>JALECJ010000001.1:0-600000 GCA_023515745.1 Amoeboaphelidium protococcarum | reverse complement strand
CTAAAGCGTATTAAGAAGCAAATTCTTCATGCCATTGTCTTTAATGCTTTCCAGTTGTTTCAAGAGCATCGACTGATCCTACTTCTTGCCAGTCAACTTGGTCATGGTGGCGGGTAAGAAAACGTCCTTTCTACATAACGATTCATTATTGGCAATTTTATCATATAGGTGGTTTAGTACTTACTTTTCAGCCTTTACATCCTGATAGATCGACTGCGGATTGTTGCTGTTTTAGTCTTTTGAGGCTACAGATGACGATGTATACACCGATTTAAATTGCGACATTGTTGTAATAGTAATACTAGTTAACTAAGATATAGAAAATTGTTATCGGAATTAAAAAAGCTAGCACCACACGACCGAAATCTTATCACCCTTATCGCAGCTTTAACTGTTATCGATACGTTCTAAAAATAGCGCCCTCGCCAGGTCCGCACATCTTCCAAAGTTAATTTTATCGTTCATGATGATTAATGCTCATTGCATTAGCTCTATCATTAAATTAACGCTGACTAAAAAGTGGAAATTTTGCTATATTGCTGAATTAATAATCAGCACTGAGGCATCAAGTAAGTGCTCCGTACCGTTAATTGGACTACTGTACAGTAACTGCTATTCTCCATCTACAGGCAAATCCAATCATCAACTTCAAAATGAAATAGCTTCAATTTAGTATTTTATTACTTCAGTTCAGGGTATCAGTCATTTTTATGAAGAGTATTCTTTACAGAAATCGCTAGCGACAAACCTGGCATAACTGTCGCGCATGAGTAGCTTTTAAACATCCGCAACTGCATCGGTAAATACGTATACATCAACTTCTGAGCCTTCAATTTCATCCACATCCTCAAACAGGGGATCAAAAGCACTGATCAGCTGCTACTTGGTACTATCAGATATATTCACAGGCTGCTAACAGCCAGGCTTCACGTACTAGCTGTAGATTTCAAGAGCTTTCCTCACCCAGATGATGCGATCAAATACGTTGTCGAGCTCTTACACTTCTACCATAAACTTTAGACTCTCCGTGCTGAACTCCTTCTCCAAGAACTTCATAAATATAACTCGGCCTCTCTTATCGTCCATCAAATCTTTAAACGAAGAGTACCAAATTTCAGCATCTTCCAGAGTAAACTGCTGAAAGCCCTGATATCCATACTCTTTAGATGGCGGTTAGTTATATGGATTGACAACAGTCTATTTGATAAAAGGATCTCTAAATTACCATACTTGACATCGGTCAATCAAGGCCCGACTCTCTACAGACACCTTTAGTCGACTTGTCTCATACTGAATCTGATATGTGGCAAGTCGTTTCATCAAATGATCAAGTAGCTATCTCTTATTCAAAGTGGCCTCGTATTCGGCATCAGTGAGATGCTACTTATCGCTATCTCCAGATTCTTCAATATCCAAATAAGGATTCTTCTGTGACTTATGCCTTCTATGAATCCACCAAAACTTCTACTCTCTCAGCTACAAGATCTTACGCGTCGATACATTCAATTGCTTCAAAAATACCAGCTATTTGAAGGTGGAGTCTTCCACATCTTTCCATGTCTGAGTCATGTACTTTCTATAGTAATCAAGGCGTTCAGTTTCCTTACTTTCCAATGCACTTAACCTACCAACATCAATCTTCTTATTAGCGCGCCTGTACAAATAAACAGCATAATCTACATCTGATGGCATCCAGTCATTGGACATCCACAACCTCTGTGACTGGAAAATATATAGAGCTGATTCAGAAAATGGTGACTTCTCATTGTCCAGATCAATCAAGTATCCCATGCAGAACATCATAGTTGCGTATTAAATAGCTTCAAACTTTTCCATAAAATCACAGTGTGTCATTAGCCAATTGATCAGCTCCTCTCCGGTACAGCAGTCACGATAAGTACGTAGATTCTTGGCTCTATGAGTCTTCAATTCTATTTTCTAGTCGGACTCTAGGAGTGTGACCATTGTCCGTTCGATATGCTCAATCTACTTACCTTGCAGTTTTGTGCGTTGAGCAGACGCTTCAGATGATTAGTTTGAAGTACACAGTATCAGATCAATGAACAAATCCTCCTATTAGCGGAGATCCTACAGCGAATCTGTATCTACTGCGCGACCAAAACTGCTGGTCATAAACGTCCTCTGAGCCTTGGAGCGTTCAGACGTAAGACTGGCATTACTCTTCATGATGCTGCTACTACCACCGAGGCCAACCGTAGCGAGAGACTTACCGCTGCCAGAGTTGGAGGATGTCTTGGCAGAGGATAATTTTGATGCCCATCTCTTGAGACCATTCAAAGGGAATATAGATGGTGCTGCGATAGAGTCCTTTCTATCTTTGGATGAATTGCTAGGCTAATCCTTTTTATCATTTCCAAAAATATCATATTCAGCAGGATTTAAAGGCGAAGGAGGCTCAGATTCTGATTATGCTCCAGCTGGCACAGGCAAGGTCATAATTGCAAGCTTCGACGCGCTGTGCGTTGCAATGTTGGTTTAACTTTGATTAATATCTTTAGCTTTATACACAACCTCAGGAGCATTTATCTTAGGTTGCACAATACTTTGCTAGTCTGTGTCAGAGTTTCCACTATCTTATCTATTCACAACATGGGCATTGTGGTACGGGGAGTCTTACTAATGCTCATAAGAGGATATGATAATAGTTTCACTATCAGTCGTCGCAGTGGTATTGACAGACATTGTCTTGCTTATTCTATCGTGTGCCACTTTAGGCGTCGGGGATTTCGATATTCTCTGCTGTAAATCTTTTAGCTTCAATCCAGACAATGTATCACCCACTCCATCCATCATCTCATCTTCAAACACTATATCACTTGAATTGTCTCGATTCATCTCCTTCAAACAATATTTTATTTTCTGTGCTATATTAAAATTAAGTTAAAGAATAAAAATCAAAGCAATACTTCATCAATATATAGATTGCATCAACAGAGTTTATTTATACTGCATCATCAATCATCCATCCGTCACTGGGTGGCAATAAACGTTTCAAACGTTCTCTTGACAACGGCGTGGTTTTACAAAGGTGATAGTGGTCAATTAAAGACGTCTTCTACACGCAGGTCAGTAGAAAATCTACAAATAAATAGGTAAACACTTTAAGAATATCCTCCAAAATGTATTAAATGATGACTTCATAGTTCTCAAGACAGACTCACAAGTTACCACGCTTCTCCTACTCTCCCTCAATGGACAGAAAGAGAGCTTGGAAATTACCCGCACCGAAGCCTTGGTGATTCTTACGCTAAATAATCTCCCAGAAAAGAGTTGGGCGGTCTTCAACAGGCTTGGTAAAGATCTGACACAGGTACCCATTCTCATCAAAGTCCACGAGAATATGCAATTTCTGCAGGATTGCTAGATCCTCAGTCACGGGATTCTTCATGTCGGTCGCCTTCAATCTCTGCTTCAAATTGTCATAATACGAAGCAGGCACCGTCAGAAATTCGACACCTCTAGCACGCAGAGCTTCAACCGCTTTGATGATGTCAGTCACATGAACGGCGATATGCTGCACGCCCGCACCACCGTGATACTCTACATATTCCTAGATCTGACTCTTCTTGAGACCTACAGCAGGCTCATTGATGGGCATCTTCACAACCTCATCATAATCAGCCATGACTATTGAACGCAACGCACTATACTAGGTGTGAATCTAGCTGTCATCCACAGACCAGAAGCGGTGGAACATCAATTGCTTTTCATAAAGATCACAAGCAGGGACCATCATTTAATCAGGCTAATTGCCAACGACGTGATCAATATGATGCAAAATAGTATCAGGTAGCAATGCGCTAATAGGATCAAAAGCAACTTAAAGCTTCTTATACTTGGGTAGAAAGTCGCCTTTATAATTCTTACGCTCGACAAAGGTGTGTACCGAATCACCATACGTTGCAATGGACGCTGTCACCACCACTCCATCCTGATCTTTCTCTTCCTGAGGCGCCTGCACAGACTTGGCACCCTTCTCCATGGCCAACTTGTAACACAATCTGGCATCATCAACTGTAAAGGCAACATCGCGCACAAAGTCACCATGCTGGGTCAGAGTCTTTAAGATCACATCACCCTCACTCAAATCCTCTGTCGGATGTCCATTGGCAGTTGCGCCATTCTATGCACCGACGGTAAATGAAGCCGATGGAGGATTAAGAGCAGAGGAGAACACCAAAAACACTTTATTCTTCTAAACTACATGCGAAACTACATCTCGATCCCCCGTCTCCAGGCCACGATAACCGACATGTTCAAAGCCGAAGCGAGTGCAGTAATACGAGGCTGCCTGCTTAGCATTGCCGACATAGAATTTCAAATGATCAAAGCCATAGTATTTCGTAGGAGGCTTCACACCTTTATCTTGATAACTAGTCTACACACGGGCGCATTATTATAAAAGCGATTAGAATATTATAACTTGATTTAAGCTTACCATGACACTGATTGTATTATATCTAAATGGATTCTGTTGAGATAAGAATTTATGGGAAGACGGCAGAAAGGGTGGGAAATGTGTGTGAGGCACAGCAGCAGCGGCGAGGAATTGTTTGAACCGACGGCATTTCTCCTGATTGGCCTGCTGAGATTAACGCAATCCTGAAAGCATATTATTAGAGCTGGGCGGAATATTATCGCTTGCTTTACTATTTTACTTGTATTCTTCTTGTTCAACTCTCCAGATTGAGGTTTTTTTAAAACGCGTAATTTTTCAAAGCTATGAACAACAATGACAATTGAGCGTTGTTCTACTTACTGTAATCCCCTCGGCCACCTTAGATCTTTTTCATTTAGGCGAAATGGTTCATCAGTCAAAACTAAAATTCGCGGCAGGGAGAATGCGATAAATTATCTTAAGGCCATGCAGGCGATTGTTGAATAAGCATAAAAATATTCCAGGTTTCTTATCTGATAAAGTACAAGAACAGAGCGACGTGCCAAAAGCTTTAGATGACACTAGTGCGAATAGCAAAATACAGAATGTGAATGATATGCGATGGGTCGAAGAGAGTGATTTTGATAAAATAGCGCGTAAACCTGTGCATAAAAGGTTGCTGCATGAACACGCCACTCAGCTATAAAGAAATGAACTGTTGGAGTATTATAATTTACTAAAACATCCGTCTTCTGAAAGTGATAGAATCATACAGTAAGTAAAGAGCTTGGATGTTGTGGAAGAATAAGGTCGCAAGCAAATTGTGTCATTAATCAATCCACCTCAGAACCTCTCTATATCACATCCCCATGATCGCAAGGCTGAATAGTATTTAATTGAGCAGTATTCTACCAAAGTGTTGCCTCAAAATCAGTTTGATATCCTAAAAGTACCTTACTACATGAATAAGCCGTATGTGATATATCCTATTTACGCGTATGTGGGATGTTTGATGGTGTACGTTGTGCTATTCACGGACTGGGATGGTCTGAATTCTTACGCTAATTACAGTGAATTTGGCATTGAAGCGAGCGGTCACCATCCGCATATATTCGAAGGCATCTAGTCGTGGTTTTATGGTATATGTGATCACTGGGGGATTTCTCATCCTTCCCGGCCTGCAGAGAGTCAGATGGCCGAGGCTCTGAGTGATGAAAAGATATTGGACGCGATGGTGAAACGATTGTACGGCGGCACGAAGAGTTGACTGATTGGATGGATGATACCAAATATAGTAACACTTACGATCGATCACTTGCTGATTCTTTATAGCTTTAACTATTGCCACTCAAGCCTTTTCTTATTTTATTCTGTTGTCCACTTTAAATTCAGATATTTAAACACACCTATATCAATAGTTACATCAAAATGAAGGCGGAATAATCTACTCAAAAGGTAAATGAGATCAAGTAGATGATCGACAAGTACAACATGCTTGTCAGAGGGATTGTGAAGTATTAGAAGCGCGTCTAAACAGCTGTCTCCGAAACAGAATAGTAGGATGGCACAGAGAAATTGCAGTATGTGAGAAGAGAAATAATTAAACTCGGCAAGATTATCAGGCAAGAATTGACCGTCATGAAAGAATAGAGTGCTGCCAATGGTGTATACTAATAGCATTATCAGAATCTGGCAAAGAAATTTATGGATTGTGTTGCTGCCTATCAGTCTGTGGAGGTGGACTTTCAAAATTAGACTCGTGAAAAGACGCGTCGTTAGTATAAAATGGTAAAGCCTAATGCTACTGAGGCCGAGGTAGAGGCTGCGATTGATGAAGCTGAATAGGGCGGCGACGGAGTGGGAAATGTGTTCAGCTAAAGTCTCATGTAGTCCAGTAGAAGAGGTGAAGCTCAGGCACTGAGAAGTGAATTGGAAAGTAGAAATACTGCATTGACCAACATTGCGCGTCAAGTTGAGGAGTTGCACGCTTTGTTTCAAGACATGGCCACGTTGGTGCAAGAGCAAGATGAACAGATTTAGATCATCGTCAATCATGCTGAAGATACTGCCACCAACACAAACAATGCTGCAAACGAAATGAGACAAGCTGTGGTGACAAAGAAAAAGAATATCAGGCGAAAGCGTATGCTGATCTGTTGTTGTTTAGTCCTTCTGCTCGTCATTGGTATCGTCTTGTTCATCTACTTTGGTCTACCGCTGATCTAGAAGGCGCCTTCCAGCGGTAACTCTAATGGTGGCGATTCCAACTCTCAGCCTGCAACTCGTCGTAATAATTGATAACTCTGACTGTCTAGAATATAGTAATCTCTTTTTCTATGTAGTGATTTGATATCTTTCTGAACACTGACACTCTTAATGTTGATGAAACAATATCATCAAGACAAACTTTTAAAAGATCGTTGATCACCAGAAGTTTGAACTTTTAACTTGAACGAGAAGCGAAATATCACTTCATTTCCGTTCTATTTTACCCTTTATGACGCGGCTAGACTCTCACAGCGATTAATTTTAAGGCGACAAAGGCGCCCCTGCTACCGTGTTTGTTGTTGATCGCCTCTGCTTTGTTTCCATCGCTATTTTGAATGTCCCTTCTAGTATCCAGCTTCATCCCATTTGTATTTACTGTCATTAATAATTACATTCGCCGACTTGAGCATTATTTTATTTGATATACTCATCGATGACTTTCGGGGAACATTTAAAGGTATCTACTTATATTTGTATGGTTAACAATTACTAAATGTTATAGTATCAGTGTAGGATCAATTGCCAGTGATTGACAAGTATACCCAGAACGGGTTGACACTTGCTCAGGAAATAAGAGACTTTATCAAGGAGCGATCTCAACTGGAGAAGGACTATGCCCACAAACTTGATAGCTTAAGTAAGAGATACAGTAGCAAGAAGGAGAAATTGGGCATGTAGTTGATGGATGTCAGCAGTGCCGGTGGAAATACAAACAATGTCTCGTTCGCTGGCTCCGATAAATACGGCACTCTGTTTAAAGCGTGGGATGCGATGTTATTACAGACTGAGGAATTGGCCAAAGTGAAGATTTAGTTCTCTGACAATATGATCACGCAAGTCACTGACTAGTTTAAGACTTTGATACACAAGAAGGATGAGTCTAGAAAGAAGCACATGACTTTTGCTGGTAGACTCAATGAGGAGAAGGCAAAGGCTATCAACGACAAGGACAAGTCCAAGGAGAAGTATGATCATATGTGCGACGTTGTAGATCAGGCCAAAACTCGTCATGAAAAGGCTCCAGATGAGAAGACGGCAGAGAAGTTGAAGAAGTAGTGGCAGGCAGACGTGATGGAGATGAATAATTCGAAGAATAACTATATATTGGCGGTTAAGGTGGCGAATGCGTTGAAAAAGAAGTATTACTTTCAAGATATGCCACAGCTGATGGATTAGATGCAACAAATGAATGAGGCTAGAGTTACGTAGACCAAGCAGTTACTGGATGAGTATCTCAGATTAGAGATTGCCTCGCTGGATCAAGCGCGTAATGTCATTGATGTAATACACGGAGCTGTTGAGAGTGTGAGTGCTGAGCAGGATTCTAATATCTTCATTGGCTATCACAGACCGGCTGTGGAATGGACTGAGCCGTATGATTACAAGTTTGAGCCGACTCTGTTGTGGAAAGAGTCTGAAGATATTGAAGTCAATGATGCCGCTAAAATCTATTTGATCAATAAATTGGGTAAAGTTCGAGCCAAGTTGGAAGAGACTGTATCGGAGCTTGACGTGAAAACTAAAGAGGTTGAGGGTCTGAAGAATCTATAGGATGCGTACGTAAAGAATCCCACTACTGGTGACCCAGATGAAGTGTTGGAAAATATAATTGAAAGTAATAGAGGAGTTGTTGCATTAGAGTCATCGCGTATGAAGTATTAAGTGTGCTTGGATGTTATCAATGGTGCCATTGGGGAGTAAGATCATGGTAAGAGACATTGCCTGGTAAAGAGTACTTTCGCCATTCCGACTTCTTGTGATTATTGTCAGGATAAGATTTGGGGTCTCACTCAATAGGGCTTGACTTGCAAGGAGTGTGGATACAATTGCCATGCTAAATGTGAAATGAAAGTTCCTCCTTACTGTGGAATACCAAAGTCTCAGTAGCCATAGCCCAGCCATTCCTCCAGCAAAAAGACTACAACTTCCACGTCTCTTGGCGCAAGTCCAGTTTCTAATGGCGGTCAATCACAGCCTGCTGCTATTCCCAATGTGCCTACCGCCCCAGCGCCTGGTAATATCGGCAAGGCTCTAAATACTGTGCAATAACAAGTTTAAGCTCTTGTGCTTTATGATTACACAGCTGGAAATTCTGATGAAATTAGTATAACCGCAGGAGAGAGTATCAATGTTGTAGATGAAGAGGATGATGCTGGTTGGATTAAGGTGAGTAAGAATGGCAAGGTTGGACTAGCTCCGAAGAGTTATCTAGAGATTAAGACGGCGCCCATCGCTCCTAGTAGTACTAAACAAATGTTTAAAGCTATTTATGATTATGAGGCATAGACTGCTCAAGAGTTGTCTATTAAAGAAGGTGATTTGGTGGAGGTTACCAAGTAAGGTGACGATGGTTGGTGGTATGGATCCGTTAATGGACGTAAAGGTGAATTCCCTGGAAGTTATGTTGAACCAGCTTGAATGTTATAAATCGCTATGATTTGAAAGTTATTTTTTCGATTTTGAGATGTAATCTTTTATCATTATGCTAATTCTGTCGCTGGCCATACCAAATGCTATGATGCTTTATATTTGGCCAGTTCATATGATGCGTTGCAACAGCTTTATCAAATCTTATAACTTTCCTCTTACGGAACTGTTTCACATTTCTTGATTAGATTTATTCGATGACACGACCTTGATCCGCATCTCTCTTTTCAATCCTCTGAGTACAACAGAGCCAGATAATGAAGAAATCTTATCGAAATGACAAACCTCCTCTGTAACTTCCTCGCAACTGGCAAAATAATTTTGGGCCGCTGATAGCTGAGCGAGATCCTTTAGGGTCTGTGCACATTAGCGTCGCGAAGAAAATGAGAAGTCGCTTTTTAGCATGCGTATTAACAAGGCTCCTGGCGTTGATGATAAACTAGTAGCCTCTATCACTGCGTTGTCGAAAATCAAGGTGGCACATTTAAATGCTGAAAATTCTTGGATTAGGCTCCTCCTTGGTTTGCTCCAGCAGTTGCGGCTGCTCTGCATTGCGTGATGCGCGTTGAACTGAAACCAATAAAAACCACGGAGGCATGCGAGTATAAGCGCATACGTTGTGATGGATTATTAAGGCCTTTCATACCTGTGCCACATCAGATGAATCCACGCCGAATGAGAACGATCTACCTCCGATAATGAATTTATATTCAGTGTCCGAAATGTATCATAAAACAATTGTGAGGTATGCAAACTGGTATATGATCATTGATGATGATTAGCCAATTATTTTTTGGACAAGAAAAACTTGCTTCTGACTCAAATACCGGTAGGTGTATTTAAAGGTTATCGAATTGATGATAAAGTTAAAGAGCCAATTAAGAAGGCTGCTTTGGTGATGACAATCGTGAAGAGATAAATGCATTTCTATGAATTTTGTCTTCCAAACGCGCGTGCTTGTGGATTGAAATCTGATAGATCAATTTGGTCTTAAAACAGTTGTTAGTCAAAAGAATTTAATACACTCAAAATATACGCATAATGAGCGTATAATTAGAGACTAGCGTTGGATAATTTGTAATTGATCTGTACTGCGAAGAATTCCCGGATGCTTGTAAATAGTTTTTGCAGTTATGTCACGACAGGTTTTATGATTATGCTATTGTGAAGCGAATAGAAGCTGGATTTATCGTTCAATTTTAGATTGATAAAACTGGCCATTCTATTGCTTATCATAAACTAAACTTGCAACGTAAGCCACTCACTCTAAAACATAATAGACGCGGTTTGTTGTCCATTAATTGTGTATCTAACAATGGCGAGTAAATCTTATAATTTGATCAATTCTTCATTACGTTGGGTGATGATATGGAGTATCTCGATGATGGTAATCAGATCATTGGCCGGATAGAAAAGAATATTGAAATCTTGGATATACTAGAGTAGTCGCTGGTTGACGGGAATTGCAAGCCTTTAGTGCCAGTGGCCATAAGCCATACACATATACTGCTCAATCCTGTTGATCCTTAAGTTTAACACGGCGCATTAGATAGATACAATGTTAGTTTACCACCTCCTGAACTGCAAAGGCTCGTTGGTTTAGGATAGCAATAAAATGATGGATCAGACGCTGATGATGTGATTAAAGATTCCAGACTCATTGAAGAGGTTCATATTGGTGCTTTGTTGACGTAGTACGCAGATAAATTTGTGGACGATTTAGATGAAGAACTAGACCCCAAAGTTCTCTTTGTGGGCAATTTAAATCACGCGACAACAGAAGGGGATCTCCATTAATTATTTCAACGATTTGGGCCTGTTCGATTTTGTAAATTGGCCACTGATAAACTTTCTCGGAAGCCCCTTGGATATGCCTTTGTAGGATTCCGAAGTGATGATGTCGCACTAAAAGCTAAGCAGTCCGTAGATGGAATCCGATTAGATGATAAAGTGCTGCGGGTGAACTTTGCTCGCGTTAAAGCATAGACTTAAATCACCCATAAATAGAGCAATCGGGCTTCAGCTTAGGATTTCGCAGGATATAATCTTCTATTGTGAATGTGAATAAATAAACTTTATAATTGAATATGTCGATATCAATTGTACAGACAGGAAATATATTAAATCATTAATTCAAAATCAAAATTCAGAAATGCGTGCGCATATAGGACGAAGCAGATCGTAGTGTCATAAACGCGCTTTTACCGTTGGATCTCTCGCCAAACAAATTTGCCGATGAGACATTCAAGAGACTCACATCAGGACTACTAATAGCTGAATGAGTCTTAAGATATATAGAGTTGGAGGCTTCAGACACCAGTTCGCTGTGAGGAGGACTAATTTCTTCTGCTGACGGAGTGGTAAACGAAAAATAATCAACTTCATCTGGAACCAATCGTATTGGTGTCGGGTGCGCCAGTTTCCCACAATTTCTAGGATATGACAGCAAATGGAAGGATCCATTAGACTTTGGAGACAGTAGACAACCATTTGGAACAACTTCCTTGCGTGTAGAATTATCTCCTGTACCTTCAGAAGAGTCGTCCTCTCGAATGTTCTTGGAATGTCCAATCCTTTCCCCAATGGTCATCATCTCAACATCAGGAGCGTCAGGCTACAAATAATACATATTGAGATACATCATATGATAATAACATGTAAGACTTACTCGATTTGCCGAATGTCTAAATAAGCCCATTTTCCAGGCAATTTCCTGCATCATATCATCACACATGTCATCGAACGACTATACAGGCGCTTCTTGGGCAATTGTTTCATAAAACAGCGATTAGTCAACATCTTCCAAATCTGCCATGCAGATATCGGTCTGAGTAAATTAATTACGTCTAGTAGCATAATTAAAAGATGTATTTTCTGTAGTCTTCTTTGATCCTGCACTCCAAGTGACGTCGCAATGTGCAGCAGATTTATTATTATTATTTGAGCTTTTCTTGTTTGTTTCAGCTCGGAGGAACAACGCGTCGCTGTTTCGAGCCTCGCGGCGACGATCAGATTCTGCATGAGCCTCTACAGCGGCAGACACAGTACGGCCCTCTACAGCCATTTTATCAAGATCAACATTATCAGCGCAAAAATCTTGTGAGTGATAACAGTTAGCTGATAATGAAGGATTAGACTCTTTAAGCATAGCGGAAGATGTTTGCATGGAGTGAGCTTAGCATGCTTTGTCGTCAACTGTTGAAGTTCCACTCATGTTCTAACAGAATGCAGAGAGACCTTTTCTACCATTACCATTTACACTTGCTTTCTACTTTTTCTTGTTGTGATCCATAAGTCTCAAGATATTATAGGCCACTATATTGCAGTATTGAATTGTATGTATGGATCTTCAAAGTGTATAGCAGTTGTTTGAAATCTACACCATCAAACAAGAGAGATAGAGATGATTCAATCATTGAAAAACTCAAACAATAAATTACCTTAGGATGCTAGATAGATATTTATCAACTTATAAAGTCTTGTATAGAATCAGTTGATATCAAATAGACTGCCTTGACCAAGTATTATTTAAAAGACTGATGTTACGACGGTGTATTGGAATGAAGAGTGCTCGCGTGAGATTTCAAACAATCAAGTTACCGCTCAAAGCTTTGAACACCAACCAACCTCTCTCGAGTATAGTTCGGGAAATAATGGAATCAATATAAATACTACTTTGAGCTGCCTGATAAGATTTTTTAGCGCCGAAAAAAGAAATTAGAGGAATTATTGTGCCGCCTGTCCTCCAGAGTGTCCAGCCTACGCTCGAATGAAAAATTGTTTTAGAATTTCTGTACAGTATGCCCCGCTACAGAACTCAATGCTAAACTTCAAAGACGTCTCGATTTTTCAAAGAATTTAGTTTTTATTTTCATATTTGAACAGTATGTCACCAAACATTTCACTTCCTCACTCATATCAACCTCTCACCTGGGAACTATTCAACACTTGCTCCAGTATTTCAAGGACCCATTTCATCTAGAGCCTTGATTGCGGCTCGTCTACCCAACATTGAACCATGATCTCACAAAGACCCCTAATTTTAGCGTCGGTTTACTTTAATAATAAAACTTCCTCCGTAAGAGCTGGTCTTTCACCTCCAATAACAGCTTTAAGAATCTACTTGGCAGTCATCGAACGAGGCCAAGGTAGGCGGCGCGTTACAAGCTCGTATGCGACCATGGCAAACGAATACACATCCGTTGCTTTAATCTACTCGGCATAACTAGACTCTGAATCTCGCACAGAGGACTCTTATGGATTAGCAACGCGCCTAAGAACTTCAGGTGCAGCATATGCAACACTCACACCATCAACCTTAGACATTTGGAACGCGTCAACTATAGGCACGTTAGTATTAACAATCCTAGAAATGCCAAAATCAGACAATACAGCATATAGAGACTTTTCATCTTCGTCAATAAGAATATTTGCACTTTTAATGTCACAGTGAGCAAAGCCAGAATCATGCATTTCCTTTATCCCGGTGGCTATATCCTTCATCAGACTAAACTTCAGATCTGATGTCCAATTGACATACTTTGCGGATTCGGGATTGTATAGGATGGCAGACAGCGCTCCTCTGGTATATTTTTTCATTATGATCATTGGTGGATTATCTGTAAATCCAAGCAACTTTGCGAAATTCCGACTACTTCTAAAGAACCACATCATTGAAATCTCCTACGTGAACGACGCAATCTCGTCCCTTTCACTAATATCACTATTCAGGATCTTGACAACACAACTTTCCATCCCTTCAGCTCTATTTTACAGATCTGACGACAGAATTTTCGCCGTACAAATTCTAGCAGCGCCACCTTTTGCAATCTCACCCTCTATGGTGAAGTCATCATTCTCAGTATACTGGAGGAAACCGGGAATAGCAAGCTCGCGTTGGTTAACTATAACAGTATTATTCAATGTGAAAGAATTAGAAGTCTCAGAGGTGGTAGTATTCTCAATACTGACAGGAAGTTGAGTGAAATTAACAGAAACATTAGTGAGACCAGTCGGACGCAATCTACTCTCGAAACTCCTGTACAAAGCTTCAGGTGTAATTAACGCTCCAGCACCATTTCTATTCATAGCTAAAGAGGTAACAACCCTTGAGTGTGCGGCAGCATTCATTTGAGCCTAATATTACTATGATTACTACAACTGTTAAGGAGCATTGATTACTACAGCAGGATAAGGTTGTTGGGCCTATAAGATATCGCCCGGGTTGCCACCAATGGTTTACTTTTGCACAAATTTTCTAATGACAGATTGCGGTGCATCGCCTTGGCCAGCACTGTCCGCTCTCGATGGATCCTCTACAAGAACATGCAAGACTGGTTATTACACACGCATAGCAGTCTTGATACTTTGCAATTATTGCGGAGGAATGTTGGGAGTTTGCACTGCATAATTTTGATACTGGGGTATCTACTGCTATTATTGCTACTGCGGCTGGATCATATTAGCAGGAGCAATCGCAGGACGATCACTGTTCACTCTGCCCCTCATGCTACCAAAATGCTAAGGCATAGGAGGTGCATTCAGAGGTATGAAATTTCCATCTTCGGCTTATATTAGATTAGGCTGTGACTTGTTACGCGGTCTCATGAGTTCTCCGGGAGCATTCTAGATATCAATCAAAGTTGGAACATCATCAGAGGCCAGAAGGGGGAGTTGTTTCTGAGACTAAACTTGGCGCGAACTTCGCTTCACGGTACCTTCTCTCACCAACTGATTGTGCTGTATCTTCAACTTGGCAAGATAGTCCTCGTACTGACTTCTTGCGCCAGATTATTCACCTGCATCGCGCTAATTCTACGAGCTTCCTTTAGAAATGGAATTGAACTTTGATTGATCTTAGATATCAGGCCGCGGTAAATTGCTCACAGATCTCAATCTTTCCACTGTTTGAGGAGTGGCATGAGTAGGTGGCACAGTTTCCAGAGACATGCCGCCTTGAACATTTAAGGGACTACTTCCTTTCTCGCCATACTGCTACGGGCTATTCTGTAATCGCATGGCAGTATCCGAAGGCAGATCTCGTCTGCTCTTACTCATCTACATAGTCAAAGGCTACTGCTATTACGACTGCTGAATTTTTCCATCATACTTATCACGAGTGGCTGCAATCGGGGCACTGAAAGATCCAAAATTCTAAGCAGACTGTGGAGGATTGTAAGCCAACTAAGCGGTGACCTGTGGCGCAAGATTATTTTGACTATTAGCTCCTCCTGCCTGTAACGGCTGACCATTTCTTGCACTTTTCTAAGCGATCATTGCCGATCTCTGAGCAGATCGTCTGCGTACGGCCAAGCACACTGTGGCGATTACTACTACTCCAATTAGGGCACATACTACAGAAATTGCTACTACAGCTGCAGACGGTCCTGGTGTTGAGTTACTACCACTGTCTTATCTCTTTTCTAATCTAATAATCTATGCTTGCATCTCCTGTCGCTGAAACCCAAGGGCTGTTTCAACCAAGATCATGGTTAGAATATAAATCCACATAATCATCAATTGAGCCATTATAAGCCTCGGGGTCGATATTCTTTATAATAAAAACGAAATGTTATATCTCTTAAAATATATTTACTTTTTTCAACAATAAGGAAGCTAAGAGGGGAAACCTGGAGGAGGGACTTATTTTTAGACAATGGAATCTGTTACATTCTGTTGCTATGCTGCAAGCATTACTGATCACTATTAGTGCGTCATGTAAATCGTACTAATGACATCGGTATCACAATGGTCCATGAGAAGGAAATTCGATCCCCTAGTACTGGTAATGCTAGTAAACTTCGACCATAATGGCATTAATTCGGACACCTTAGAAATCAAGAAGCTCTCTGTTTAATTTTAAAACGACGAAGACGCGCCTCAAACAGCATTAGATCATTGGTATCATCGACATAGGCGACACAATGTTGAAGCGTTCGTGCCCTGTCTCAACTAAGCTTTATACGTAATGCCCAAAGACTCTCTGTTCTGTTATAGCAATGTTGGAGCAGAGCTAACAGTATTCGCACCAGATTAACTTGAGTATGTTTAGATCGTGGCTAGACTCGCGGAGGAGTGCCTATCCAAACTCCTATTAATATTAAAATGATGACGATTATTTCTGTTATGACTGATAAGACTTTATAAACGAATTGTTACGGTAAATTATAGGAGGTAGTTCTCATTGAAAAAAGTGACATTTTTAATCACAACGCTGAGTAGTAAAGTGCAAGGTAACTTTAAATCAAACAGCTATAAACAGAAAGCAAACGTCAACAGAATGTTAAACAATAATATCAACGATAATTTGACACATTTCAAGCCAGCGATAAAGCCAGATAGAGAAACTAACAATTCAATGAAAGTTTGTTAACTTCAAAGCTGAGTGAGACGTCGTTTGAGAGAAGAACAAAACTCAAATAGTTTCGTCGCGCCGTATAGACTGACTGATCGACTGCCGAGAATAATTGAAAATTGAATCGCACAAGGGGCCAACTGGTTTCACACGTCTTCAGTGTGATACGACGCGTGTTTCTCTTTGCAAATCCAATTGTTTACTATACAAAGAATTTGAACGCTAACGATATGACAAGACGTAGCAAGAGAATAAACGTGTCCAAACTTGACGTTGCTGTTAAGAAGTAGAGATCGGGCTACAACACCTCAATGAAATTGTTTGTATGCCAAGTCTTGCCGCTGGTCATTTAGCATTAGTCTGATTGTGTGAACAACAATGGTCTGAAGCGCGGCGACAATTTGCTGATCCTTTTACTGAAGTGGAAGAATGATAACTGTTGGCTGTCATCAAGAATCTTCCATAATCTGTTGTCATTGTATTCCTCTCTGGATTTCATCAATGATTTTGCAATTGTGAATAATGCCGCAAAGTTTGACAGCGTGTTCCAGCAGCAGATCAACAAGAGCGCGTTTGACATGATGACGGGGCAAATTAATGGGAAGAGTTTGCACGTACTGATGCATTCATTTGATGTTAAAAATGCTCTTCTCTGGATATAAAAGCTCGGTTATGATCCTATGGTCCCTATTGACTATGACGATGTCTAGAATTTATAGTCAAAGTTCTCCAAGATTCGCCAAAAGACTTTATCTCAAGCTTAAAATTCTACTCCCATTGAGGCCATGAAAGATTTTGTCGATTTGTATGATTATTTTGTGTAGAGTGTGGTTGAAAGCAATGTTCATGTGTAAGTTTAAAGTTACTTGATCGACATTGTTTACTATGATATTGTTCATAGACGATCCGCTTAGTTCTAAACTGAGACGATTAAGATGTGGCTATTGCCAATTATTCGCTATGAATGCAAAGTACGCGGAGATTAAGTGCACTTCTTGGTTAATTCTGTATGGGAAATAGTGAAGGATGACATGGCAGCTATAAAGGATTTCAGAAATGACGGTGATTTGCATGTAAGAGATATTGTCAGACGTGCTGTCAAATGTTGCAAGGCTTGGATAAATGAACCTGAAGGTCGTTGAATTGTTGCATGAACTCTATGAAATTGAAATATTGAGATTTATTTGCATTTATAATTAGATTTGTGCGTCTTTGCTGCATGACTAGTTGTACGTGTTGAGTTACAGTAACCGGTTTAGAATAACTCAATTAAAGGAATAAGCTTGGTTGGTGGTCAAAACTTGTCAACCTTAGACATTATTCTCTTTTCAAAAAGTCAGCAAAGAGTATTTTTCATCTTTCTGAAACTGCAAACGACATATGTTCTCTAAATGGGAGTTAGAGTTCGTTAATATACGCGCAAAGGGAGTTGATAGTGTGAAATTGTGTGAAACAACGCGTTTCTTCTTCTCAAATGCAGTTGTTTCAATTGCAAAATATAAGCATTTAGTATGACAAGAAGTAGTAAACGATTGAAAAATAAGTCTCTACTTGTTTCTGGTGTGAAGAAGTAAAAACTTGGTTATGAGACATCTTGGAAATTATTTGTGTGCCAAGTCTTGCCTCTCGTCATTCGTCACCAATCCGATATCGTAAACAATAATGGTATAAAGCGCGGTGACAATGTACTAATACTATTACTGAAGTGGAAGAATGATAATTGCTGGTTGTCTTCAAGAATTGCCAGCAATCTAATCTCAATGTATTCTTCCCTGAATTTCATTAATGACTTTGCCACTTTGAATAATGCCATACGATTTTGTCAAGTTTACCGAAAACAAGTCAGTAAAAGTGCATTTGACGTGATGACAGGCTAGTTAAATGGAAAGAGCTTGTGTGATTTGCTAATGCTGATAGATGTCAAGTCTGTTCGTGTTTGTATTCAAAAACTTGGATATGATCCTTCTGTATCAATTGATGATGAACAAGTCAAAAAATTAATTGTAAAATTTGCCGCGATCCGTCAAACTCCTCAATATTAAGGAATTGATGCTACGACATTAACGGAGATGGAAGCTTTTGTTTATGTTTACGATCATTTCGTGTAGAGCGCGGTTGAGAGCAACGTAAATTTGTCGGTTCAATCTATTCTACTGGACATTGTTTATAATGGCAGTTGTGCCGGGCGTTCTGAAGATTTGCAGCTTGCATTAATCAAGCTGTGGCTGTTGCCAATTATTCGTTATGAATGCAAAGTACGCGGAGATCATGTACGCGCTTTTGTGGACTCTGTTTGGGAAATTGTGAGGGATGAATTAATGGCTGTCAAAGATTAGTTAACTCTGAAGAATAGCGTAAACAAGGTCGTCTATGATTGTATTAGACACGCTGTCACATGCAGCAAGGCTTGGACTAATTAAGTTGACGGTCGTTGACTGGATGTTTGAGAATTATGACTATTTGATTAATAAAGAATACTAGTTTATATGATCAATATCACTCTTTAGTTTATTTCGTTCATTTAGCAGAAGTTGTGGCGCTATTAAAGTTGAAACATTTGGACGCATTTAGTTGTTTACGCAACAAGTTTCAAGTCCAGACTTTACGAATGGTAACGCATGAAACTCGTTGAAACTAGAGAAGATTGATGAAGATGAAACTAACTGCAAATCACGAGTCTTTTATAAGAACACTAATTTTAAACATTACAATCATATCATTATATAATCAAATTTTACAGCTTTTTAATTCGCTAAAATGTGTAATGTTAAGTCAGGCGTCATAGTCGAGAATCATATTTTAAAGCATAATCTAAGTAATCACCTTCATACCTTACGCGTGATCAACTCCTAAAGCTAATCTAATGTAGGCTTCTTGGTAATATTATGTTATAGAACGAGACTAATGGCATTTGATGCAGGAACAACAACTTGGGCGCCATCTAATTCAACCTTCCTGAATACTCTATCAGGAGTAGAACGCTCCAGTTCTTTTACTTTCAAAGTATTATTTACAATCAATTTCTTCTCCTTATCAAACAGCATCAATATTTCTTTCATATCATTATCCTTGGTCTAAGAATCTTCAATAATCTCGATTGCAGCTAAAATTTAAGCACACAAATGATCACCAATGACCTGACGAGCGTTAAGACCATTCTGCAAAGCAGTCTCAACACTATCCCAAAGCATCGCATAGTTAGAGGGAATTCCACCAAGCACAGCAAATACGGTATCTTCCATACCAGCTTCTGTGATATGTCTAAATAATACTTCAAACTGCTTAAGTTACAATATCATGTCCCAGGACATTGGTTTTACGACACAAACTCGCTAACGTCCCGTTCGAAGAAACGAGTCGCTTAACGAGTTTGGCGATCCGTCCACAATGACTCGCAGCTTAAACTCATCAGCCAAAGTGCGGACAGCACCAGTCAGACCAGCATAACGGTCGCCAGGTTCACGTTCGGTAGCATTGATGACGACAATTGGTGGGCTTCCGAACGTGAACAAGCGATGCCAAAATATAACGCGCCTGGCACTACCCATAGGACGAAAAAAACCCAACTAGATACGCGTTAATTCTTTCAGAGTGTTATTAACGATATTGTCCTAGGTATGATTAGGCTAAGCTTGCAAAGTAATTACACCGGGTAACTTACTGATGGCAGTTCTAAGTAGGCAAGATTTTCCAACTCCCTTCTCACCAGTAACCACTAAGTACCTTTCATCATAATCCTTCCTGACCAATCTGCTTCTGAGATATTCTATTTCTGCCTTCCTAATGGACTCGGGTACAGGCTTGAATGCAAAACGCGAACGCAGCGCTATCCAAGCAGCTCTTCCTGGTCCGACACGCGGGATCAGTCCAGCAGCAGCAGCAAACACAACCGTTCCACTGATAGTAACAAGAGGCAATAATTCTTTAATACAAGCAGACAGATCGTAGAAAATTGACATTTTATGATTGTCAGCTTTTATAGCACTGTAGTAAACGAAGGAATAGTGAATAAAACCATTAGAAAAACACCCCAAGATCATTGTTGGAATAAAATCGATCAACGAAACGAGAACTTGGTACGTTCTTGCCTTACAATACATCGCTCTACTCCCGCATTCTTTTACCATTAAGACAGAACATTAACCATGACAAGGAAGAAGAGTAAAAAGAAAGCTAAGAGCAAAAGTAATAAATAGTCATAGTCAGAGTATTAAATTGAGACTGAAATAAATGACGCGAACGTTGGCAATAATTGTAGCATTGATCAAAGTGAATACGATCTCGAATTACCAGAGTTGGTTGACGTTCTTGATGCTCCTCCAGCTTAACAATTATCAAGTCAGCGTAGTATATTGGAAGTTAAATAGAATTAATCTGTACGTGATATAAGCGGGTCTCCTCAAAATATTTAAGTCAAGTCTGATGCATCTCCGCGATCGGCGTCAACTAGCAGAAAATCCAGTTCTAAATATCGATTCTACTATAAAGAGCCTTCATCGCCTGCCGAATCTGATGCACTAGAGACACCTCAAGATTAAGAATAAATTCCTATAGCGACTGATGCCGGTCATGCAGTAAAGTTACGAGTGTCCCAAGATATCGATTAAGTCCTGGAAGCTAATTCAATCGCTTCTCAAAAGAAGATCGTCAATGTTAGATTGTGGAGCGTGTTCTTAAAGCATATTCTGCCTTTAATTGTTAAATAGGAATGCTAAAGAATTAAAGACAATGGATATCAAGCTGGCCTAGTTATACTGTAGTTGATGCTCAACATCAAGAGGGATTCGTTTTATCACGAACGCGTATTGATGCAACTGTCCAAGAGTGATTTGCGTGACGTTGACTTGTCCAATGCCTTTGGTACTGAGGCTTTTAAAGTTCGGTTCATCAAAGAGTTCTTTCTGCATTATAAGCATTTGGCAACGAAGCGCTTCACGTTCTCATGCAATTATCATGAGATTGATGAGTGTACCGAGTTTTTGCCTTTTATATATACTGTACAGCTGATTTTGAAAGCTAATCCGTCAATTGGTCGGGCTGAACATTAAACTGAATATCCTGAAGATTTATTTGACAAGATTATTAGCAAATACGAGTCTGATAGTAAGCAAGTTGCTACCAGCAAGAAGCCGTACTATTTCTACATGCTGTTCTGTGCTGCACATAATCTATATGGCAATGAGTATCCACCAGTGTGGAATAATCCGTACATAATCATTTAAAAGTTGCAGAATGGCAAAGTTGCAGATTTAAATGTTTTGAAGGCTATATGTTGGTCAATGCTGAGACCATTTGGTCACTTCGAGTGTCGATAGGCAGGTGTTGATGATTATGAATTAGTTGGCGTATATTTGTAAAATTTCATGGATATATTTCGGGACGGTGTGAGCACTAATTTGCAAAAGGTATCTAACAAGTACACAATTGCAAAGGCTGTTTAGGACTCCATTCAATCTCTTATTCCAGCTTACAAGGATTGGGTCATTTAACGGAGCAAGTCTGACAGCGATTCTAATTTTGATCTTAAAATGGACATATAGAACGAATGAATAACTAGTATAATACATTCGTTAAACCCATATCTTTAGCTGAAACTTTGTACAAAACATTGGACTTAGATATTGCCAATGCAAGAAAATGTCAGAACGTGATCAGCTTGCTATGAATGCAACTTTTATCCATTGATTTAGAGGCGATAAATACAAGATGGTAGACTCTCAGAGGTAAACTCCTGCAATAATCGAATGATAGAGGAGCAAAACACATATATTTAAATGAGAAAATGTATTTTACTCATTTAATACAATCTTGATCTGTGTCAGTAATTGTCTCGCATTAAAGATGGAGTCCAGTTGAGTATTGGATGAGTCTAAGGCGTGGCGTTAGGATCTTCTTTCCAAATCTTGATCAATTTATCAGCTTCCCCTGTAATCAGTCTTGAGCCGGTAATATCAAAAGATGAGCAGAATATCCCAGCGTCACTCTCAACATTGTCGATTCCCAATTTGGTTCTTGTCTACTAGAATGAGTACCCAGATTTATAATCCCAGAATTGCATCGAGCCATCGTCACCTACACAAAAACTAAAAATTAGCATTGTATTCAATATCAAGTAAGTAAGAATGAACTCAAATTTACCTCCGCTGAAGAGCACATTATCTTCATTTATGGAAACTGTGTTTAACAATGCATTGTGTCCTTGCAAATTCTGCAGTAACTTTCCATCATATCCTCTCCATTACTTGATGCCATCTTATGACGCGGAGCAGAACGAAAACTCCACAGGATTGCTAGCCAGAGCTCTTACACCTTTCTTGTGATGAGTCAAAGTGGTCATAGTCTTTCCTGCAGCCAGATCATACATTCGAATTGTGGAATCCATAGAGCCGGATATGACTTGTGGGTCCACTTCTTAACAAAGGAGAGAAGTGATGGTATGAGAGTGACCGCGTAGAATATGAACACAATCACGCGTTCTGATATCCCAACATCTAACCACCGAATCTCTACCGCCTGTAAAGCACAAGTCCAATGTCGGATGTAGCGATAAGGAATATACTCCACTGCTGTGCCCGTGATAATGTCGTATCACCTTGTTCACTTCCAGATCCCAACATTTCACTTGATTATCTTCTCCAGCACTGAACAAATATGGCGAGCGTTTAGATATGGCCATTGCACGGACAGTTGAGATGTGTCCGGTAAGAGATAATTTAAGTGTACCGGAAGCCAGATCCCAAATCTTGATCATTCTATCCGCAGAGCCTGTGGCAAACCACTCATTGGTGTGATCAACCGCAACGCAGCGAACCCAACCGACATGGCCTCCAATGACACGCGCCAACTTCCATGGAGCATGCCACTCTGGTCTAGGTACGTCTCTACGTTGAAACTTGATTATAGACTCTTTGGTAGGTAATTCAAAATCTTGAGTGAGAACCCCGCCATCTTCACTTTAAACACCAACCTACCCACCTTCTTACAATTGCGTTATAGAGCGCTAACCCGCGTTATCCCCATTCTCATCATATTCAATGTCAAAAGTCTAGTTCTAAATAGCATCAGCGGACTACAAGGCTCGAAGTATGATGGCATCGACATCTCTACACTAAATCAAAATTGATCAAGCAGTGTGAGTTTAAATCATGTCTAACGCAAAATACTTACACGCTAAAATCTAAGGAGCTTTCATCACCGTATAATACATCAGTCAATTTGGAATTCTCCTTCAGTAAATCTGTAAGAGCAGCGTTATTGAGCTACTTTGTTGTTTAATTAGACTCTGTACTGTCCATTGTGAGTGTAATTGATCAATTTAGAAATGGACGAAGACGGAAAATACGACGGGCAAAGTGAAGACGCGTTCTCAGATATAGAGATCTCTCATTGGAATGCAAGTTTAATACACCCAATAACTATGTATAAATTTACAACATACAGTAAGTCTGTTTAAGAAATGACGTTGTTCATGTAAATATTTTAAGGTTATTATATCACTCACTATACTATCGTTTACTCATTTGGGCGCTAAGACACCAAGTGTGCTATTTTTAGAACGTGTAATTACCACAATATCTCAGGCCTTCGATGAAAAAGATATTATACTTTCAGACCCGGCATTCTTCTCCAAATTTAGACTTACTCTCATTGATAAGATAATCCGTCCAATCCAAATAATAATAGTATGGAATTATAATAATCAGTATAAATGTAAGTGTTGACCATTGTTTCATATTCAATAACGACACTTACAAGTTGCAATGTGTAGTGATGCCAGCTTGAACTAAAATGCTCTTCCAGTGTAAAAGTTATCAATGTTGGTCAAAGTTATTCTTCCACAAGGACATACAACTCTAGTTTAAGTTACCGAGGATAATACCGTTGAAGATTTACTTTCGATGGTGTGTTAGCGCAAAGTGTTGGTTGCAACAGATTTTGATGTGCTGATTAAATCACCGTTATCAGATATTGAAACAATTGCCCCATTAGATTCATAGTTTATCTCCTATGGCGTAAAAGAAATTAGACTTCAAGATAAGCGAAATCAATCAACTGCTAATGGAAACTCAGATTCATAAGTAAGTACGCCTATTAGTAAAGGTAGAAGATAGTCCCAGATTCGGTTGGTGAAGCATGAAGGGGCGCGGATGGCAGCAATTGAAGTGCCTCAATCAGTGATGACGAAAGTTGATGACCAAAGCACTGATAAGGGCGATAAGAGCAAGCGTAAATCTAATCCGCTGTAAAGCTTGGCCTAAATATTCAAGGATAAGAAATTTGGGATCAGCGTTAGTAATAGTAGTGCCAGTATACTGCCGATAGTTGAGCGACAAGATGTTGTTGTTGTTGCTGATGTACTGGACAAGAAGCCCGTCTCCAATTAAAGCTCGCGAGTTTCTGATGACCTACTAGATCACGATGTAGCAGAGTCCTTCACAACATCTAAACCCGGTTCCACTATTTCCGATAGTCGAAGCCACGTGCCTGCTGATAGTGTAGATGATTTCGTAGACATGTACGACGATGTCAGCTAAATGACTCCAACATCGCACGGACCTGTTAGTCCAGTTGTTTTCGATAGAAAGCGCGCGTAATCGACAGGTAGGGCGTCGTAAAGTACTTTGCGCAGGAGTCAGCTGCGAACTCCTTCGATATAAAGCTAAACTTCTGATTCTGATCCTGCTGGTCAACCGTAATCCCCAAATGCTTCAAGAGAGTTTATACTTCTCCGTGTGCGTCTGGATGCCGAGTTTACAACAATCAAGTTGCCATCATCTGCCACGTTAGAAGATGTTCTGCTCAAAGCTATTGAACGATTTACGGCTATGAAAAATGAAGACGACAAGCTGTATGTGGGCGAATACACATTGGCGAATGTCGATGGATCAAAGCTGGAGATGGATCGTTCGATCGGTTACGTGAAGTAGCAGTACAATGTACAAGAGATTTAATTAATCAAGGCTGAGAAGTGTTACAGCACCATGTGCATGTACGAGGATGGGAAGGAGGTGATGATATTACAAAACAATAATGGTACGATGCAAGTCATGGCGGCAACATAGGAGAAGTTGATTGAGTATGCGACTGATGATACAATGTCCACCTGTGAGTCTGAATTCAGTGATATCTTACTGATGGCTTTCAGATCATTTATGAAGCCAGCAGACTTTTTTGACTGCTTGATTGCGCGATTCAACGCAGAACTTCCACCTGATCCCACTTAAGAAGAAGTTGAATATTACAACAAGACTAAAGTTGTGTTATAATAGAGAGTGGTTGCCATAATGTAGTGGTGGGTGAAATATCATTGGCACGACTTTGCGACTAATCCAGATCTAAAGTTGGATCTAGAAGAGTTTATTGAAGCTCTGTAAACAAATGAATCGTACGCTAATGCTGTGCATGAGTTTAGACAAATAATTGAGGATCAGACTGACAGAGAGGAGCAGATTCAGGATTAGCGTTTGAAGATTATGAAGAGTAACCGTAAAACGATGGAGAGTATGTTTGAAGAGATTGATCCCACAGTGCTGGCTGAACAAATGTGCATTTATAATTTCTAATGGTTCTGCCACATTCATCCTATTGAATTCCTGAATTAAATATGGAGGAAGAAAGAGGATGAACCAGAAATTTGGGCAACACCTAATCTGGATTTCTTCAGTGGATGTTTTAATCGCGAGAGCTATTGGGTTGCGACAGAACTTGTAAACTAGAAGGATTTGAAGAAGCGTGTCAATATATTGAAAAAGTTCATCGCCCTCTCCAAGGCATCCATGGAGAAGTAGAATTACTTTAGCATGTTCAGCATCTATGTCGGTCTCAATCTGGGACCAGTGTAGAGATTGAAAAAGACTTGGGATTTATTACCGGCCAAAGTGCGATAGACTTACGATGAAGTTGAGAAGGCATGTGATCCATCGCGTAATATGAAAGCTTACCGCGAGATGCTCTCTGCCGCCGCTCCTCCCATCATCCCGTTCATACCAATCTATCTGAAGGATTTGACTTTTATGCAGGATGGCAATGAGAAATACTTTAAAGGCCTGTTGAACTTTGAAAAGTTGCGCATGATGGCTAACCGTGTCAAAGAAATTCAAAAACTGACCAATACTCCGTTCACGTATGAACCGGTGCCGGCCATTTAGAATTACCTCACCAAGCCACCAATCGAAATGAACTTGGCCAAACTGAAGGAAGAAAGTCTCAAATGCGAATCAAATGACTGACTGAATTTATGAATGAGTACTATATAAATTGAGATTACTAGAATGAGGATTCTCGCGTCAGTTTTTGAATTTTCTTTTCCTTCGTCTAAACGCGTTATATTCAGTCTGATAGTCGGTCAGTCAGTCAATACAATACAATGTCGAGCAGTTATACAGACAAGGCGGGGCTTATCTCTAATGCCGGTCCTATGCCGCAGTCTCAGACAGTGGTTGATATCGGTGGAAGTGCCGGTGGAAGTCCAGTTCAAGGCAAAATGACTTCTAGCGGTCAGTCACAATCTATGTCAGGTGGTGGAATTGAGTAATAGCAATAACAAGATGAGAATGCATTAAGACAGATTTTCAAAGCTAGCAGGTAATTTAAATGTTATTCTGCGACTTACTTATACCCTTGATATTTTTACTATAGTTCTATATCTATGTAGTCATCCAAGGATGTTATTTTTCCATCTGTTGTTTAGAAGTGTCGCCATACTGGTCTATGTATTGGCGTCGTTCATCTTTACAGATTCGTTCATCCTGGCCTTTATCACAATAACTATCCTCTTGTCATTTGACTTTTGGACTGTCAAGAATTTGAGTGGGAGGTTCTTGGTAGGTCTTCGATGGTGGAACGATAGCGAGGTGTCTTCTGCAGTTGAATCTACTGGTTCATAATAAGCACCTGGAGTGTAATAGAATGATAAGGGACGTTGGGTATTTGAGTCCAGACCACCTAACCATCCATAGAACAAGACTGATGCACGGGTATTCTGGTGGTCTTTGTACATTACCCAGGTGGCATGGATAGTATTTCTGATCGTGTCGATTATAAAGTTGAATTTCACCTGGCTATTGCTGGTCATGTTGGCTCTCTCACTCAATACTGCCAACCTGGTCGGCTATAGTAGATGCGAGAAGGATAGGAAGCAGAGATATAAGAACAATAACTTTTTCTCTGTCAACACTGGACTACTGGGTGATATGATGATGGGTGGTGGAGGTGGTGGTCAGTTTGGCATGATGGCCAAGATGTTTGGTCGTTGATTTGTTCGTTATTCATTAATGGATTTTATGAATTACATATCTACTACTTACCACTTTAATGAAATGTTGTTTAAATATACCGGTTCAATTGATCGTTCGTATTGACACTATTGCGATTTTTGACTGAATGATAAGGACTTGACAATGACAAAGATCAATTATAAAGTTCAAAATCTTTATTTAGTTATCTACTTATGATCATTGGGCAAGATCTTGTTTGAAAGCAGTTATAAGCTGAGGGAGCGATACGATATTAGGATTCCAGTCCCAAATTTGACGTGCTCTACTATCATCCAGCGATCGTGGCCACTTGGCGGCTATTCCATCTCGGATCTTGTCACAACCATATTTGATGGATGGACAATCATTGGATAACTTTCGATCCTTTTAAATAGCATCCATCAACTGCTCAGGTGTAAATGATAGACCCGTAATGTTATATACTGGATCGTGATTCTACAGTTGAGAGTAATCAGTTTCCATAATCTTTTAAATCCCATCCAGACAATCATCAATGTACATCATTGGCAGTTCAGCATCTTTACTAAGCGGACAATCGTAATTTTCATCACGTAGCAATTCACCTGAACCATCTCCGCCATAGCACAAGTTGAGCATGTCGATTGCATAATCAGTCGTTCCATTTCCAGCTAGACCAACTGAAGAACCTCGTTCCATAGGAGCACTGATGATCCCAGGCAGTCGCACACTTCTAAAATCCATACCAAACTTGTCTCTGTAATAGCGACCCAGCTGTTCCATGTAAACTTTGCTTATACCGTAAATAGTGTCAGGCTGCTATTGTACCGTATCAGCCACCCGATGAGCGAGACCTTGTGCAACATCCTCAGCAGAGAACGCGTATACTCCAATGGTGGATGGGCAAAACACTCGCTAGACGCCGTGCCTGACGGAGACATCAAAAACATTCTTCACGCCATCCAGATTGAGTTTCAATGCAGAATGGATGTCAAGTTCAGCTTTGTACGACAGGTAGGCAGATAGATGTATAATCCAGTCTATCCTCTAGTCTACCACGACGCGATCCAAGTCTTGCGCGTCAAGAACGTTCAAGTATGAGAAATTTTAGAATATTCCAGATGCAGATAATGTCGGCGGTTTCCGGATATCAGTTGGCAACACGAATTAGTATTTGCTTTTCAATCGTCTCGTCAAGCCAACACCCAGCTGACCGAGAGCACCAGTAATGAGTATGCGTGGAGATTAAACCATTGGATGAGATAAATGCTATAATCTTAGTACACTTCCAGGACGTTATACGTGAGGACAAAATGCGCAGTAGTTTTAAGGATAGATTGCGGAGTATTAAAAAAAGCGTGAGAATTTACAATAGAATTTCGCGCGATAAACTGATCATCTCCTGTCTCAAATCTTGTCTCGATTGAAATAAGTTACGCGAATGCCCATAGCATGTGAATATGAAACTTCCACTTAAACTAAGAGATGGATAGGGACTATACACTAATCTTGGGGGTGAATGATGGCGCCCGGACTTGTTTTAACGCGTGCGCTCTGTAAAAGCAATTTAAGTACTTTGTCATTTCATTAATAAGGAATTTTATATTTCAGTTACAAATATTTCATTAATTCACAGCTAATATCCCATTTAAAATCAAAATGTCATTTGTTGAGCGTCATACTGCTTGTCTTTACCGACGCGACTTTCTACATACTCAATAGCGCCGACAGTCATTTCCCACGGGCGTAGAAACGATCTTAAGACAGAGTAGGCTTCATTTGAAGAATTTCTACTTATAAATCTCGGTTCAGGCTAAGACATTAGCGGTTCAGGATTGATCATTGCACGCCAAATACGACGATTGTGTTCATCAACGCGATTAAACAATGCATCCAAGTGACCTTGAACCAGCTGAATCTTCTCCCTCACTACATCTTCATTCAAACTCTCAGGCAAATGACGACGCAGATCTGGAGACACAACAGCGATATCAGAGCCATTTAACAACGATTTCTGCAATGTGCTCAGAGTGCGAAATTTGATCAATGCTAATGCGAGAACCATCTCAATCTGAGCGTATTTATGAACAAATTCACTGGGCAATTCATCCACAAAGTTATGCTCCTTATAATGCAGATAAGGAAGCTCCATATTTCCCCAGTCGTAGTGATCATCTGGGTAGCACGTATACCACTTGATAAAGTCATAGCACTTCTACTCCGTGCCAAGCATGAGAAAGATGGCAGGCAGTATTTGACGTACACCAATGTTATCACCACGGCACAGTCTCAGCATCTCCATGAAATACTCCTCAGCCTTCTTCAATGCATCTGCAGTGCCAATACCTTCAAGGAAATGCATGGCGACTTGATGTTTAGCGCGCATGAACGGGCGAGTCTCCATAAAGCCCCAGAATTTTCCAATAAACTACTCATCCCAATAATTGCATGGAGTTCCAAGAAAGTCATCGCTATGACGCAGCTTACCAGACTCAACAGCTTCCTTCTTTAGCAGGCGCGTTAATTAATTACAGTTTGCGCGATGCTCCGACTCCCAGTTTTGCTTCTGATGCTCAATACCACAGTAGAATACTAGCTTACACTTGCCACATGCACGCAGCGTTGGCTCTGAGCTCTTACAAATATTACATTGACGTGTCAAGTGAGTGTTCATCTTTGCGAAAATTGCAATTTTAGAGGATGCCTATACTGTACTCTGTGCAAAGTGGAATAGCGTTGAAAAGAAAATGAAACAGGCCGCGCCGATTTCAACCAAACGCCACGTCAAGGCATCATTGAGCCGTTCAGAACTACGGTACCTAGGTGGTATAAACGTCACGTAATTAGCATCATCATTTATATCATTTCAATCTAGTACGCACAAAAATCCAAATTATATTCAAAACTACTAAATCTCTGCGTCATACCGCGTGTCTTCTCCTAGACGAGTTTCAAGATACTCAATGGCGCCTTCTGTCCACTCCCATGGACGAAGAAACGATCTCACTATGGCGTAGGCTTCATTCGCAGTATTCTAAACTATTAACTCTGGCTCTTGTTAATTTATAAGCGGTCCTGGTTCTAGAATGGCGCGCCAAATTCGACGATTATGCTTGTCTATACGCTCAAACAATATGTCAAAGTGCTTTTGTACAAGCTGAACCTTCTCCGTCAGCACCTTTTCATTCAAATCTGCTGGCAAATGACGTAAAAGTACTTGAGGTAAACGAGATAAATCGCATTCCGAATTTAAAGCATCCTTCAATGAGCGTAAAGCACGAAATTTAATTAACGCCAACGCCAAAACCATCTCAACATTGATGTACTCAGATATAAACTCTTCAGGTAATTCGTCCAAGAAATTATGCTGCTCATAATTTAAGAATGGAAGATCCATATTGCCCCAGTCGTATCCATTAACTGGATAACACTGAAACCACTTTATAAAATCGTAACACTCCTGCTCTTTGCCAAGCATAAGATATACAGCCGGCAAAATCAAACGTACTCCAACATTGTCACTTCTGCAAAGACGTAACATCTCCAGGAAATACTCTTCCATCTTCTGGTAGGCATCAACACTACGCATCTTCTCCATGAAATGAATGGCCACATTGTACTTGGTGCACATGAAATTACGGGTTTCGGTTAACTCCCAAAAACTTCCAGCGTACTTCTCATCCCAGAAATTCACAATTTTACCTGGCCACACTTCCATATGTCGCAATTTATCAGCTTCCACAGCTTCCTTCTTCAGCAAACGCTTCATTTTATTGCAATCAGCACCATGACCCCACTCAATGGCGTTTTATTCACACTCAGCGTTGCAGTAAAATACCAACTTACATTTTTTACAAGCATACAAAGGTACCCCGAAATCATTGCACATATGACAATGTCGATTAAAAGGGATGTTCATATCTGATCTAAAAAGGGAGTTATGAGTGACAATTGGCTTGTGATACTGTACTGTTGAAACAATAGCAACAATGGAAATGCATACAGTAAGCTAAAACGAGTGAAACCGAATGAGAGCGAGGAACATCGCGTCGGACACAGATCTGAACAGTTTCATTACGAATGCATTTAACCCTTTCGCTCCCAAACGGTAAGATCTTACCATCGCGAAAAGGGGTAACTTTGATCAAATACTTTAAAATCAGTCAAAACATGATATATTTTAATTTCATTTAATCTTAATAATTAAAATACGCTCTTTTAAATTATACGCATCAATTTTTTACCTGATATGTCTAGTGCTGACTAAGAAAGCTTAAATTTGCCATAAATCGACGATTCTGATGCCAATTCCGATGCCTCTTCTGGCTAGTACTAACTCCGCAAGAGACAAGCTGCTCAATATATTGAATAAGCTTATCCTGACGATGAGAATGAGCCTACTTTTGTTGTGCATTCATCTGACTCGTCTGCAATATCATCGTCTGATGATGAAGAGGATGGTTTTGTCCAATCAACCGCCACCGTCGTATCATAGAAGTCATCTGGCAAGATCAAAGGTAAGATGGATGAGTAGTGGATAATAGGTCAAGCATATAATCCATAAGTTTCAGAGTTCTTATCAAGATAGTCTACACTTCCTGGGCCTATTAAGCGTTGGGACTTCTCTCACGCGTTTGGTACCTCTAAAGTTTAAACCGTGGCTCTCCATTACTTTGAGACTTTATGGACCCAAAAAACGTGGCAGAGGATATTAGATACCTCCAACGAGTAAGCTAAAAAATTTTTTTCGTAACATCACGTCTTTTAATGTAGATATGCGTAGGTGAAGAAGAAATTGAAGGATTTCACACATATAACAATGCGTGAGTTGAAGGCTTATGTTGGCATTGTATTGTATATGGGGATAGTATAATTGCCAAAAATAGCTGATTACTGGTCTACCCATCAAAGAATGTCTATTGGATATGTCAGAGATGTCATGTCTCGCAACAGATTTCAGGAAATAGCTTCTGTGGTCAGTCTACGCACGGATCTCAAGGAGCGATATCTAGCAAAATTCAAGCGCGATCCGATGAAGAAAGTTGGGTGGCTAGTGACAGAATTGAATGAGCAATTCAAAAATAATTGGAATATTCATGATAGAGCATCAATAGATGAAGCTATGATCCCTTACACTGGTCGGCTCCACTTTAAACAATATATGAAGGACAAACCGACCAAGTGGGGGATCAAGGTGTTTGTCTTGGCAGATTCTGTGGTGCCTTATGTGGTATAGTTTAAGATTTATACAGGGAAGGGTGGAGAATATGGCACTGGGCTCTCATCTGGCGTCGTACTGGATCTGATCTCAAAAATTCGTACAAAGAATGTCAAACTTTATATGGACAATTATTATACATCCACTGAACTTTTTCGCGCACTTTTGGATAAAAAAGTTTATGCCTGTGGTACTTTTTAAAAGAATCGTAAAGGATTCCCAAAAGAGATGGCAAAGTAGGTCGAAAAGATGGAAAGAGGCGGGTTCTTGTGGGCTGTTAGCAATGGGCTGATGGCCACATCTTGGAAGGATAAGAAGGTTGTGACGGCGCTTACCAATTTTCATAAGTCTGGTGAGGCCACTCCAGTCAGAAGATATGATAAAAAAGGCAAGTCACTTGAATTGTAGCGCCCTGCTATCATATAGGACTATAATTAGTATATGAACGGTGTTGATCGCATTGATCAAATGAGATCTTATTACAGCTGTGGAGCGCGGAGTAAGCGATGGTGGATACCGGTTTTTTACTGGCTGCTTGATATGACTGTAATTAATAGTTTTTAGATGTTTAATTATGAATTAAACTCTGGTACCAGTGAGGAGGCCGCGTCGAATGTTACGTAACTTCAGTTTCGTTTAACACTGATTGAGGAGTTGATTGCGGATCAGAAGGTAAGATAGCTGCTTTTGGCTTCTGATAAATTCTTTGTGTAGTCATATCGATCTAATGCGCCGAAAAGAAGCGTTAAAAATTAATTGTAGGTACCGTAAGCTACTCCAGCGCCTTAAAATGCCACCGCGTTTGGATAGGCTTCATCAGCAAAACGCGCTAAAGGATAGCTGCGCTTTCCTGACGCTGGAAAGTGGCATTTACCCGTAAAGGATGATACTATATAAAAGGTACCATACTGTTGTATGGAAGGATGCTAAAATCGACGTAAAATCTTATGTGACAAGTGCCCAGGTAAGGTATACTTGTGTGAACTGCATTTTAGAGATTATCACGAGAAATTGCTCTGGTGAACTTGGGTGATATTAAAAGAAATAAATTTTTTTTCCAGATTATAAAATATATTAAACTTAGTCTTCAGAAAAAATTTGAGGTCATAATCTTCATTCGTCACTGAATAAATGTCTAATCAGTTCGACCACACAATCAGGCAATTTCACTCTGTGATCGTAAACTTACAATCGTCTTGCAGCAAAGCGGTAACATTGAAAACGCTTCTCCTTGCTTGGGCAGGTAGAAGACATCATTTTCTTTACGTAACACTAAAATTCCGGGTCATACTTCAAACATATTGGTCTACTAAACGGATCATCCCCACATCTACAAAAATCAGCTTCTAACGTCATAGCGCAAGCTTTAAGACCAGGAATCTTAAGGAAGCTATTCAAAAGATTGTATTATAAAAACTGCAGACAAAAATAAGTATATTACAAAAATTCCAAAGTTCCTACTATAATTTTTGTTTCAATAAGAGTAATTAAAAGATTAGAGTTGTCGCGACTTGTTCGTTCGTCGGGCGATTTTTTCTCGGGAGCGAAAGGGTTAAAGCACGCCAAGAAACTTCATTAATTGCTAATGAGGAGATTCAAGATTATATCATTGCAGATAAGTCTTAAATAAATATATGGGAAATAGAAATAAGTCTTGAGTGAACAAATTGTGAGATATAATTCTTCACGTAGCTAATTTCGATCAGATGTATCATACATCGGAAGCACAATCACACATGGGCACGACGTATCAACTAATGGAGTCCACAGAGCTCAAAGCTTAGATAGTCATGCGGAAGCCAGAGACTTCTCACTGGTGATCTTCTTGGCCAGCTTGTTGTGAATCAAATCGATAAACTCAAAAGTCTCCACATAATCAGACTCCTTCATCTTGGCACCATGAATAGCCAAAGCCAAATCCTTAGTCATCTTACGGTCCTTACCGATTAATTCCACACAAGACTCTTCTAACAAATCACACCACTTCTTCAGTCTAGCCGACTCGGCACCATCAGTCTCAGCATCCAACTTGGCACGATGCATCAGGCCACGAGTCCATGCAAATATTGACGCGACAGAATTCGTGCTCGTCTTGCCTCCCTTCTACCACACTCTGTAGTGACGCGTCACTGTGCCGTGAGCAGCCTCACTTTCAACAGTCTTTCCATCTGGAGACATTAGAACGGAAGTCATCAATCCCAGAGAACCATAGCCTTATGCAACGGTATCAGACTGAACATCTCCGTCATAATTCTTACATGCCCAAACGTATCCACCATCAGACTTGATACAATACGCAACCATGTCGTCAATGAGACGATGTTCATACCACAATTTACGGGATTCAAACTCCTTCTTGTACTGAGTGTCATACAGACGCTAGAAAGTATCCTTGAAAAGACCATCATAAGTTTTCAAAATGGTGTTCTTTGTGCTCAAGTACAGGGGCATATTCTTCTACAAGGCCATCTTGAAAGAAGCATGGGCGAATCCCTCAATAGATGGCAGACTGTTGTACATGGACATGGCAACACCAGGTTCGGTAAACTTGTAAACAGTCTCCTCCTTAACCGAGCCATCTTTATCAGAAGTAAATACCAACTTGAGGGTTCCAGGCTCATTCACACGCATCTCAGTGGCACGATACTAGTCACCAAATGCGTGTCTTCCAATAACAATAGGCTTATTCCATTGAGGAACCAGACGCGGAATACCGTCAATCAGAATAGGCTCTCTGAACACTGTACCATTCAAGATATTACGAATAGTACCGTTAGGACTCTTCCACATCTTCTTCAACTTGAATTCCTCAACTCTAGCTTCGTCAGGCGTGATGGTTGCACATTTGATTCCCACATTACATTTTCTGATAGCCTCTGCTGCATCCACAGTAACCTTGTCATCAGTGGCATCTCTGTGCTCCATGCCCAAATCAAAGTACAACAATCCATCGTTCTTCTCATTGCCAAACTACAGAAATGGAAGCACAAGCTTGTCCTTGATAGCCTTCCAGATGACCCTTGTCATCTCATCGCCATCCATCTCCACCACCGGATTACGAACCTGTATTTTTTTAACTACACACAGAAAATATAGAAATTACGACATTCATATTAAAATTTAGTTAGAGCAATATCTTAAAAGTTGATCTTACAATTTTTTAGCATCTCTTCAGTCATTTCCTGTGTGATGGTGATAAAACTATCAAATTTTAAAATCGCTTCAAAATTATCAAATTGTTACAAAACGTTGATTAAATTGAATAAAGAATAAATAGTAACACTCCTTAGAATGAAATGAATGAACGAGTGAAAGACTGGAATACTCAATAAGAGCCTGGCATTAAACGCGGTAAAGGAACGCGCGTGTATTGGTTGACTCACGCCTGGTCTGTTTCACCCCGCTAAGAGTATTAACGCGCCTTTTACTGTACTGTTTTCATAATGGAAGGTGATGCTTAAAATGTTTTATTCTTTTCTTTTCATTTGGAGAGCCTTTACTTTAAAACAAGAGATGTAAACTATAGTACAGAATTGTGCGTTAAGGAGAGATTTAAACAATAGATTAAAAGATAAAGTTAAGGAGAGTGTGTGCGCTGTACAGAATAGTTTATAAACAATGACGTGATCAAATGGTATGAAACGCCTCGTCTGAAAATAGAGTGGGGGCGTACGCGGTGAAAGCGTGAAAAGTGTGGCTGGCCGACTAACACTAGCAGTAAAAGCTTATCGCGATTGAGAGATTGCCGAAAGTCAACCGACGCGCGCTCAAATTTGAAAAAATCAACAAAAGCCTCCTCCCCGCTGCAATGACGCGCCATCCTAAGAGATAGAGAGAAAGAGAAAGAGAGAGCTTGAAAGAAAGCCTCCCGCCACGCGCTCTCATTTTCTTCTTCTCTTTAAGAGCTCAACACGACTCACATTTAAAAACTTATGCCTGCTGCCGTATAGCAATAATAGTAGAATCTGCCAATGACCCAAGAGAATAACGACACGTTCCTGTTCACTTCTGAATCTGTCGGTGAGGGCCATCCAGGTAATATTTACATATTGTTTTTAGCTTTTTCGTTGCTCACCATCTCATAATTATTACTCGTTTATTTGAACTTATGTAGATAAGATTTGTGACCAAGTGTCTGACGCCATCTTGGATGCATGCCTGAAGCAGGATCCTCTCTCTAAGGTTGCTTGTGAAACCTGTACCAAGACTGGTATGGTCATGGTCCTCGGTGAAATTACCACCAAGGCATCTTTGGACTACCAGAAGATTATCCGTGGTGTGATCAGAGACATTGGTTATGACAACTCTGACAAGGGATTCGATTACAAGACCTGTAATGTGCTGGTTGCCATTGAGCAGCAGTCTCCTGACATTGCTCAAGGTCTGGTGCAAACCTCTACTGCAGTTGAGGACATTGGTGCCGGTGATCAGGGTATCATGTTTGGTTATGCTACTGACGAGACTCCTGAGCTTATGCCAGCCACCGTCACCATGGCTCACCGTCTGAACCAGAAGATGACCGAGCTGCGTAAGAATGGCACTCTTGGCTGGCTGCGTCCTGATAGTAAGACCCAGGTCACCATTGAGTACCGTAATGAGAATGGTGCCATGGTCCCTCTGCGTGTCCACACCGTTGTCATCTCTACTCAGCACGCGCCAGAGATTGACAATGACTCCATGAAGAAGGCTCTGAAGGAGTAGGTGATCAAGGCTGTTGTGCCTGCCAACATGCTGGATGAGCGCACCATCTACCACTTGCAGCCTTCCGGAAGATTCGTTATTGGTGGTCCTCAGGGTGATGCTGGTCTGACTGGTCGTAAGATCATTGTTGACACGTACGGTGGTTGGGGCTGTCACGGTGGTGGAGCTTTCAGTGGAAAGGATTTCAGTAAGGTGGATCGTTCTGCTGCATACGCTGCCCGCTGGGTTGCCAAGTCACTGGTGAGCGCCAAGTTGGCTCGCCGTTGTCTGGTGCAGCTGAGTTATGCTATTGGTGTCTCTCACCCACTGAGTATTTTTGTCGATACCTATGGCACTTCTGCCACCAACCCAAAGACTGGAAAGACTTACACCAATGGTGAGCTGTTGCAGATTATTTAGAACAATTTTGATTTGCGTCCTGGTTTCATCGTTCGTGATCTGGACTTGACTAAGCCTGTCTATTAGAAGACTGCCAGCTATGGTCATTTTGGTAGAACCGATTTTACTTGGGAACAGCCAAAGCCATTGAAGCTGTGAGTCCCTGGACTTGATGTCGCCTTAATATTTATTGATCAGCTGATATTTGAACGTATAATACAGTACGTCTCTCATTTATTATTGTCTCCTTTGTTACACTCTTAAATGTCTTACTATAAAACTATAATCAAGAGAGTTAAAATCATTAAAAACAGATACGAATTAAAAGTTCAATTTAAAGTCTATTAGGATCCCCCTTGATCATTCATTATTCGTAATAACAGACGAGGATAATACGTGTTAACCCAGTCAATCAACTTGAAATCAGCTATACTTTTGAGTAGAGGATACACCTTATCAAAATCCACTTTGTGTGACGATAAAAGTTTCTTGTACTATTGCATTTGCTTAATGACATCATCATCCTGATACAGTGTTGCATCAAATATCCATCGAGCATACGGGAACTAGCTCTTATAATCCTTACTACCATATGAAGCGGGAAGCAGTTCACTGAGCATATATGAGTCGGCAGCATGGCCAAAATCAACTTTACGAGCATCAAAAATTCTTTAGTTAAATACCAACGACGCCATCAGTTTAAGGTCAGGTAACATAATCTTGCGCGGATGTTTACTAGCCAGAGGAAACTCTATAAATCGTTTACTGTCATTAATCAACTCTCCAACACCAGCGTATGGACGCCTATTAACATTGCTGTTAGATTGAGCCTACGACTGGATGGGCAGAGACTTCTTGATGAATCCAACAGAATTAGCCAACACAGTGGCCAAATATATTTCATCAACAATGAAGCCAAACTCCATGAATGCCGCAACATATGACGCGGTAGGACTATATTGTAAATGACGAACCACATCACGTCCAAGAACCACCCACTAGTGATGTTTGTACAAAGACCAATGAGAATACGGGAATGCTATCCGCTAAGAACCAGGTGATACTGGAATCTACAAAACTTGAGCCATAGTGTCAACAACATTCTGTGGTAGACCCTTCGACTGTACATTGTTGGTAATGATCCTTTCATTCTCTGTCACATCTTCATCATCCAAAATCGCCGTTTTCATATTATAGTGGACGACGGTAGATTAAGGTGCTAGCATAGGAGCATCATAAACGCGAGCAATTGCATCAATTGAACTCCAATAACCCATGAAACTGCACTGACGAATAGATTAGTTTCGAGCCAGACAGTCCGACACCAAATCATCATAAATCACATCATTAGATCTTAACATCAAATCATTGGCACTCAGGTTAATAACATAATCCCATTCAGAATCCATTTCAAGCAATTCAAAAAAGCCAGCTAGCTATGCAAACACCAGCGATGATTATCCCCACATGCCATAAAATGATCGCTTCATAACTTTAGTCTTTGCATAGAGTGATGGATTTTATGACATCTGTTGCTCAACATACTTTACAATCTATCCTTTGAGAACGGGATTCTTGGCATCGACGTGTATGAGGATTACCGCGTGCTTATCGATTATAGATTCCAAAAGCTTGACAAAATTAGTAAAGCCTTTATGCACTAACACGAAATAGGCCAATTTATGTGGTCGGTCAAAAGCTTTGATATCACGCTGACGAATCTTGTCCGCCACTTTCGACAATTGTTGCAAGGAGAACTACTCCAACTTGAAAACTTTCTACTCAGTTGTGGCTGCGGTCGCTGAGGAATGAGAGGATAACGAAGCCATAGGATCAAACTGTGACAGATCATCTCGTCTATATCGTTTACCAATTTGACCATTTCTAGCGGGCTACTGCTGCTACTACTATTACTAGTCTTTATTTGTTGAAGTGTCAGAGGAAGTCGATGATGAAAGTGCAGCATCAAACTTGGAATCTTGACGCTCATGAGAGATGAACAAATCTTCATCGGAGTAAACATCATTAACATACTTTTATCTCCAATCGAAAGCAAGAGCATCAGCTTCATATTAAACTAAATCCAAATTCAGAGGAGCATAATTAATTGAGCCATCAAAATACACCCGCGGATCGATGTACCGCATAAATTTCCTGTCACCGACAATCAGTGGGGAAGCCGATTTGATCTTCAAAGGATTGCTATCAGCATCGTTATACCGAAATTACTCAGAAGCCACGTACTTCAAGTGAGGATTGTTACCATCAGCCGCTTAAAAGCAGGCAAATCTCAGACTAGAATAAAAAGCATCATGCGAACTCTTCATGAAAGGACTTGAGCGATCTGAAGCAGATTGATTCTGACTGAGTTACTACTATGAGGAAATTCTTGTGAATGATGCTCGAATCTCCTATTCAGATAACCCATACTGACGCTGTAGAAGAGTTTAATACAGAGCAATTGCAGCGGTGTCTATAACCTAAACTGCCTTTTCAACGCCAAACTCTTTCAGTGATGTAATTCCATTCATGTCAAATCCAATCCTGTCTGTAGTTTAATAACTTTCATCTTGAATAACTACAAGAGGACTCTATAAATCCACCAAAGGACTAAACATCTTTTCAATCTTTTTATTCAACTTTAAACGGAATAGCAATGGTGTAGATCTAAGTTGATCCAAGATCTAATCATAGTCTTTCTCTAATGGCGCCACTTAGTAGATAGCTTCCATAATAGACTTATATAGCGGAGCTTCAGAATCGAATACAGCTCCATTCAAATGCTGACAGAATCTGAATCCATTCAATGGCACTTAAGTACTCTAATTCTTCTCATTCTTCTAAGGCTCTTAATAGATAAAAGATTCTTGTTAATTGGATGAAAACCACCATTACTTTGCGATAGAGAGGAGCGAAATCTAGCTAACAAAACTAAATACTCGGCCTGGATAGTCGCCAGATTGAGACAAGTTGGCACTCTTGAATTGTGAAATGTTGACATAGTCGGCGCTTGTCAAAGGTTCATATTTACTGTTGCTACTACTGTCGTCAACATCAGACGGACTTTCATAATAAACTCCACTATGATTCTCATCATTTAGGACAGCCGCAAGTTGAGGCATTGACGACGCGGCCACTTCAGAGTGCTAATCAGTAATAGACTTTGCACCGTTAACACCAGCAGAAAGAGATCTAGAGGATACATCTGCTGAAAGAAGGCACAACACTAAGAGCAATTCCAGCGAAAGCCATTACCTTTATAACATTCCCATTTCTGCTCACTCAAATCTAAAATATAATAAAAAGATCTTCGGTTAACTAATTAGTCAGATCAATCTATTTATCTATCGGCACCTTGTTGATGAATGAATATTATCGGCAGATCAGATCAGCAGCAGTCACAGTGTATAAATAAACCCAATTGGTTCACTTAGTGGAATTAAGCGCAGATGGAATAGCGGTCAATAGCTGCTTATTAATTAAAGCAACAACTTGAATGCAGAGAAGAAATAACTAAAAAGAGGCACCTTCAGGGGCTTGGTGAATGAATATAATATTTCCTTGTGGGGCGAATAGCTTTTTTGTTTCAGCGAGAAAATTTCACAAGGCGATCGATCTCACCTCCCATTGGCCGAGCCTGAAATTACTAATTAAGTTGGTTGCCAAGCAATTCATTCATCAATTCCCCTAGAGATTTAGTTTGGTGACTGATATGATGATGATCTATTGAATATAACACCTTGCTTTCTTGAATTTTATAAGCCAATTTTTGAGTGTTTAACAGGTTTTGAATGTTGGTGATCTCGCATTTGCCTTCATAAAAACTTTGTTGTGTCACACACACCATGTTCATGCGCGTTTATAGCTTTTGTTGACTGCGCTTTATCTCATAGTATTAAGATTAGCTATCATAATGCTTTCATACAATTATTAATCATCTTGGCGGACATACATACGGCAAAGAGTGTAATCATTTTTCACATGTTTTTTTCCCAAGAGTCAACGTTATCGAACTCAACTTGTGCTTCAACCACCCAATAAGAACTGTTTCAGCGTTTTCGTCTCAAAGCTTTCGATTTCAACTTAAAAACATCCATAAGAGATAATATGGAGGTGCTTTACACGTCAGATACGCATAAAAAGAACAAAGTTTGGCATGATGGAGTAATTAAGGAAGTATAGTCAAGCAATTCACGGAAGAAAATGTATGAACTGCGTGACAATGCAGGAGCCGTAGTGGATCGTCACGCTCTAAGTTGTGCCATTGGGTAAGCTGTGACAAATGATCAAGAGCTTACATTTGGGAGGCATCTGGTGATGATAACCTAAATAACATATTAAAATACTAATGCTGCACAGTAGTAAAATTCTTTCTACACCTAGCCACTGCGTAATTAAAAGAAGAAGACTTTCAGGGTACCACTTTCTCAACGTCCCGCGGTTGAAACGTAAGTCTAGAACGTGTAATCCTCTTAAGCAACAGAAGATAAGTAAGTAGAGATTTTGAAATGTTTATACACGGATTAAATTCATAAAAAGTAAAAGACTTGGCTGGATGGAACTATAAAAGTGAATTAGTCGGCCAAGTCACTTAGATTGTTCAGCGAGACTGGATAATAAATATTGTCGGCAAAAAGCCAAGATGTGGTGTCAGATGCTGCTATATTCAGCAAAGATTAAGCAGATGGTGAACTTACGATTGATGGCAAGTATCTAGTCTAATTCGAACGTGATAATGTCCCCACTTTATCATAACGCGTCAATAAGTTTCATTCAGCCTTCAAGCGGCCAAAGTTCATGGTACCAAAGTCTACTCCAAATGTCGATCAGAACGTTGAACCTGTCATAGAGATTGATCTTACCAAGAATGCATTAGAATTGGAAGCTCTTGTAGATCTGAACAATGAAGATGACCGGATAGTGAGTCTCGCTGTAGAGACTCAATAAAGCTCCATCATGAAGGTCGAGCCGATGGTGCTGGCCAAGTCCAACCTTCGCGTCAAGTTCAAACCTCCTCTGAAGTAAGCTGGTTCAGTGCCGACCACTCCATTGGCAATATCTGTTTATCCTTGGAAATAAGCAGCCGTCAGATCATCTAAGCACAATGGAGTAAAGTTCAAGCGAGAGTACAAAGTTCCCACGCAATTCAAATCCGCCGAGACATATCTCATGACTTTGTTGAACACGCAACTGGAATGTTTGTAAATCTAAGTTAATGAGCAGTTTGTCGAGTTATACAAGGTGCGTTCCACTCTGGCAAAGAAGATGCAATTGAACAGTGCGGACGCTTGGCGAGCCAAAGGTGTGAAAATGTCCTTTGGCTGTGAATTAACAGAAGTTTCAGTGTATGATTAGGAAAATCAGACTTATTCTCTCACCTTGCCAAAGGTCGGGGACTTGAAACTTTACTCGAAAGATGATCTTTGGGTGGTGAGTAAATCTATGTAATTTGAGTAGTCTGAATCAGCTTTATTTCGATCTAATTGGCATGGTCCTAGAAAGTTGTCGGGTACCAATGGGACTATGGAATTGAAGCCTTTGGAATCTCAGAGTGTGGGCCGTAAATTCTTCAAAGATTTATTATCTTCAGATGCTGGAACGGATTCAGGTACTATCAAACGTCAGCGATCCAAATTGGAAATGTTTGGTGAGCGATTCATAAAGTAAAATAGCACTAAATGCCCCAATTTAGTTGCAGTAAATCTATTTAACGCGTCATCTGAATTGAAAGTGATAGAAAAGCTGAAGGATTTGTAGAAATGCGTTGTGGGTAGTTCGCTGTTGGACTAAATCTAGTCGTTTCCCCTTTGTCCTTATATTGTGGGAGATGTTGCGCAGAGTAAAATTAAATAGGTGGTATCTAATAGTCTCTTTCAGTAGTCACATTTAGAGTAAGCATTGGCCCTTTTAAAGTAGTATCATATCTAATACAAACTTAATGATGACTAGAAAGACGTTTCGGTAGCATTTACCAAGAACTTGATCTTGTCTTCAGAAGATGGTCACTATCCAATTACTCTGTGTCATGGAGTATTCGGAGCGGGTAAATCGTATCTCCTGGCCGTGCTTATAATGTTTCTTCATGAATTTGTTGAATTAATTGGACTTGATTCTAAGGACTTTAAGGTATTACTTTCATCGAATACTAATGTAGCTGTTGATAGAGTTCTGGTTGTTCTCAGAGAATTGGGATTTGAAGGGTTTACTCGAATTGGTCCTATTAACAAGATTGATAAGCGGATTTTGCAATATCGTTTGCAATAAAAGGCTAGAGATGATGCAAATGACCAGAATGATGAAGTCAAAGTACTTGCTGCAATGATGGACAACTGTCGTGATGATCGGGAGCGCCAATATCTAGAGGATGCTCATTATAAATATTCTCAAAAGCTCAACATTGATCTTCTCAAGGATACCTTCCTGGTTGGCACTACTTGTCTATCTACATTAAATCCTGTGCTGAGCAGTCCATTGAATAACGGACATTAAATCAAGTTTCCTGTGGTGTTTCTGGATGAGTGCAGCTAAATGACTGAGGCTCTAAGTCTTTTGCCACTGGCTTCGTTTGATACTAAGTGTGCCCTCCTGATTGGCGATCCTTTACAACTACCGCCAACGCTCCCACCAGCTTCTCCGGCTCTTTCCAATGACAGCGACGCTCATGGATCAGAGAGAACGCTATTCGAACGTGTCAGAGATATGGGCGTTCCTGCTGTTATGCTTCGTACATAGTACCGCTGTCATCCCGAGATATCGTCTCTATCAAATGAACTCTTTTATGACTCCAAGCTGGTTAATGGCATTACGGCTGAGCATAGACCACCTATGATTAATCACAACTTCCCTCATCTCATGATGGTCAACATGTCAGATGGTAAAGAAGAGCAAACATATTCCGGTAGCTACATCAACCAGCCGGAGAGCTAGTGCATATTGAAAATTGTTCGATCTATTTTACAGTAAAAGTAATCGAATGGCGACCGTCTGCGTGGAAGTCAAGTGGGCGTTATATCATTGTACAAGAGCTAATCTGAACTGTTGTCTTAAATTATAAATGTTGGAGATTGTCAGGAGACGGTTGAAGTCAGCACTGTAGATGCATATCAGGGTGCCGAGAAGGATATCATTATTTTATCAACTGTGAGATCTGGTGGCAGTTCAGTTGGATTTATTGACGAGCCTCGACGCATCAATGTTGCACTGAGTAGAGCACGCTACCATTTGATAATTGTTGCCAACGTGGATACCGTTAAAAGTAATGATTTATGGTAGAAGATTATTGCGAAATGTGGCTAGAATATATTTTCTCTCGAACAGTCTCTAAATTTAATGAAGGTCACCAATCCCGTGAATAGTGGCGATGATGAATTTGTGTGATCATAAGCCTGTCATGTTTATAGTACTGTCTGTATAAGGAGATATCACTGACAAGCTGTGATGTGTAATAAACTGAAATAAGTAAAATCAGTAATATTCAATCTCTTTCAAATTTCCCAAGCATCACACGCTGCATGCCACCAGCAATGTAGCACCATACACACACAAACCATTACATATATAGCTCACAAGATTCCCTTTGGAAACACGCCAATGGTGATAAATTCATTGACAACTTCCCGCAGTTTGTCTTCAGTAACCTGAGGAACCTTGTACTTGTATCCCACAGCAGACTCGACCTTGCTGCCATCCACAGAGAGGGAGTTGTTGTACAACAGCTCCTGGTCCAAGTAAGGGGTCAGAGGACTGTTACTAACACCGTGACGCTTACACAGATCACTCCATGGCTACAGATGTTTATCGTTAATCTCCTCCGTGATGTCCTTCAGATTCAGACGAGCCAGATTACTGATGATAGATCCCTAGTATCCAGTGGTGATACCAAACATGGAGCGCAGATGAGCATTCACAGACTCCTGGTCAGAGTCACTCTTGTCAGCCAAATTAAAAGTCTACTTTAACACCTTGGCACTGGTGGCAGAGTTGACGGCAGCCTGAGCAATGGCACCCAGAGCACCAACCACATCATCCACATGCACAGTATTGATACGCAAATCCTTGGTCCACAAGAACTTCATCTCCTCCTTCAATTCCTTGTACACTGCAGCGATGACGATACGAGGGGTCAGACCAGCCATATCACCTACGCCATAAACGATAGCTGGACGAACTATGACATAATTCAGACCCGAAATCTTGGCAATCTCCTCCTCAGCCTTCAACTTATACTTGGCGATAAGAGTCCATGGCTTCACCTTACCACCCTCATCACTCGACTTCTTGTCAGCGTCATAAACCTGAGCAGTACTCGTCTCAATGAACACACCAACATTCATCTTGGCCGCCTACTTGGCACAGTTGACACTCAATAAAAACACCTACAGTACATGAATACATAGTTTAGTAATAGAGTCGATTGGATACTCAAGAGTATTGTGCAATAATCATACCTTTTCGTTATAAACCTCATCAGTTTAAGAGTACTTGGTCTCTCCAGCAACGTTAAATACCCAGTCCCACTTGGTGACTCCATCTTCGAATGCAAAAGCCTTTTCAATAGATGCTACACAAACAATAAGTAAGTCGCCACTCCGTCTCAGTCAGTGGACGCAGTGTTTAAACTCTCATTGTAAATCAAGTTAAAGAGATGCCAAGTTTAATATGTAAAAGACATACCAGGATTGACTAGATTTCCCTAGCGAAAGTCCACCTTATCGAATGCCTTCTACTGGCGGGCAGTGAGATAGGCAGTTGGCAGTAGAACCTTGTCGACAACTCTAATCTTGCTACACAGATCATTCTCCACCAGGAAAGTGACCAAGTTCTTTCCAATGAAGCCAGCTCCTCCTAATACCAATGCAGTTGGCTTGCTCATTATAATGAATATTCTAAACTTAAGGGTATGAATCAACTGTGAAGATGACGGGTGCAAATGTAAATCTAAATATGATAGTCGACGATTGTCTAGCTGTTGGTTGTGTTAAACAAGAAAGGAAGTCGCTCTCACAATTTATTTTGTTGTTTTAGCGAAACTTAGAAGGAACGAACGGTCGCCGCCTTAAATAATTTTACTCGTTGAAACTGCCCCTAAGCGAGCCAGTCTCTTTGCTGTTTCAACGCGGACTCTTCTGTTTAAGATGATGTTTATGAGACTTGTCTACTGTAGCAATGAATTTACAAGACTATGGTTAAGTCTTACTTTTCTATTTCATTTAACATGATGCATTCACTAACTCTCTCTTTATCTCAAGCAATCAATAGCCATACATGCCAAATGTTGGTTTAAAGAAATCAAATTGTTCTACATTACTTTAATCGACCATTTCGCGTGCTTGTCGCCACCATCGATTCGGAAATATTCAGTGCAGCTTCCATAACCCTCTTCAGAAGAGGAACTTGATGCAATCTCACAATGACCGCGTCTGGTTATAGCGTTGAAACAGCTTTATTCCGATAGTCTTGGGCATGACAAGGAGTGCACAGGTACGCATCTCAACTTAGATATCACGCTGCAGTTAACAACGATACCAGTCCTCAGCCGCTGCACCACCCTCCACCATCGGTCAACGAGAAAACTATAAGGTTTCAATTTTTCATGAAGTTCAAGCTATGAAAACTAATAAGGTAAAGAATATATTTGTAATCATAAATTCCGAAAACTATCAAATCACGATAAGTACCCCATAGTCTATCATAAACTGCTCCACAACCAACGCCATTATTTTTGTACTACTATTTGCCAGGAACTGTCGATACTCCTTATCGATCAGATCCGCCGCGAGGGCTGGCATCAAAGCATTGCCACTAGGAAAGTGGATGCGCTTCAGCGACTTCCGGCACTGGATATCGCCAAACCTGAATTCATACAGGCACTCGCACAAACAAACCAAGTATCGAACCACTTTATCCTCCCGGCCATTCATTATCACCTTTCGAACGTGATCAGCCAGACGACATGCAAGCATACCAACTGCATCATCAGAATTAACAGAAGACACTGAATGCTGTTGCACCACATTGTGCCGGATGTCATCATCAATGTGCATAGAATAGACAGCATCAACCACAGCAGCATCAGCATTGCTTGGTTAACAAGCACCATCACCAGACATTTCAATCATATTTGTAAATCACTGTTTCACAATATTTTTACCAACTGTAAGAAAGCAGTGCAAAGTCCAGGCGAGAATGTAGACAATCATAAAAGAGATAACCAATGAATCACCTGAGTATTTCTGCTCAACGATGTCGGTCTAATTGGGTGATTAAAGGTGGTACAGATGCAGGCATTCTCGATAATCGTACTTTAAATTTAAATGTTTACTAGTGAGTCATCTTATAAGAGATCATAGGGGCATTTGTAAGGAAATTTTTATATGGATCTGCCGTTTCCAAACCGGTACAAATCTGACATGGCTATTCTAAGTGGCAATCTCTTCATACTACAGGAGCACTACAACGCAAAGAGATTAAATTTGATTTTTATACTAACCTTTAGGATTCATAAAAAGCCAGAGATCTTTAACAACTTTAAAAGTAGTGTTATTGTTGGCATCTGGTGTTTCCGTCATACTTGTCTCCTTTCACTAAGCCAAAATGCAGTGTGAGAGACCGCTTGCATTCTTGTCAGAGCCATTCATCGGTTCTTAACTTTTACTTTTCACTTAAGCTAGATCTATTTGTTATGTTTAGTATACTTTCATACTGAATTTGCGATAATCGTGACTAGATAACATGTCGCAAAGCACTTTAGCAACGAAGGAGAAAGGAGAGATACAGCGGTGTATACGTTTTATCGGAGAACAGTAGCCAACCACATGAATTGCCGTTATGATTCTCATATGGATATAATCCATCGTAACCTCTATAAAGATTTTACTGTTCGCCTACTGTAGCATGAGACCAGAAGTTTGAACGAAAAGCAAGATTTCAATGCCCTGAACTCAAAAGATTAAACATTAATTTACTAATACAAGCCCATCATTCAACTTTCTTCTGCTCCAAATCTAACGATAACAAATTGCGGACATCGACCAAAGTCGTCTCTCTCCTCCATCTTCCTCTCTTCCTCGACCATCTCTCTTAGATTTTTAATCTCAGTGGCCATCAACTAGAGCTCGCTCTCTAGTTCACCCATTCGATCTGTCAGAGATTGAATGATCCTGCCATCAGACGATGTCTGTGTCGTCTATGGATCGTAAGTAATGGGATTTCTCCTATTAGCAATCCATTATAGAGGATTACTAGGATCAAAATCGCCGAAAAAGCTTTTCAGAGCTATCGGACTAATTTGGTGACTGTTGGTACAGGTGCAGGCATTCTCGATCATCTTGCATAAGGCCACATTTTCTAAAGTACCGGAAATACATACACCAACTGCTACGAGACTGTTCTTTAATTAAAAGTTTATATAGTTATCTCACTTGTTGGTAGGCCTCCTAAACAAACACTGGCGTTTGCAAACAGTTTAAACTGTATTCGTAATTCAAACAAATAGTGAGAGGAGAAAAAGTGTTTGATATTCGTCAAATGTATTCGCCAAACGTTTGCAAACTGTTTGCAAACTGATGAGATATAATTACTATAGAGGCTTTCACTCACTCATTTTCGTCTTGGCTGTCATTCGCGTCCTTATTCTAGGCGTACACATATATTGATACTGGGAACGTCACGATAAGAGTCCTTCGAAAGCATAATATCACGAATAGTCATGGGCTTCAATGATATTCACGGAATACAGAGACTAACTAACGTCCATGGGAGTAAGCAATCTCGGATGGGACAGAGCTAGCAGGAGTTGAAAGAAAATCTCTCGTCATGACACTCAGGTGGGCTATGCTTTATCTTCGTCAGATTTCCAAATTTTAAAGGATCAGTGGAGACTATCTTAAATGACGATAGCTTAAATGGCGTAAGATCATATCTCTACAACCTATTCTGATAATTTAACACCACTATACTCTTACTTTTGTATAGAATTAGAGGTTCGAATACAAACAACTGTTTAAACAGAGTTTGCTTACAGTTTGACGCGTACTATTTGCGAATAGTTTGCGAATAGTATTCAAACAAATATTGATTCCAAAAGATGAGCTATTATTCGCCAAACAAGTGTTTAAACGAATACAAATCTGTTTGTTTAGGAGGCCTACTTGTTGGTGTGAAAGAAGACTGAAAGTTGTGACGATTCCATGACAAATCGTGTCGCGGTCTGAACTGGTTCTGACCTGTTAGTGGTTGAATCATTAGAGTTATGGCGTGTTACTTCTGACATTGAAGAGTTTTAGATTACAGTTGAGTGGTTAATGCAATACCGCATCTACATTCTCAGGCTTGGTTCCTAACGAAGCAGTGATAGAGGTTGTTGGTATTTGAAAGATTCACCTTCAAATCTAATAGATGAAACAAAAATATTTTGAATTAGAAGATCTAATGAAACAAAGATTCTAATTTACAACGATATAAATTATAACTTTGCTTCACTAAAATACAAATGGGAAGAACGACATTTTCAAGTCATCCCAAAGAATGCATAACTATTTGCCTTGTGTCGATTGCACAAAAGACATTGTTAAAGCGCGAGGAGAAGATGCCGATTCAGAAGTGTAATTCTACCTCTGCATCGGTAAATTAATAAAGCCTTGAAGAGATACGATATCTGCATAGCCTCCCCTGTAATTCAGTACTGCAAGATATCGTGTGCAATCAATGACACCGCTTTCAATCTGCTTCTAAACTTTGAATGACGCGACAATTTTCTGTACCGGTTCTGTGCACACTGCAATTTTATCAATTTCCCCGCAGCACTGGATTTAACCATAATCGGCAACTTGATATGTCTACAGAGGAAGTTATGCAACAATTTCCATGTGCATCTTAAGTCCATCTATTGTTACCAGTGTGATGTCACATGTTCCATCCAAGTTGAATATTAGTTTGTTCTCACTCAACCAGACCATATTCTTTGGCTCCTTCTAAAAAGTCAATGAACTTGATTACATCAAGTAGTTGAACATTTTCAATTTAAATTTAGAGAATAAAGAATACACTGCAGCGAGATACTCCTAAGTAGGCGATGGCACCATACACTTCAATGCTCCCAAGCTGCGATTATTGCCTACCTGTCCTACTTGACGTTCATTTAAAATCGATTCCAAGGACAATCTAGAGTCTGAATCGATGGCATTATAGTCAACTTTCAGCAACTAGCCGTTCTGATATCCTATTAAAACTTACGAGTCAATTAAATTCCAGCAATAATCTACAACACTGGCACCACCAATTTTCAGATTGCATTACTCTGCACCCACCTTTTCTACTTTATCACTGACGCGATAAAAGCAAACTTTATCTGAATAGACAACAGTCAATCGGTCGCCGCCAGAATTCCATCTGATGGACTTCAAACAATGTACTTACTGCGGCGGATTAATTGTAATTGTGAGCCATTTATGAGATTACAAATTAAATGCAAATACACACCCATTAACAGCTAGAGCAATCAGTGCCTTTGTGGGATGAGGTTCGATCTATACCAATGGACAATCTTCCTGCACAGGATTGGATTCCAGTAGAGACATGACTTAGTCCACTATATTCTGACAAAGACTTAGCACAGGATACTGAGATATGAAATCATAAACTGAGTCAATAAATTAATTATAGAGCGGCTTCGATCTAATCAATGGCTTAATCATTGTACTTTGACTCAGTCCAACAGTGGATGGGACTTGAACATCTTGTAACAGAGACACTCTTTCAGCAAAGTACTAAAATTGCTACTTACTCTGAACATGATGGAGCTGGGATCCATACTCACATAGCGTAAACTTGTTAGGTGAAGGAGGTAACTAATGCTCTTACATGCGTCTCATTATTACCGTACAGGATAGGCAAATAAGACGCTTATTTGATAGACAAAGTGTATACTGAGTGTGTAAAAGTGCTGGTAGTAAAGAGTATCAATTTCAGAAAAGAATAAACGCGTCAAGTTGTTGAAACAACATGTGTCTTTCTATGCGCGACCCCCGAGAGAAAAGGACGATATGGTCACAACCTCACTGCAAAAATGCTGAGTCAATCGTGGGTGTTGAACTGTTTTTTATAGTCCGAGTATATTAAATACTCAAGGGAATGGATGCGTGACATACTTGAGCGCGTATCATATGTTCGACTCATGGCCTACTTGAATCGGTCACCTTCACGTTTTTTTCATTGTGTTGATTCGCTTTAGCACCATCGTACAGACCGTGGAAGAGTGAAACGAAGATGAAACAGTAAAGACCATCGAAGACTATACTGTACATGTTATAAGAATTATTTTACATTAGACCATATGGTTATATATACATTAAAATCGTGAAATAAAATAAATTTTAATCTTCTGCCTTCCGTAGATCTAAGTTAACCGTAACGTCATTCAATCTTAGCCTTCTAACAGTGCCACCTAGACAGAAGCTTGAAAGTGTTGTGACACAAGCCTGCGCGTCCTCCAATCAGATCGCCCTGCGTAATAAAAGTCGATCAACCAATTGTACTCCCAATTTGCATTTATTATTAACAACCAAATAATCAAGTCTCTTGTCATATCTTACCATTCTTTCCTCTTATATTCCTGGCTTATATTAATTCGTAAGTTTAGCTTTCTATTCACATCATTGACACGTCAACTGATTTGTTTTGTAGGTATTACTCACTCGATTTGGCATACATCCATCCTCATATAATAACTTATTTCGTTTCCCCATTACTAATATTTACTGACACCTTAATATATTAGTATGAATAGTAAAGACAGGGAATAAAGTAATAGTACGGATAACAAAGAGAATAGCAAAGCGGCTGTAAATGCTAATAAACGAATGCCGTAGTCTGCTGCTGACACTCCGCCTCAAGCGCCTGCCAAAGATCCTCCATTGCCTCCCGTGAAAAGTCTTCCATCCCGGGAGTCTTCAATGTAAATATTTGATTCCACAGATTCATACCTGCCTAGTAATGGGTAATCAAGAGCGGACAGGCCTTAGCAGCCAGCTTTACCTTAGTCGATTGCCACTCAGGCAGTGACGCCGACCACGGTTTAGTCTGATTATAATAGTAAACCTCTTCCTCTTCCGCAAGAAGATATCGGACACAGTAACAAGTCGAGACCATTAAGTTAAGCGGTCGACAACGCAAAGTTGAAGAAGATGAAGTTGGCACCGCGTCAGAGCTCACTCTCATCCTCTGTTAATGAGCTGCCAGGCCTTGTGACGTCTGGTCTTGGTCGATTTGTGTCCAAGTTCAGCTCTCTTGGCCGTCCGGCTTCGTCTCAGTCTCTGTCCGCTGATAGCTAGCGTGGTGACGCTCAACATGCTGATAATGATGACGTGAAGTCTTACAATTCTTTTGATGATAGCGATGATTCTGGTGATGACTTTTCCATTAATGGTGGTCGCAATGGAGATGAAGCCGAGTTTACATTGGATTCATCATCATCTAATTCTCAGGTGCTTGGCCCTCGCGTGTCTCCTTTTGTTGATGGACCTATCCCGCCAAGGAAGCAGGATATTGATCCTGTTCAGCTTGCCAAGAGCAAGAGAGCATCTACCTACAGACACAGTAGCCTGGCATTCACGTCTAATAATGCTGCCAGTAATTCATCTACTCTTGGACCAGACGTGTCCAATGTTAACATCAATGATATTCCTTAAGTATCTCTTCCCGGCTACACTCCTCATAATGAATATGATGCTTAAGCAAGAACCAGTACTGATGATGGGAATGATGTAACTGTTGGTGGTTAATCTAATCGCTATAGCTAGTATCTCGCCCCTCCTATGAATTCAGCATCCAACCTGATGCGCCGTTTGTCACAATCTTTCACTGGGTTCGGTAATGGAGGTGCTAATAGTAGCCAATCTATGAACAATCGTCCTCTTAGTTCCATCTAGCAAGATGTTGAGGCTAGTGATATGACAAGACGTCGCTCTTTAGTCAGACCAGAGAGAGCTCGAATGTCTTCCAATGTCCGTCCAAGATCAGTGCTACTTGCTGGTGGTGGAATAGGTGCGGCTGCTTATAGCTCTCAGCCACCAACTCTCGGTCGTTCAGTTGCTGTGTATAATCACTCGAGAAAGGATCCATACCAGAACACTTGGTGGACGCGTTTCTCTGATGTTGTCACTTTCTATGCTCCTAATTTTGTGCTTGCCGGCTGCTGTGGTAAAAAGACTGTTGAAGTACAGCGTGCATGGAGAGAGAAGATGGGCTTGGTGACTATTATTGTATTTCTCATTATTTTGCTGGGCTTCATCACGTTCGGCTTCCAGTACTTTGCATGTAATATCTTTCAGAATGTCAAGAGATATCCTGTTGATCAGTTCGATTCAAGCTATGTCAGAATCCGTGGTGATTTATACGATATTCGTGGATTTAATCATCCTGGCAGATCGATTTAAATGTACCAAGTATCTGGCAAAGATGTCAGTTGGCTCTTCCCAGTCTCACCTGACTCAATCCCTGGTGGTAGTGCTTGTGCTAAAATACCCGGCGTCTCTTCTGTGAACACTAGTTGTACTGTCGATGATGCTATTGGAAACGTGTCTGGGTATTGTCATACTGCTTAGTAGTTTGCCATCTTACAGAACAACTTGAATATTGTGGGTCAGGCTGCGTTTGATTGGGACACTGTCAAGGGCGGAGATAATTACATCGTGTATAGTGGTCAAGTCTTGGATTTGAAGCGTTATTTTCAGTTGAATAACAAATTTCTGGGTTAGGAGTTTACTTAGCTGCTCAATGAGTACATTGGAAAAGACATTACTCATGTTGTACAGAGGAGTACTGCGTCCTAAGAGAGAATGGCGTGTCTTTTGGAACAATTTCGTGCAGGATATCTCGACTCGATTCCTATCGGTTGTTTTGCATCGCAAGCCTTTACTTTTGTATCATTGGGCACGATCTTGGCTGTCATTGTTGCCAGATTTGTGTTGGCTCTGCTATTTCTGTGGACTGACGGTAGAACTCTTGGTAAGTATCCTCCTGGTGGTGCCCCTTAGTAGCTGAATAAATCTACTGCATCTGCTTAAAATTCACAGGATGATACCTATAACAAACTGAAGTAAGAAGGTATTGAGTTGTCTCCTGCTGTGCTGGCTGCACTGGAGGCCAAGAAGAATAACACTTTCCGCAATAGTCTGATGCCTACCAAGTCTCGTTTTAGTCATTAGTACAATTTGAACACGCCATAGTCAAAGTCTAAGAGCTATCGTCCATCACCGTTGTCAAACAAGAAATCTAACATTTCTGTTCATTAGGATTATCCTGGTATATTGAGGACAATTATGCTCGTTACCTGTTACTCTGAAGATGAAAAGTCTTTGCGCAACAGCTTGGACTCTCTTGCTTGTACCGAATTTCCTGATACTCACAAAATGCTCTTCATTATATCTGACGGTCTTATCACTGGAAGTGGTAATGCCAAGTCTACCCCAGAGACTCTGATTGACATGATTGAGTTGGATCAGCAATTTGTTAATCCGCCGCTTCCGTATTCGTATGTGGCTATTGCTGATGGTGCGAAAAGACATAACATGGCCTAGGTGTATGCTGGTAGATACCGCGTTGATGGACATGTTGTGCCTACGGTTTTGGTGGTGAAGTGTGGAACTCCTGAGGAGAAGTCTGATCGTAAGCCTGGTAACCGTGGTAAGAGAGATTCTTAAATCTTGCTGATGAATTTCCTACAGAAGGTGCTCTTCAACGACAGAATGACTCCAATGGAGTTTGATTTGTTTACCAAAATGACTGCAGTTACTAGCTCTGTCTATTAGGATATTCCATTGAACCATTTGGATGTAAAGATCACGCCTGACATGTATGAATTAGTTCTCATGGTTGATGCTGACACTAAAGTTTTCCCCGATGCTCTCACTCCAATGTCGTATGCTATGGCCAATGATCCTAAAATTATTGGCTTGTGCGGTGAGACTCAGATTGCGAACAAGGGAGAAAGTTGGGTGACCGCTATCCAGGTATTTGAATATTATCTTGCTCACTTTCTATCCAAGTCTTTTGAGTCTGTATTTGGTAGTTGTACATGTCTACCCGGATGCTTCTCTATGTATCGTGTCCGAGCTCCGAAAGGCGAGAGTGATGCCAAATCTGGTCTTCAACATTTCGTCCCCATCCTTGCGAATCCTGACATTGTTGAGGCTTACTCTGAAAATGTGGTTGAGACTTTGCACGCTAAGAATCTACTTCTACTTGGCGAGGATCGTTACCTGACTACTCTGATGTTGAAGACTTTCCCCAAGAGGAAGTTGGTATTTGTTCCAAGAGCCAAATGTAAGACTGAAGTGCCTAGTACGTTCAAAGTTCTGTTATCCTAACGCAGGCGTTGGATTAACTCCACAGTTCATAATCTACTCGAGCTGGTCTTGGTACGAGATTTGTGTGGTATTTTCTGCTTCTCGATGCAGTTTGTTATTTTCATGGAACTCATTGGTACTGCCGTATTGCCTGCAGCTATTTGTTTTACCATCTACCTGCTGATCATTTCGTTCTTTGTCACTCCACCCCCAATAATTCCTCTGGCCCTGTTGGCTGCAATTTTGGGTTCTCCCGCTCTGTTGATCGTGTTCACCTCTACGAAGAGATACAGTTTTCTGTTGTGGATGATCATCTATCTGTTCAGTCTACCCATCTGGAATTTCGTGTTGCCCGCATATGCGTACATGCACTTTGATGACTTCACATGGGGCCAGACGCGTCAACTCAAAGGTGGCGATGCTAATCACGATTCTGCTGAGGGTGAATTCGATCCATCCAAGATTGTGATGAAGAAATGGTCAGAATGGGAGCGTGAGAGATATCAGCAAGAAACTCTGAAAGGTCTCTCTGCTGGTGGAAAGAGCAGGACGGTGAGCGAGAATCAGAGAAAGTCGCGTTTCAAGAGTTTCATCGCGAGTGAAGTGCCATTGGAAGAAAGCGATGAGACTGATATGGACAACGCTGGCGACACTGATTCCATTGATGACTACTCTAGGAGCTGGAATCCTGAAGAGTTTATTGCTAAATTGAGATGAGTATTCAATAATAAAGGTTTTAATTGCATAATATTCTTTTAATCTTCTAACCTTCTCATTTTCTCGTAACTGTAGTATTGGAAATGCACTGAACATCGCAGAAGTTACAAGTTTCGTCACATTTGAAACGCGTCAAGGCGTTGGCTGTTTCAGTTTCAGAAATATCTTGAAACTCTTTGCTGTTAAAAGACACTCATACACAGGAATTAAATTTACTCTACCCACTCTTTGTGACTCCTATAAAGTAATTCAATTGCGTGAGAAACAGCAAGTAACAGATGACATTAACTACTGGATCTAGAAGTATAACAAGTTTCTTCAAAAGGCGTACAGATACAGAGGAGTGTAAAACTGTCCCAAAAGATGCTAAGAAATAAAAGAACTCCCACTCCTCTTCTAGTGATAAAGCTTAGACATCTGTTAAGTCTACTATTGTTAAAGCTTTGTTATCTACAGAGTCTTCTACTGATAAAGTCATTATTAAATCAGATTCTGATGAGGGAAATGCCGGTAGCCCCTTGGTTGTATGCAGTGATGGTGAATCTGTAGTTAATGTTCAGACTGAGGACCAATACGCACAGCTATCTGATGAATAAAAATTTGTATTGAATGAAGTTGTAACAAATAGCAAGAATGCGTTCATCACTGGTAGTGCTGGTGTTGGTAAATCCTTCCTGCTAAGAAGTATCATTCGTCAGTTAAAAGGCAAGCACGGTGAAGAGAGAGTTGCCGTTACTTCTAGCACTGGTGTGGCTGCTCTGCTGATTGATGGTTAGACGTTGCATTCTTTTGCCGGCGTTGGACTTGGTAATGGATCCAAAGAGCATTTGGCCAAGATGATGGAGAAGAAGAATATTCATGCTGCCAATCGTTGGAAGAACACGCGTGTTATTGTCATTGATGAGATAAGTATGGTGGATGCAGACTTCTTTGACAAGTTGGAACATATTGCTAAACAGACAAGGCGTAGCAGCTTGCCATTTGGTGGAATTCAGGTTGTATGTGTCGGCGATTTCTTCTAATTACCGCCAGTGTCTAAAGACAAGCACTTTCCCGCTCGTTACTGCTTTGAAGCTGAGTCTTGGTAGCGAGTGATTCAGAATAAGTTTGTGCTTACCAAAATCTTTCGTCAAAAGGATGATGTCTTTGTCCGCGTGCTCAATGAGATGCGCACCAACAGTCTATCAGAGGATAGTATTCGTCTGCTAAAGTCTTTGAACAGGCCTCTTGAGCTTCCTGATGGTATTTAGCCCGCTGAACTGTTTTCATTAAGGTGGTAAGTTGATAAGGTTAATACTGCGAGAATTAATGCTCTGCCTGGCGAAAGTAGACTTTTTGAGGCCTCAGACTCATTGGCCAATCCTAATGACGAATTCACCAAGAAGAGACTGGATTAAGTTATCGCTCCCGTTAAGCTTGAATTGAAACTTGACGCACAAGTAATGCTGGTGACTAATTTGGAGCAGAATCAGGGACTAGTTAATGGATCTATGGGCAAAGTGATCGGATTTACTGAACCTGAGGCTTAGTAAGAGTCTTATCCCATAGTTTGTTTCCCTCCTACTGCCAATCGTCAGTTGGAAATTGTTAGGATTATTAGGAGACATGAATGGACGTTTGAAGATGCCAGAGGTAGGTAAGTCGGATGTCGTAAGTAAATACCTCTGATACCTTCATACGCAATCTCTATCCACAAGAGTCAAGGCTAGACAATTGATTGGTTGAAGATTGATTTGGGCAAGGCGTTTGAGTACGGGCAGAGTTACGTTGCCGTCTCCCGTGCCACTACTTTAGATGGCATTCAAATACTCAACTTTGATCTGAACAAAGTCAAGGCTAATCCTAAAGTCGTGTGTAAGTTTTCTCTCTTTCTCTATGTCGAATCTCTAATAAGAGCATCTTAATTATTTTTGTATGTGTAGAATTTTACGCCAATTTACCATCGCTGGAAGTGTTAATGAAGGGTGAAGTTACCTATCTTTGAAAGATGTGTGATCGATACAAAATGACCGAACAATAATTCATCTACTTCATCCAGTATGATGCGATACTACTTTCTACCTATAAAAAAGTAATGCAATAAGTTTGGGGTATGATGAACTCTCGCCAAGCGATCGATTGGATTGGATGTAGCCTTGACAGTGACGTAGGTAATAAGTCCGGATTTTTAGTTAATGCGTCATGTACTTAAGTGTGAAGCTTTAATAGTTCATATTTTAATACGGTCATGGAAAGATTCGAGATGCCTTCTATAACCGGCAGAGAGTTCAATTTTCAACAGTAAGCAATACTCATAAATAACTCGAGTAGTAAGCCCGCCATTAAACTTACTACAGTATATATTGACAAATATAAGTTATGCTAGCAGTTTCAAACAGAACCATTAAATGCAGGAGCTAAATCTTCCGTTCATTCCTGGTCTTAGTTAAGTCTTCGTACTTGGACCATATTAGTGTTAGACGAGTGGAATGTGTCGAAGGTTGTCAGAGTTGAGTTCATCAAGGAGTGATCAAGGAGACGCGCCTCTTTCCCATACAATCAATGAACATGAATTTAGTGAATATTATGAGTGAATAAAATAGTAATGGAAGCTGTGTCTTCTCTCCGAGCTTGTATGCTCATCCGGGCTGTGTTTCCCATCAGGACTGTGTTTCCTAATCTTCTGGTGTCCTCACTGCTGTGCTCAGTGACCCACCTAACAATTAGCTACTCTATTCTAAATGCTTCCATACTGATAGATCTTGGCAAGATGTTTGAATTGAACCAATCAGTTGAGTGAAACACAAGATCGATCATGTTACACGAACCAATTTACTCTCAATTTATTGGTGTAATCCTATTTCAATTTAATCGCTTAAGTTCAAGTCTCTTCTTCTTTTTCTTCTTATCTCAACTCTTTTAACGATAATCTGTTTTGTAATAATAACTAAATCTAAAAAATGCACGCGTCTACTTTAACTGTATCTGTTATTGCTCTGGCCTCATCTGCAGTGTTTGGTCAGAATCTGAACATCAACAACAGCTTGCCTATCACTGGTATCGCGCCAAATGTTGATATCAACAACCTGTTTGCCTCCTTCTCCAACCTGACCAGTGGCTTGAATATTTCTAGCTGTGTCGATGCGGCTTAGGAGCTTTCCAAGTGTTACTCTGAGAAGTTCAGCTGTGATGCAAGTGATCTCAAGTGCCAGTGTAAGAATTTCAATGGCGCGTTTGATCAGTGTTATCCTAAGACTAGTGATGAGTGTAAGCTGTTGTCTGATAGCAAGGAAGATGTGAGAAAGGCCACCATGGAGGCTTGCAAGTCTCAAGGCTACGCTATGGATGGTGTTTCATCTGCTAGCTCCGTCGGTGCTGGGTTGGCTCTGACCGCTGGCTCCATGGTGATGGCCGCACTGGTTTGATCTCCTGAAACAATGATCACAGTTGAAAATGTCTGACAATAAAAAATATTAATTTTCTTTTACTGTGTTTTTCACTTTTTACACAGGAGTCCTATTATGATTAATTAATAGGTGCTGGATTTTTACGTTACGCGTCAAGATCTGATGCTATTGACATTTTGTGTTTGGTAAAAGGATTGACTGTTGAATGCAAAATCCCGTTACAAGTGCGTTTGGCAGACTCTCCGCAACAAATAGCAATTCAGAAACATTACTATAATTATGAGATATTTCTATTACTTTGCAATTTTAACATTTCATATATCAAGGCTATCATCCTTCTGATGTGAAAGTCTCTTAGGCATCAAGCATCTCACACTCGACGTGTTCACTCGCATTTAGTGGGAAACGAACCAATTGACGTTTATGGAGTTTAGACAAAAGTGATGGACGCGAAACAGGACTACAAACACTCAGCATCAACTTCAACGAGCGCTTTCCTTTTCCACCAATTTTGGAGCAGGTAGCGGTACTAATCATCTTCCTTTATCACTCCAACAAGCATCATTGCATGGTATCCTTTCGCTTCTACCGAACTCCGGCCCAGATGCTGCCAAGTATCAGAGTCAAATGCCTCCTCCACTCGGAATGCCAAGACGAGCGCAGGGTCAAAACTCTTCAAACAAGACTCCAGCTCATCACCTCCCGAGCGATTCAATAACTGGGATTGATATTTTGCGCTAGAATATTCACCAGAAACGCGCGAGGATCGTCACCGTGATCCAACCAGATTCTAACTCGTCGACGCTCCAACTTGGCTAATTATTCCTCTGTCAGGCAGTTACTCATAAGAAAGACGCTGATACCTGTTTGACAAATTGAGCCACGAATGCCGCGAGCTTTTCTCTGTGAGCATTGTAAATCGGCAGGACTCCAGCAAACGGCTAATTCTATAGCTGGCAGTAGACAGAGTTCACCACAATCGGATTTAACTCATCCTCTGTAATTCCATGCTCCATCAGATGAGCCCTTACATCGCGACATGTTCTGACTCTTCTCTCTCTTGCGGCATAAGGATACTGTCTATTCTAATTTCTATTATTTCTTGGCATTTTACTATAGATTTCGATTGCAGCGTGGTAATAGGAACTTGCTTGGACTCAACAACGTCGTTCGCGATCACATCGCTATGACCACATTCATATAATCTGTTCCAGTTCTGCTTTGAATAACCGTTGCCCGTTACCATCTCAAACAGTTTTCTTTTACACATACTCTGTCCTAAATTAAAAATGCAGCGTGAATTTAAGACACCTAAACAAAAGAACGGAAGCTAGCAAGTTTCTCAAGTAACAAAACGTCCTCAAAGTTGATGATTTTTGTTGGAGGCGAGTGGCTGTGCTCAGCAACAACTTGATCGACTGCTGTGATAATCGAAAGGTGGCGCATGCGCCTTGAATCTTGAAATGAATGGTATATACTCAAAAATTTGCAGTTGTTTTGTCCTACAATATTGTCTTGACTTTGTTGATAGAGCTTTAAAGCTAAAACGAGTGGAATAGGTGGCTTTACGTAAAAAATATGACAATTTGTTGAAGAAAAGGTGACTTACGGTAACGGAATATCATAAAATTATTTGCGCGCTAGATATAACGTGGACTATCGACTCAAGAAGTATCAACATGGACACGAGAATCCCCGTTCTAATGATCCTCTTAGTCAATCATAGAAACCTCAATTCCAAAAGATTAAGTTTTATTACTATTCACTATTTCAATCTTATACATCATAACCCATCCAAAATCCTTTTACGAAGAGAAGCGACAAACTCCTGATCACCGCACACTCGAAATCGCCTCAATCTTCATTACTTGACAGACAGTCAACGCCTTTAACACGCGATAATTTCATTCGATAGATCCCAAGAAATTTTAACGCATCAACTTCCTTAATCTTGTACGTTAAAGCGTCTTCATATACACTGGACCGGCTGGGATTTCTCCATTACCATAGACTGACATTTCATATTAAACTTGCTATTTTCACCTTTTGTCAATGTAACACGGATGGAGTGATCGCGTGACTAAAACGTTATTAGGAGGTACCTTTATTTCATTATCTTACTAAGAAATTCGAAAAATTCAAGAATTACTATAATCAGTCAAAAGCAATTACATTTACTTAATAGAGAGACTACTATATTTAGAATGATTAAGTACTAAATCGTCGTGATATCCCTGATAGCTTTTGCCAACACTGTGTTTGGTCAAGCCGCGTTGAATATAACTGATTCTCCTCTGGATTTGTACACCTGCTCTATTGGAGGAGCTACGGAGGCTATGAAGTGTTAGCAGAGTGCCACTGGTCAATGCAAGACTAATGATAATGCATGTAATTGCAAAAGCGTGAATAAGTGGTTTGATCAATGCTTTAACATCAACAAGATGTAATCTACCGGACAATGCGCGCCTGTGCTATCCAAAGTGGAAGATTATAGAAAGCATGCTATTGAATAGTGCACTATTTATGGTTTAGAAATGGATGGCAATAAACTGCCTCAAAAGCAGAAGCCTAAAGGTAATGGTGCCTCTGCATTATCTTACTCCTCGGCTCTGGCTGTCGCGTCAATCTCTCTCACTTCCCTCCTCTCTTTCATTCTATGAAGAAGCGTACCAATAGTAGCTGTAAAACGATTACGTCAACAACTGAATTATCGTTTAGTTTTAATAGATATTATAATCATATTATTATAGCATTATATTCTAGCACTATAATAGAAATCATATTCTAACAGATTAACGACTTCTATAACGGTTTATCGCCATAATGGATACACCGCCAATGAAGACGAATCCACTGACAATGCCCACAAGTAAAAATACGGCACCTTCTTTCCACACATCAAACAATATACCGCCCACCTTACTGAGGAATAGAATACCAAGACCACCGAATAAACTATAACATCCCGCCACGCTTCCCCTAATATCAGCGGGAACTCCGGACGTGGCAAGAGACAGTGAGGTCACAATGAGACCAATCTCAGAAAGCCCAACAAATGGCATCAGAATATAGACAGCCTTTTGCAAAGGATTATCCACAAAGAAGAGTGAAGAGTATGCGGCACATGAAATCAATGCAGCCACAGTAAATACCGCTGATTTAGAAAAACGATCAGCCAGAAATCCAAACAATGGTGCTCCAATTAGAGCACAAGTCTACGCAATACCACTGTATATGGACGCCTTGGTAAATGCTTCACCGCACTATTTCAGATCATTCATAAATGGTGGTGCTGATGATGATGATACTTAATTAATATTCAATCCATTCGCAGCAGGCTTTACACCGCATAAATTATTCTACCTATAATACTTGTTGACCCAGAGCGGCAGGAAGAGCGTGATAATCATAGAATCTCCTCTTGCAGTGAATCCTCCAAGATAGGCGAGGAGGATGTGTGGCTTCTTGAGACCAAGCTTGAATCCTTCCAACACTAGAGCCCAGAAGGGTCTCTTCTATAATGACTCTTATTCTAAGGCGCCAACCATAGTACATCCCAATCGTTCTTCTCTTTTACTGATCAATAAAGGCTCCTTTGCAGAAACTGGACACTAGACGTCTTCATTAGACACTTCTACCTCTACTCGCTGTTCTTAATTACTATCTGTACCATAATTAGTAGCCGGTGAGAATATTCTCTTCAAAAATCCAAAATCATTTCTATGAGGCTTTAGAGTAAACATAAGCAGAACCCCAGTCACAAGAGATATTACGCCAACTACGAGGAAGCTATACTTTAAACTGTTCGTGATTGCTTCCATCTCATTCCCCTGCTAATCAGCTTAATTATTGTTATTAGAAGAAGCCAGGAATTTTTATGGTAAAGCCATGAATACAAACGCGCCCAACATGGCTCCAAGTCCAGAGAATAGGCCAACACAGCCACTCACTTTACCTTTATCGCCCTCACCTACGTAATCGGCAAGAACACCAGTGATCATAGTACTCGACGCAGATGCTCCAATACCAAACGTCAGTCTTAATAGTAATAGAGACGGGTACAGCGATGTAGCCTGAGGATAGAGACATATCGCAACACCCATAATTAAGAATCCAAGTGAGAATATAACGCGTCTTCCAATCCGGTCTGATAAAGATCCCCAAGTGCCAAGCATTACAATAGATAGAATCTGATCATATAGAACCAGATTAGAATTTTCATTTCCACTCTAATCTTCAGGCACTTTCAATATATAACTGAGCACGTAAGGCTGAGTGCCATTCAGAAAAACGAATATTGCTATAACGAGTAATGATGCAACGAGGAAGGCGACAAAATTCAGCGCACTTGTATTCGAGGATAGATTAATGAATCCAAGAAATTTACTGCCAGGATGGCTCTCTTCATACACTGTAGATTGTTAATCATCACTGCTCTAAATATCTTCCACATCGCCGCAAATATTTTTGTCAGTTTAAACTTCCATTTTTAAATTATAGTATATTATCTTTAAGAAAGACAATGATCACGGCTCTTAAGTATGGTGCAAGGATTATCAATACTGAATTGTTCGGCGACGCGAAAGAAAACGAATTTGAATTTGATAAGCATTCGTGATTGCTCAGACTGCGATTGGTCAACCAGATTCAAAGTCCTACTTCTCATCGATATCACAACAATTGAACATTAAATTATTCCGCATTTCTATTTAAAAGTAATCGTTTAGAATTAATCATCAGTCTATTATGTTCCCAATTAGTGCAGGTGATTGAACAGATCGGATTCTTTATTCGCGGTCAACGCGTCACAGAACTGATGATCCGACAAGTCTTGATCTGCGCAGTTAGAGCCATGGAGGAAAGTTTTGTTGATCTCAACTTTTCTTGATGTTAGAATAAATTTTAAAAAATAGTCCGTAGTCTACCATAGGTTCATCAGAAACAGTGAAAATGATAAATAAGCAGATACATAGATTTCAGTGCAAAGGCGCAGAGAGTGTCTCAGAAAAAAAACTTAAGTTTACAGTAGCAAGTCAAAGTAGAGGCGCGACAAGATGATGAGGCTTGTGAATTTTCACTCTACCTACTTAGAAAAAAGGAAGAAAAAGATGTGAATTTAGGCGCGTTAGCGCCTAAATTGTGATTTGTCATCTTGGGTTGTGAAAAATAATGGAAGCCCCTGTGAATTGTTTGAAACAGCAATTGCATTCTCGTAATCTAATAAAATCAGTCGCGTATATCAAATCGGAATCAATAACTATGATAATAAATCATTTATCATTCTGATCAGCATTGGCCTTCTTTTACAATCTTTGATATGCTTTTTGCATGGATCCTTTATGCTTGATTTCAATTTATGTCGGAGCCCGATCCTTCACTGGACAGTAAGCCTATTTGTGGCCATCTTTGTATTCAAAACAGCCGGCATCATTCTAAAGCTAATAAACATCGATGCATGCAGAGCAGACATTAATCTTGGGATTGAGAAAAAGGTGTGCTTCTCTATCTGATAGACTATACTTACTTTTTCTACCTTCTTTGGAGACTTTGCCAGTACTAACTGACTACTGGGCATTGGCATCATTGGGCAGTGGGTTCGTATCGATACGCGACTGAGTATGGACATTAGTATCTACAGTTTCTTACCATTTTGCTTCAGAGAAAAACACGCTATCGAGCTGACCAAACGAAGATATGAGGTCATAATCCAAGTGTTCTTACTCAACAGCCAGAGCAGGCAACTCAAAGACATCTACATCATCCAACTCTTATTCAGTGGTAGGAGAAATGACTTCAGTTGTAGGAGAAATGACTTCAGTAGTAGGAGAAATGACTTCAGTAGTAGGAGTAATGGCTTCAGTAGTAGGAGAAATGGCTTCAGTAGTAGGAGTAATGGCTTCAGCATAGTGGGTATCGCATTAAGGAACATCGGCGACTTTTGATGAATCGATCAAAACTTCCTGTAACAGAATAGGATCCGGAAAGTTGGCTTTGATATTGTCACGTAAATCTCGATCAAGTTGCTTCAGTTCCTCTTTATGATTATTAGTCAACTAAATCTATTTTGCTTTCTTATCCAGGACTTTCATGAAGTCCACAATATGGCACATCTGCTTGTACCCATATTCATTAAAAACAGAAACAGGGTCATCACATTACTACAAAAGGCCTTCAACATAATCATTCCATTTCTCCGTCAGAAGATGCAAATCCACACGAAAGTCATCTGTAACGAGCGATTTGAAAAGTTCCAAGAATAGCTCGACCTCAGATTCGGTTTCGACAGCTCGAGGAAACACTGCAGAGCTCATGAAATCCCGTTAGTAACTCTTATACGTGTCAATATCCTCCTTAGAGATCTCCATCGCGGTCAAAGTCTTCTATAGCACTTCTAAATCAGTCTCCACAGCCAGAAAATCCAGCGTGTCCGCAGCAAAATCGGAGTCATCAATCCCGCCTTCAATTTGAGCATATTCAACCAGCAATTCAGAGCTATTTATACAGCTGAGAAAATCAGGTAAAGTAGTGGAATCCAATACAACATCCTATCTGAAACAGCCGAATCTCTCGTGTCTATCCTCAGAATCAAAAGACCAAAACATAATAAGAGATTACTGCTCTAATTAAAAAGCGCGAGGATAAGTGGTCCTAATCTTCATAACTTTCTCCATTAAAGTTACATCATACATTCCAAAGTCGAAAGACAAGTTAGCGTTCACAGCTTGCTTTTGGTTCCAGCGAAAAACCAAATCCATTAGAATACGATCTGCCAACAACGGATTCATTTACTTAGCTTTGATAGAATTTTTTAAATGAAAATGAAATCCTTCTTACTTACTGGAGCCACGAGCGCATTTGAATTTTTGCAGCGATAAATCAGATGGCTTCATGTCGACATAGAGGTTGACGTCTGGATGATCAGAAAGACACCCATGTAAGGCATGCTTCATTTAATTCCAATGGGACTACATGACAGATTTGGTGATAAGTGAGGGGCATAATTAGTGAAACTTTTATACAACGCGATCCACTCTAGCAGCCAACTCGGATGATGGTGGAATAAAGCGTTTTATACGCCCTTTAGCTGCATACTTCCACGCCACAAAATCGCTTTGCTATTATTTGACACCCTTACTGGCTAAATAAGTCTTGACCTCTTCCGTATCGGCATCGCAGTTGATAAACACAGCGCACGAGAGCATTCTCATGAACTTGGCATACAGAGGATGTTGTTTATTGACTTTATACCGATCAATAAAATGGAAAGCATCTAACAGAACACGCTACCTGTTGTTACCAGATTATGAAGCGGACTATGCACTCGAATTAACTGACTAACTTTCAGGCACAGTTACAGAGAGAACTTCTTAACCTTACTAGCCATTCTACTCTAACTAATCATCAAGCGAGGTCAGCAATTCAATATCTGAAGTCATCGAGTCTATATCCTGAATGAAGCGCTAATAGAGCAGAAATGATGCGTAGGCATCATTAACAGCGTACTTCACTTGAGACGGAGATAAATGATCCACATCCCACCTTGAATACCGCACAGTATCTTTATATGGCAATGATTTAAGTAGGTACTTTTCCGAAAGATACTCTAAATTGAGGGTACTTTCAGAATAAAATGAACCATAGCACGTCTCCAAATCTTAAAAGCAATCCAGCTTAACGTTAAAGTCACGGAGGAGCTTTTTAGAGTCACCTGAAATGTTGACACCGACTTTCAAAGTCTAGGAATTGAGAAACTCCACTAACTGTATCGGGAACTCGCTAAAATACTTGAGTTATATTATTATTGCCACGTCATTATTGCACAGTTGAATGATAGCAGTCTTATACTCTCTCTCTCCCCGCTGCCATTGTATTGGCCATTCCATATCGAGGCCAACGAAAGGACCATTTAAAAGTTACATCGACTCTCTCAATTAGTCTAGATCTTGGACAAGGATGACTTTTCCATAGAAATCGAGCAGAGGAATAGGGGGAGAAGACGACTAACAGTCTGCTAGAGATGGAAAGCAATCTGATAAAATTCTTCGATCATTGCAGCAGTTATCTGTGTAGAATAACGATGGGCCACTTCCCTCATAGCGTTCGGCAATAAGTTTCAATTCCTTCTCAATTTCCGTCAAAGCCTTCGACTAAACAAAATAAAACCCATTCACCATTCCAAATTCATTCATTACACTGAAACATCCTTCAAAGATTTAACTTTGATTGCTACACGGAACTTTGGCAATTTTAAAAGTGTGATCGCCACACAGAACATTGCCTCTAACTGATTCCAGAGACTTGGATTAAAGCTTATACTGCTTGACTTTCAAATCTTGATACAATATAACTAAGCTATCTCTAGACAGCGATTAACCTCTATAACCATTCTTGTCGTTAAAGGAACCGAAATCATCAACCATCTTACTGCCAGAAAATTGGTAGGCAACACTAGAATTCATCTAATGGATGGTAAAACTTTCATAGCACAGCCTCTGCCGCCAATAATAAATCATATTAATCTCCTACACCATCTTCTAAAAGTCTGCAGAGGATTGCCCGTTGACCACCTGCCTCTCAAGAAGCGTAACTAAAGATTTGTCGAATGCAGTTTTAGGGTAGACGATACAAGGCATCTGCTGCTGAATGTACTCAGGAAGCATATCTATAACTCTTTGATCGTAGCCGCAGAATTGATGGTTGCAGACATTACATTTGTAACGCATACAGATGATTTAGTAAGAACGAGTCATGGTGGTAACAATTCTTGGACCCGCATCATTCCACCCAACATAGACAACATTTCCTCCTTTTTACTTGCATCCTGGAGTTGGGCATGGCATGTGAGGCAATTATCTCCAGAAAAACAGTTCGGGTATCCAAAAATAAGTCCTGACTTAATGAAAGTCAGCCTTCTTAACAACTACTGAGCTTTGTGACAGCAGAGGGTTCGGAGGATCCACAAATATATTGTACCACGTAGGCAATTTAGCAGGTCTACAATCACACGCAGCAATGTCGCTCTTTTTCTACTCATTGCAACTCGTCCCTCTTGATCTTTTATCAATGGAGCCCTTCATAAACAAAACTAGCTCCTCGATATAAGGTTGCAACCACACGTGTTACGGCTACTTGCACCAACCCAGATGCTTGGAATTGAAAATACTGACGTCCGACTCGATCGCTTCACTTGAAGAGTCTTCTGCAAAACTAGAGCCGGATATCACCTTTTGATTACTGCCGATGTTAATAGAAGATCCAGGACTGATATTCTCCGCAGTCGGCGGCTAAGACTCTAAAGCACTGGATACACCTCCATCATTGGAAACCACTGCCTTGAAAAATATAGTCGATTGTCTTGGCGCGTTTGATAGCCCTGAAGAATTCGATCCTTTACACTACATTAGCACTGTTATCAGTAACAAAATGAAACAAATAGAGCACTTTACCGCTTTAGGGTGACGTGTGCGATTGCTTCTGTCGAACACTTTCCCACAAATATCACACTACCACTTTGATTTATCTTATACTTGTCCCTTCTTTACTCTTCCTGAGGCAACTTTAGTCCCATTAAGTTTTGTCATCTTCTTCACACTATCAAAATGCTTCATAATTACTTCACAAAAATCTACAACACTGATAGACAATGAAGTTTAAAAAGAGTATATTTATTAATGTGTATAGTTACATTTGTTGTTCTTAGATTTCCTACTCAATCGAGGCCTTAAACTATAAGAGAGCTTCTTACGGAGAGTAGAAATTCGAATGCGGTGAATACGCTGTTTCAACAATTCTGTTTTGTCGGGGTCGACACTTGATCGCGATTCCTGACGCCGACATTTATGCCCCTGACGCCGACACCGACGACCCCGACACCGACATTGCAAATTGACTAGATCTATCGTCTACATCCCGATGATGAATGCTTGGTTAGAAACAATAATGATTATTGCCCCTGAACATTTAAAAACGAGCGAGCGTTGATGAACAGGGACGCGCGCGTAATAGTCAGTCATTTCACTCGAAACGTAACATTTTTAGTTTGATTTATAAGCATAGTCTCGTCGCATCCTACGCTATTAAGTAAAGTATGGTGTTCTTGTCTAAGCTTATCAGCGGAAAGTAAAGTTAGCTGAGTCCTAATGATTAGGATTTTATTAATACCACAGTGTATGGGTCTAGATTTGCTGTGAGCGACGTGCCCAAGTATGAGATGCCGGCCACGGAAATGCCAGCGAACGTTGCATATAAGTTGATCAAGGATGAGTTGGCTTTGGATGGTAATCCTCTGTTGAATCTCGCCTCATTTGTCACCACTTATATGGAAGAGGAAGCTGAGATGCTGATGACTGAGAACCTGAGTAAGAATTTTATTGATTTCGAAGAGTACCCAGAGACTGCTGATATTCACAGTCGTTGTGTCAACATTGTGGCTAATCTGTTCAATGCACCAATCGACACGGCTGAAGGGCATGAGGCTGTTGGTACCAGTACTATCGGTAGTTCCGAAGCTTTGATGTTAAGTGTTCTGGCATTGAAACGTCGCTGGTAGCAGAGATAGGAGAAGTTGGGTAAAAGTAAAGATAAGCCGAATATGATTATGGGCGCAAATGTTCAGGTTTGTGTTGAGAAGGCTTGCCGTTACTTTGAGATTGAGGCGCGTCAAGTTCCGTGCGAAGAAGGTCAGTTGTGCTTGGATCCTCACAAGGCTATAGAGTTAGTTGATGAGAACACTATTGGTGTTGTTGTGATTCTCGGATCCACCTACACTGGCCATTTTGAGGATGTTAAGCTGATGGATAAGTTGCTGTAGGAGAAGGCTTAGAAGACTGGTTATGCAGTTCCTATTCACGTAGATGCAGCTAGTGGTGGATTCGTTGCACCATTCACTAATCCCGAGTTGGAGTGGGACTTTCGCGTCAAATCTGTTGTGTCAATTAACGTCTCCGGTCACAAATACGGGTAAATCTATTCTATATTATAAATGACATTATAGTATACAATTTATATCGTGTAGATTAGCTTATCCTGGAGTTGGATGGTGTATTTGGAGAAGTAAAGAGTATCTACCGGAAGATTTGGTGTTCCACATCAACTACCTTGGTGCTGATCAGGCGTCCTTCACTTTAAACTTTTCAAAGAGTGCAGCCAATGTCATTAGTCAGTACTACACCTTCATTAGATACGGTCGCGAGGGGTACAAGTTGATTTTGAATAATTTGGTCATTGTCGCCGACCACTTGGCCAAATGCTTGGTAGATACGGGAATATTTGAGATTATATCTCCAGAGAAAGGTGAAGGCCTACCTCTAGTTGCCTGGAGAATCCGTACTGATGTCAAGAAGCACTGGAATGAATTCGATCTGGCTGCAAAGTTGCGCGAACACTCTTGGATTGTTCCAGCGTATACCATGTGTGATAATGTGAAGCATATCAAGCTGTGCAGAGTTGTTGTGCGCGAGGATTTTACAATGAGTCGCTGTCACATCCTGGTTAAGCATATTAACATGTGCGTCAAATAACTGGTAAGATTGACGGTTCTAGCATATGTTTTATTACTATTAACTTTCTTATTTTGTATGAGTGTAGGATGAGACTAATAAAGATGCTCTAGATGCAGTATAGCGTAAAATTGCGAATAAGTGGAGGTTCAACGCCAGTTCTTGGCGTCATAAAGATGTAAAAGCCGCGGTGGATGTTGACGGCGGATCTTCAGTATGTTGATCTGGTTGCTTAGACGTTATAAAACTAACGAATTATGTAAGCATTTCTTCATGGAATTCATGATTTGGAATGCAATTTTTATAATCTTGCTGTTATGGTTAAAAGTCCTCCCGGCATACGCGCTTATATTGATTTGCCATTGTAATAAACCGTTTCACGTTTCGGTGAATAAACTGCGGGTTCAAAAAAGGTTACATTGAATTTGACTTAAACTTAATAATGACAACTTTTACGTGTATCATCCATATTTTGTCTATGATGCTCGCGATTGACATTTCGTCTACGATGGTCACAATTGCTTTATCCAACACGCGGAACCTGTATTAGATTAATTCAATTGCTGACCGAGTACTTTTTAAAATCACTTAATAGACAACGAGCTTGTTAAATGCTGAGTTTACAGTCGTTTTCCAACACTGCGACAATTGTGCACTTCACATGAAACAAAGAGCGACATTTGTCGCACATGTCTCAGTAGATAAGGATAAGTTAGACATTTTGTGCAATATATTTACGATAGACGTTTTGTCTATGATAGTCACGATAAACGTTTTGTCTACAATCTTAAATTTTCACAATTGGTCTCCACGATTGTGATGGAAAGAGAATGGGGCATAAAGAGATTGAAATAGGTAAAGAAATGATTGAACGCGTGAAGTCGATAACTTTAATGAGCCGTAAAATCACTATCTATTGATACTATTCTATGACTGCATTATATTCTAGCGACTGCCATTGTACGCAGACTTACTTATGTATGGCATGAGCGTCTGCCTCTTATTTTCCATCATTGCAATGAAGCTACTACCGAATCCACGCTCTTTAGTTGCATTCTAATTCTGAGACGGGCTAAAGTCATCGTAAACGTTGTCTCGAGCACGGCGTGGCCTCTAGTCTTCAGCGTGTTTCACAGCCAGCTAATGTCCAACTATGGCACCGACAACAGAGAATACCACTATCAAAGCAACCACGGTGCCAATAAAGCCGAGTGAGCCAATATCAAATTCAAGTGATCCCAAGTACACGGTCGAACTGGTTGAGTTAGAGCTTTGCGCGTCTACAAAATTACATGCGCACATTATGCTCAGCACTGACAAGAGCTTATTCATTCTCATGTGTCTTTATTTCAGCATTTAATCATACAGTGATCTTATAAAGAGAATTAAGTTGCATTTTGAAAGTGCAATGTTATAAATAGCCATTTACTCAGCCGCATCATTGTAGCATCAATCATGTTGATAGTGATCAGTCGGGATCATAATGAAACAAACTAAACGAGGCGTGGCATTTAAGTTTAAGTACAGCGATAAATGTATAGGACAACGAAAGTCAACCATTATAAGTTGTCGTAGGAAAGTATATTTTCATTAAGCATTACAATATCACTTTTTCTGACACGAAATGAATTCCTTCTTAAAAGGAGTGCTCGATAATCCCAGAGACTCTACCACGGTGTAGAATTCGTCAGTTCTCTTGTTAAGAAAGAAGCATACTCTTGACTTTAATTCTCTCAGCACCGTCTCCACCTTCTTTACAGATTCTTCATACTCCAAGTCACTGCCCATGTCTTATTGCGCATATTAGTCGTAATCTTCACGCAGCTATTCCACAATGTACTTTCGTATGTGACGCGGACGGAACTTTTCAATTAGATCCTATTAGGCAGAGACGCTGGCACTCAGATGAATACCGACAAATTTTAGTACTTTACTCACACCATTCCAGGCATTGCTTCCATCGATGGATGAAGCTGGTAAAATTAGCCAGTTTTTAGGATTTGGGAAAAGCTTTAACCATAGTTTTATCTAATCAGCATAAATGGATCGCCCCAGATACGCACCTTCTAACGCCATATGCAAATGGATAACATCATGCTCCATCAGCTTGGAATCGGCATTTATCTTTAGAGATTGGGGCAGCATACACCGAACTGTGGTGTCTTTCATCATGTCCTTGACCGAGTCTGGTGTGGGAACACCACTAAGAACAGGTCTGGCAATCTGATAACATTTCTCCAACTCTAAAGTCTCTTTTATGAACACGTCTCTCATCTTTTAAGCAAAATCCATTGCCAACTCTGCCACTTTACGCCGTCTGAGTTATACGGACTCTCCTGCAGCTTCAACCAGCTGAATGAAACAATCTTACGTGCTCCATGCAGACTAACTGTCACATGTGGTCGCCTACCACTTCATGTTGAATGCGGAGACTGCTCTTTCGTATGGATCTCTTACCAACACTATAATTTTGGCTTATGGTACGAAGAGAGATGCAAAGAACGGTGCTAATGGATTAGCCAAGTAATTAGGTACAGCTTCACCACGAATTTGTTCATCACCATTTAAGCAGCTCACAAACTAAGAATCATACCATTCAAACATGCCATTTAAATCTTCCACACCACTGGGCACCCAATAGCCGTCGTGATACTTGCTGTAGTTTTTTGCAGTAAGCATAAGCGGTAGAATAGCACTGAACACGTCCAACTCTTTACGGAATTGCGGCATTGATACAACACTGCCACCGACGCTACTGCTCCTCTCAGACTAGTACTTTTGGACATCTCGCAGGTAGGCACTGATAGACGACGTTCCGCTCTTCTGTGCGCCAATGATCAGGAAACGTGTGGGACATTGCATACGATAAGACAGACTGCTGTGGTTCAACATTTATGCAAAATTCTGAATTAAAGGAGGCAGATCTTGACCTGTGCTTTGTAAGCTAGTCTTAAACTACAGCACCTTCTAGCGGTAATCATCATCTCCATCGTCGCTAATACGAAAGTTTCTCCTTTTGAAAGCTATTCTACTATTCTAGACAACACGGTCGCCACCCTCAGAAGGTCCATGTTGATCCACTGCGCGACCATGAAACAAGGCCTTACCGTACTGACTGAGAGAGCTTCTACCGACAAGTAGTACCAGGAGAAAGCTAACAAATAAAATTATTTTAATAACAGTCAAAGCTCGTCTTTTCAAAGCCATTACGGTAATTAAGTTGGTGAAAGTAGAGTCTCTATGTATTTATGCAAAGGTAGCGATCGTGACTAAACGATTGTACACAACGCTCGCGTGATTTGAAGTTTCAACTCTACTCAGCCACACGTCAATTCGACTTGCAATTGGAAGACATAGTAATGTAAATATAAAAATTAAGTTTATAAAAAGACACGACTTATATCTGTGTAAGTCAAAAAGCACGATCAGTATTAAGTCATGAAGTGTATTCAGATGGCATAATGTCACCTTCAATGCCAGCGATAAGGTTTCTCACAGCCAGATCTGACATCATCTCGCGCGTCTCAATCGTTGCACTACTGATATGCGGTAATATCAAGACTTTCCCACTTTCAATCATGCCGATTAGAGGATGATCACGGGGTAGAGGTTCAGGGTCAGTCACATCCAGAGCAGCTCCAGCGATAGTTCCCTATTGCAGAGCTTGTACCAGACTGTCAGTGTCCACGATTCCACCCCTTGCGCAATTGATCAAAACAGCACTTGATTTCATGAGGGAGAAAGCCTCACTATTAAACACCTGGCGAGTTTTATCATTGAGGGCACTAGTAATGATCACCACATCTGATTTCTACAATAACTCAACAAAATCCACTTTTCTCACTTCATTTAACTGAAAATACTAGCCAATAGTCTTGAGTCGCTCTTCGACATTCTACTTGCTCCATTACGTACATTCATCAACTTTAGGTGTAGATTGTTAGTTGGTATCAAAACCGGAGTTAGAGCCAGCATTAAAGTCGCGGTTTGTAGACAACGATGATGAAGAGTCGGTGTATAAGATACTACCCACGCCAAAAGCCAGCAATCTTTCAGCCGCAGCTTACCCAATTCTGCCCATACCAAAAAATCCTACAGTGATTCCAGTCAACTGATGACCACACATCCAAGTAGGATCGAATGAGCTAAACGACGCGGTGGTAACACTCTTCACAGCCTCCACGAATCGACGATAATGAGCAAGTAGAAGAGCGACACACAGGTCAGCACAAGCATCTGTTAGAACATCAGGTGTATATCCAACTCGAACATTTGAATTCGGTCCACTTTCGCCACGCTAAAACTGAATATGATCAACACCAACACTCAGGGAAGAGACAACCTTCAATTGAGGAACACACTCGCGTATCAGCTCATCATCAATCTTATCATTAATTACACACAAAAGACCGGCGGCTCCCTTCACCTGTCTGAGTAGTTCACTTCTGCTCATTGCACAATTCGCCGTGTGTTGAACCAACTCATAGCGATCCCTCAGCGATTCCAACTTGTTCTAAGCCTATGGTGTAAGCTTACGCGTAGCTACAATTTTCTACTTGGATGACATTACTCTCTTGTAGTTAATAAAACGATTCTCTTCACCAATAAATCTCACCAATCCGATCTCGCTCACTCTTTCCCCTTACAAAGATTCTTCAGCGAGATCAGTCAGAGATCAGTGATTACTGAGAGGGAGCACCTGGTAATTTTCTAATCTATCTTATTTTATTATTAGTATTCTTCTTTACTCTCTGCGTAAACAAAGTATAAGAAAGCTGTGAATATATGTCAGGACATCAATTGCAGTAGTGGAGGTAGAGCTGTCTCGCTTGCTAGAATATACCTGGTGTTGGAATAGCCACCCTCTGGCCGTGTCTATTTGGAATAGACCTGAAGCAGAAGCGTGCATAATACCGTAATACTAAGAGCGAACTTAATGACCGATTATCTAATGATAGCGATGCTAATGCTATTGATGATCCGCTATCTGATGACATTTCATCTAAATGGAATATGCAGCATCAGCATGATCAACTCCGTGAGACTATTCTACTGGACGTGACCAGGACATTTCCCGATTTCAACTTCTTTAGGCTGGATTCAACTCATCAATTGATGGTCGAGATTCTGTTTACATGGTGTATATTGCGATATAGTAATAATGATAAGGATATCTCTGGTAACAGCAATGTTAATCGTATTATTGATAAAGATTTTGGGTATAGACAAGGTATGCATGAGATTCTGGCACCTATATTATTCCATCTAGATTTGGAGCAGCGTGTCGCGGGTGAGGGTGATGAGGCTTTAGATTTAGAAGCTGATGGTTATGTTCTATTTGATAAGCTGATGCAAAGTCTATGTCCGCTGTACAATTATCATAATAACAATCAGACATCCTAAGCGAATTCTTAGATCTCGGCTAGAAGTAATCATAATGCTTTGAAGGGAGATATTGAAGTTGAACATTTACCGTTCTAGAATTCAAAAAATGGTGGTGGTATTAGTAAATAGAGAACTTTATTACTCGAGACGTGTGATCGAATTTAGAATTAATATCTCCGCCTACTTGATCCTGCGCTTTATCAAGTTTTGGTTTAGAATTAGATTGAACCCTCGATTTACATGATTCGATGGTTGAAGTTGCTATTTGGACGTGAAGTCTCATTTGAACTGATTCCCATTCTATGGAGTGCTCTGATAGCTGATAATTGTTCTAATCTATTGAGTCTTAGTGAATGGATCTGTATCTCTTTAATACTGATCAATCGAGATGCATTGATTTAGTTTAGAGATGATCAGATTATGGTTATGCAGATTCTGATGAAGAGTAAAGAAGTGTTGGATGTCGAGTTATTGGTTTAGAATGCTCTAATGTACAGAGATTAATACTAGTCACTTGACAAGACCAAAGTTAAGCCTGTAGATTATTAACCGGCCGCTGAGAGACGAAAGCCTGTGTAATAGTAATAAGAGTAGTCGCAAGGTAGAACTGATGTTTGGCAAAGTACATAAGACTTGCTGTAAAAGGCTGTAAGAAAGACATTGGTAGAGCCGCTGTTATTGGGAGGCTCACGAAATACTGTGCCTGGTAAAGCTACGCTGTCTGATGGACACGCATCTGCTGCCATTGAACGTCTATAATTGTAACCATCTCCTCCGATAGATGCACGAACTACTACACATAATCTGAGAGTCATAGATCCAGTTATTTTGTAAGATAGCTGTGAGCAATTGCGATCGTCGATTGTAGCAGTGGAGTAGATTGTTCAGGATATTCGAATTGATAAGGATAAAGAGTAGATCATTGCAGATTTAGAAAGTCATTGTGCATTATTGAAATCACTTTTGCGTACCTTATCTACTGAGGGAGACAATGATAGTTTTAATGAGGGTGTATCTCATTAGAATGGCAATGTTGGATCTTCAATGCCATTGTAGACTGCCGCGTCTTCTCCAAATAATGGCTTAAAGAAGTAAAATGGCGGTATCTATCCAAGTTCTATTGAAGATATTACAAGAGAAGTGAACAACAGGAATAGCAATTCTCCTGCTAAATCAAGGCTGTTCAACTTACTTTGATAATGGCCGTATTACATACATTTTTGTAGAATAGAGATAAAAACTTTAATATGTCATTCCCATTATTTTCATTTTTAACATGACCGTTTGTGCTTTAGAATATCTACAGGTTTCAAATAGAGAAGTTATTGACAACTAGAGCATTGATACTCTCGACATCCTTTCGGTACGGTGGTTGTAGCCGGCTATTATTATGAGCTTGCTTCGAATACACCTTACTAATTACCGACTTCCATCTCAGGTTGTTACTACTGCTTCTGCTAAAGTTATTAATTTGATTGACACTACACCAAGTGCTTCTAAACAAACTTTTCTTAAACCATATAATCTTTACAGCATATGGGACAAGTCCAGGCAGATCGAGAATTTGCCATTTGACCAATTTGGCTCGTTGTGTCTACATTTGCTTTAGCGCGTTTACTCTTCTTGGTAGTTTATGACTGGGATTAAGACCCATTAATATCCATATCATCGCTACCACTAACAATGAGAGGAAACTGAAGTGTGCCATAATTAAGGTATTCTGTCACACGATATCCATATTTCAGTGCTTCTGGATTGCAAATCTGTTATAAAACTTACATCACTTCTTTTGACGGGCAATCAGACGGATAAAGGAGATCAGTATCTTAAGGCCGTAATATATCCACTGAGTACTTGACTTTCATTCTCTCTATCATCACATCCATAGCCATAAATCTATCCAGTACTGACAATAAATCTTGTAATTTTACTTTACTCCGTTTATCCCAAGATTTCAGGTGTAAATCTAACAGCTATTGTGGTAGATATGGATACATCTCCTGAGGAATGGGATCAATTTAAGAACGCTTTTACCTCGAGGATGCACCACTGTAAACCTAGTTAATCTTGATTTGAGACAACTTCTCATCTGTCAAGCTCTATAAACAGGTTCGAGCCTCAGCAGTCAATTGTAATAATTTCAAGACGCATTCACGAATGTTCAATCGATCCTACTCCAATTAATCCACATCCACTATAGATTAGCTAGTCATGCGACGATCATTCATAAAAGAGACGATAATCCATTCATCAAATACGACATGAGATAGGGCAGTATTAGTATCGATGCTCTGACAGAATAGGAGCAGAGTTTACAACGCAGCAGCTTTGTATACATTTACCAGATACGGCCGCCTAGTCTCCAGGACATTAAGATAACACAGAATTTCATGTTGCGCTTGCTTGTTAGGAAACTGTTGCTGATATGGTGATGCTTCATCTTTAGAGAAATTGTAAGAACTATCCGTCTACTGAGAGCGATCGACATCCATTGCAGCCAAATCAACATTACCCTCTTCAACATTCATTGAAGATAGATTGCTATTGCTATTGACACTTTATTATTATTAATCGGACTTGACAGTACTAGTAGAAGCACTCAACCGCATGAAAGCAGAATTATCTTGAGCAAATGTTCCGCCAGGATGCATGACTAGCCGCTTTCGATGCTGTGAGTGATAAACGCGATTCTGTAAACTTCTCGCCGCATTTCCGCTATCTGGAATGGCAATATTAGGATACAATCCACTTGATAACACAAACTTCAATATATCCACGCTCTCCTCAGTAATAGTATTCTTATCATAACGATTTAAATCTTGAGCATACTTGTCCACATTTAACTTGTACGCGAATTCCAGCGAATGATAATCTTCAGCCTCAAGTTCAGCGTCTGCATCAGAGGAGTTCTCATTGTACTGTCTACTAATCTAATTATCTCCAACTTCTCCTCCATCCTCTTTTGCCGCAGACTGTTATACCAGTGAGGAGGATGACTATCTGGAAGCATATTTCTACCTTTACATCAAACTCTACAGGACACGCTTCTCCGTATTTTGTCGCTGATACTTGTCGCGAACATTTAAATAAGTCCTCAGAATCTGTCTATACTAATGGACCAATTTGGATATCTCATACAATCGGTACTCATTAACACCATTACGCTTACACCATTTCTAACTGGTGGTGGATGAATTTTGATGTTTTGTACTCAACCATTGAATATAAACATTAAGCAGTGTAAATGGATCTCCGTGCAGAGAGTAGAGAGATGATCTACTTGCAACCTATTCCGGAGTCAGATCAGCCGCGTTAAGTAGTGGAGATTGTTAAAGAGACAGAGCGGCGGCCATAATCAGAACAGGCTCCACCACGTCAAACACCGAGCTCATCAGAAGCATTTTACCGATAATGACATCCACGGGTAGCATGGCGAGCATATGCCCAATCGGTGTCAATTGACCAACTGAATCCAGAGCATCAACTCCATGCAGCAGCTTTAATGAATAATCTATATGATCAATTGGCGGTGGCTCTACAAACTAGAAATTATACGGATCAATCCCAAGATCCATCTTTTTCATGCTCAAAATCACCTGGTCGAGGGATACTCTCATAATCTCTGGCACTGTATACTCATTCAGCCCGTCATACTCTTCCTCAGAGTACAAGCGAAAACAATATCCACTCTGAGTTCTACCAGCTCTACCAGCTCTCTGCTTGGCCGAGGCTTGAGATATCCAAAACTCTGATAGTTTGGATAGACGGCTCTGCAAGTCATAATCCATCTCTCGAGCAGTACCAGAATCAATGACGAATCGCACACCATCTATAGTGATACTGGTCTCTGCAATATTAGTGGAAATGATGCATTTGCGGGCACCAGGTGGACACTGGACAAACACCTTGTCTTGATCCGAGATTGACAGGGCACTGTGGAGCTTCAGCGGAATCCATACGCCATTCTCATCAGCGTACTACTTGACTTTATTGTACAGTTTATTAATCTCCGCCACACCAGGCAAGAATATCAACAAATCACCACTTTCATCAATGGGAACCTCTGATTCAATCCATTTAAGAATTTCCAAGTAATGATTAGGATCAAAAGTTTTATTCTGGGCTGGTATAGACTCTGGAATCCGTTATGAACGTCTTTATTATATCACTTTCCTATCTGTCAACTGCGCATCGTCAGTTTAGTCACCTGGTGCCAAGTACAGAATATCTACCGGGTGCAATCGACCAGGAACTTCAATCAAAGGCGCATTATCGAAATACTACTGGAATAGCTCTGCATTGATAGTGGCAGACATCAAAATCACCTTTAGATCCTTCCGCTTCTGACATATCAACTTTATGACACCAAGAAGAAAATCACAATTCAGGTGACGCTCATGCACCTCGTCTATAATCACAACATTGTACTGAGATAGTAAAGGATCACCATAAATCTGCTTAATCAAAATACCCTCAGTCACGAACAGAATCTGAGTAGCCTCCGATCTATCACTCTCAAACCTGATCTGGAATCCAACCTCAGACTATAAAGTGCTCATACATTCATACTAGACGCGTTTACACAAAGACATGGCGGCAATCCTACGTGGCTGAGTCACTACAATTTTCTCAAATCCAGCCTCGCGAATATACTGCGGTACCTGAGTACTCTTACCAGCGGCAGTCTGAGCACTGATTACACAGACTTAATTCTCTTTAATCATATCGATAATCTATTACTTGTACTGATAAATAGGTAAATTACGTCTACACTCTGCAATCGAGTCTCTACTCTCCTGAAGCTGCTCCATCTTGAACTCTTTATATAGATCCAAGCATTACCGGACGCGTCCCATCTCAGTCGGAGGCACTTTGACTTTGACATCTGCCGGTCCTTGGTGGTCATCAGATAAATTGTACAGATAGCGTTCGTAAAACTCTTGAAACTCGTAATACTCGGCAGAATTATATTTAATCTCAGACTGTTGGGATTAAAACAGTTCTCTATCTATCTGTTAAGACCAAGGCATCTAATCTCCCTTCATCCACTGCCGCTTCCTGCGTTCCCTTTAACGTCCAGTGATGATATCAGGTGTTGCTGTTCTACTCCCAGTTTATCCATCCTATTTCACCTTGATGTACACTTTAGATCCATCTGGCAGATACCTAAATTCTTACTATTAATCTGCCATTCTATTCTTCGAAATATGAAAACTTTCTAATTACTAGAATTTATGGTTTTAAAAGTGACAAGAAGGAGGCACATGGGGAAAGAAGATGGTCAGATCTCTCTCTGATCTTTCAGAGTAAAGAAAATGACTCCAAATATATATATAGATTAACAAATATCTATTTATTAAAATAACAAAATATATACAGTACGTACACACAAAGTCAAAAGTCTATAAAAGCGGCCCCATAGGCATCAGGAGAATTGTCGCCAATCTCCTGCGTGATGTCCACTTCTTCATACTTGTCAAAGTTGCGAGTATCACCGGCATGCTGGACATTGGGCCGAAACGGTGCTGCAATCTGCCGAGCTTCAAGACGCGAGAAATCGATCGACTTGAACCATTTGTGTTTCTTCACCTCCTCTGATCCACCGCGAAGATTTCCCAATCGCTTACTCTTGTCCGTGAGCAGTCGTTTCACCAAATCTTTCGCGTCCTTCTCAATCCAGTCGGTCCACGCGATGCGGCCGTCGAGAATCTTCTAATAAATGCCCATCGGAGAATCGTCAAGGAATGGTGGGAATCCGTTGATCATTTCGTAGATCAACACGCCGAACGACCACCAGTCCACAGCTTTCCCATGACCAGAACTTTGGATGATTTCAGGTGGAAGATACTCTACAAAATTATTGATAATTTCATTTATTAGATGATGATGAGCATACTGGTGAATATTTTATCAATCAGCAAAACTTACCTGGTGTTCCACATACTGTCCATGTTCGATCAAGCACAACTTTGGCGAAACCAAAATCTGCAATTTTAATGTGTCCCTCAGAGTCAAGCAGCAAGTTCTCTGGCTTCAAATCTCTATATACAATGGACTTTGAGTGAATATATGCAATGGCACTTGCTATTTCTGCTGCATAAAATCGAGCCACTTCATTACTGAAACGGCCAGCCCGTCGAAGATGAGAGAACAATTCTCCTCCTGGTACATACTCCAGCAGAATATAGACATTACGAGAGTCTTGAAAGTTCGCCATCATGTTCACTATGAATGGATGTCGCAGTATTGTCAGCACACTCTTTTCCGACTTTATATGTTCCACTTGTTTCAATCTGATAATTTCCGATTTCTTCAATATTTTAAGAGCGTAATATTATGTGGAGTGGATTACAAGCATGACTCGACCAAAAGTTCCTGTTCCCAATGTGGACACATACTAAAAATTATAAGGATTAAGCGGAACAGCCGCAGCAAGAATATCCATAAGCAATTAAAGATATTTGAATCAAATGCGGTTAGAAGAGGTAATAACAATCAGTTTGATATTGAAACAGAAAACAAAGAGAAAACAATCCACATTGCATTTAAGTTTAGGCTCTGTAGAATAAAATAACCAAGTAGAATAAATTTTCTATATATCAAATCAGCAAACCAAAAAATACATTTCACTGCTACTCTTCTTATTCGGCGTCTTATGCTGCTGCGTCTTCTTCCATATTCTTCAGTTTCTTTTGGATACGTTCCCACAGGAGGAGGAGTTCATTCTTCTGCTTTGGTTCAACAACCTCGAGCACGAACGTCTCCGTGACCATAGTTTGTGATACATTGAGATTAGTCATACTAGGCGAGTTGGCATTAGAAGATGACGCTAGAGAGGAAGATGGTGCTTAGGTGGATGTAGAGGCGAACGAGTCAGCGATACTAGGACGCTAGGATAACACTCTATGACCCATTGACATTGATCGAGATAAAGTACCATTCTTACCCGCTGACGGTCTCTTTTTCAGTTTGGTTGGCAGATTACCAATTCTCTCATTATCTGCGCCACCATCCACTTCTTCAGATATCGCCTCAGCATTGTCAGCCACGGAATCTTCGCCATTCTCGGCAGCATCTTCTACAATCGTTTGTTACAGACTACTTGTACCGGAATCTACACTGGCTCTCCCCGAGACTCTTCTAGGAGGCAGTGGAGGCAATGGTAGAGGCGGTCGTCTAGGAAGCTGACTAGTTGCATCACCATCCTAATTGCGTTGTTAATCTTAACCAGAGACCTCTTGCGCTGACTTTGCATCGTCACTCAATGATACACCAAGTCCAGTGGACGCCACACTGTGAACAACAGCCGGACTCTAGGTGATGAGACCAGCTTCCATTGAGGTCTCAAACTTAATCTGCTCCATCATAGTGGGTATATCCGTTTTAGCGGGAACGAGCGAGCTTTATCTAGGCAAAGGGCGGTTAAAGTGACCATGACCAGTAATAGTGGTTGAACGTTTTAGTGATCCCTTTTCAATTGTCGGTAGAGTGACATTAGACAGAGATTACATACTTCCAGAGACTTCAGCATCCGCACGGTCAGATTCATTCTTCTGCGGAGATCCTTTCGATTTCAGCCTCTCCAGAGCCAACTTCTCGATATTAGCCAAATCAAGTGAGAATGAATCTGCAGCATTAGCTGACTTTGTCTATTTCTCCTCCGCATTTACATTAACATCGACAGTTTGTTTAACAGGGCTAGTTGGAGCGGATTATGCATTCTCCGCAACAGACGGCATTCCCTTAATGACTTGCTTCACCGTCTTGGATCTCTTGAGTGCATTAGTTCCAAGCTGTGATGTACCTGCCTGTTGTGACTTGATACGCGCATTACGCAAATACTCCTAGTTGACTTCCTATAACTCTGACAAGAACTTCTTCCTAGCTATTGGATTCCCGGCATCACTTTATCGAATGACAACCTTCAACAGGGCTTTCTGCTACTTATTAGAATTGCCAGACAGAAAACCGAAGCGCTTAGATTCTTGTTGTTACTATTGTTGTCCTGTACCTTGGTTCAATTAGTCAAGATCCACAATATCAACATCTTTATTCCAACCAATTCTGAACAATGTCCATCCGTCTTTATCTCGATCGGAGGCTGTGCTGGCAATCTTACTCGACCATTTTTTCTTGCCTTTAGCTTTAGCCACAGCAAACACGTCATTGAAAATGTACAGACGGAGTAATGCAGAGTCCTTGTCCTTGTTGTTACTATCCTTGGAAGATTGAGTTGCATCAAAACCACTGGTAGACATCATAGTGGCAACACTAGGGACCATTGAGAATCCACTATTACCAACAGTCTACGGACTGAATGCTTTCAATATATTATCTCTGGTCACATCAAAGCAATCACACTCAAAAGTTAATCTTCTCTGTGCACTAATGATGGTAGGAGGAATATTCTCAACCAGTCGCACAATCAAAAACATCCTGGTCATCTCCTCTTCATTTCTTTTCACTTCATTAACAGTATTGGCCAACTGGCGAAGCAGATTCAGTGCAGACGCAACATTCTCAAAGTCTGGATGATCAGCAGGCATGTGCTTCTTATAATCTTACAAGAGCAGCACATATCTGGTCACTCTCTAAATAGGTAGAATCAAAAAGTCGACTATACCTTACTTTTAGAAATCCTTGTTCTTAAGACACTCGGCAATGAATACTCTGTATGCAGCACTGTTCTCATCACTTCGCCTAATAGCTTCTTTAGCAGCACTGTAATTATCCACAAACTTCAGGTACAACTTCAGACCGTCGTAATGCTCAATAAAAAACTTTCCGACACTTTTCACCAGACTCAGTTCTTAATCAGTAACAGTATCCCCTTAATACACTCTCTCCCATGTCTGTTCACTATAATCTAACTATTACACAACTTTGTCCATTTCTTCGCAAAATGTCTTGCTAAATTCAGAGAGCTCTTCAATCCACGCGAAAATAATCTTGATATCAACCATTGGGATAATCGGTTTTACGGGAGCAGAAGAGTTACTTGCGCCTAAATGCATTGGTCTATGTGAACTTTCACCAGACAAATGTGTGCCCTTAGTGTTATCCGAGTGCTGGGAGCTCATCGTTGCAAGAGACTCGCCACTGGCAGACGCCTTTACCTCTTTGTCACTGGATAATCCTAAAGCCGCACGAATCAGAGGAGCCTTGAACTACTTCAGCACGATGGATAAGTTGGCAACATAATTCCGTTCCGTCTCATATATTTCTCGGAATATAAACTACCTGACTTGAATCATTTTCTTGCGTTTATCAGGAGATATATCACTGACTGACGGTTTACTGGATCCTGTGACTTACTGCTGAGCTTAATTTGCAATTTGAAGAGCAGCAGCTTACTATTCAGCCATCTGGCGAATCTGAGATGTATCCAAATCTCCACCTGAAGTCAATTGACCACCTTCAATAGCATCAGCAAGTGCAAGAGTATCATCAGCCATCTCATTTATGATTTAATACTAAAACTCCGATTCTTCCTGGCCTAAAATCTTGATCGGACTCCTATTCACTACTTTACTCAGAGTTGAACTCTCCGCCTCAGAGCTGATACTCAACTGTTAAACTGGCTGTAGAATAGACGATGAATTAAAAGATTATTGAATCAGAGTCGATTGAGTGGCCACAGATGAATTACCAACTGATTCTCCATATTCGTAAAGTTCTCCCAACTTATCACTGAGCTCCGAATCACCCCGGTCCCTTCGAGAAGTGCTGCTACTACTATTACCATCATTCAATTAGAATCCCTGACCAAGAGTAATTTTCCGCTCCACATCGTCTCCCCTAACAGATATTACTTACTAATTACTTTGACTGTCCACAGTAAATGTATTTCCTTTATTTTCAAGAAGAGTCTCAAGAGCATTAACCAACTCATCTTTAGGACGGCCTTATTAAGTATCCCCGCCAGTGCCAATATTCTTATTCAGGGAGGATCCTCGTTTAGGAGGCAGATGCGGCTTAGATGGTAGTGGCGGAGGAGCAGCTTTGCTATCAGATGATGTAAGTCCATCTTTCATCTACTATGACTGCGACTATTTGTAATGTTATGATGACAGTATCGGCTACAAAGTCTAGAATTATTACATGGTGGTCCATCTCAAGCAGTATGCAATCCAATCAGTCAGTATCATGTACATCTCTCGATACTCATTCGCTATGAAGACAGAGATAAAACTAAATTAGTATTTCTGATAGATTTACAAGTCAGAGACAGATATCATCTATACTAACAGTCTAAAGTGATACAATGACTCAAGGAGTGATGCATACGGATCTTGAGACATCAATGACGGGTCGGCAACTGGCCAGGCCACGACAATGAACCACACATACAAATATAGTGTTAATAAGTTAATAAATCTATGAAATCTAAAGTATAAATTACATCTTTATCATTGCCATTCATTGTGGCAGAGTCCATAGAATTATTATCCAAAATAATGAACCAACTTCAATATACGTACGTGGTCGATATAACAACAGAAACAAAATATGGTCTCGGTCTCGCTCAAGAAAGATTTTGGTTTCACTCTGAGCGTTGTCAAGCACTTTCGTACAGTAATTTCTATCTGTTTACTCAACTTTGACACTCCAATGTCTCACTTTACCCACTACTATATGGTATATATTATTTGACAATTGACATTATGGATACTTAAAATAATTTTATTCTTTTGCGACATGCATTTAAGTTGGTTGTTTTATCTACTACGACTTCTTGTGATCCAACATTGGAGAGTTGTTCAGTACGCGCTTTGGCGCTCTTTTTGTGCTTGACCGAGTGTTATTCCGCCATAAAATAGTAGCTCCGTTATATCTTTAGGTGTGTGCGATTATTCTCAATAAACAATTAAGCACCAAGATCTATTAATATTACTGAAGAAAATGTTCCCTATAGACTTTGAAGGATAGAAACTTGCAGATAAACTCAATTTTTGGATTCTGAACGCATCAGGGGTGGGATTTTGAGTTTTTACAAATTCTGAATGTCTTTGATACTGTTATACTGTGGGCGTAGTGTAGGTATTAGCGTTTACACTTGGATTTGTTACTCAGTCGTTACATGTCATGTGGTACACACTGTTAGCCGGAATGGTTATAAGTGCTATTGTAAGTTCTTGATTCTCTTAGTGAAAGGAGATAATATCTCGGCAAATTTTATAAATGTAGTTGATCACTCCACCGTGGCCGTTTCTCAACAAGAATCCGCTCCAGTGGTAGAAAGCTGCCGGCCGTTCAAAGTCCAATGCAAAGATCGACAGCTCTAAAACAGCTGCAGGAAACAACGCGCGTTCTAAGAAGTGAACATTTAGTGACTGTGTAAAATGAATTTGTTGTCTCAGCCATCGTTCTTGCCTGGTTTGTATTCTGTCACTTGAACTTTTCCTTTTGCCGCATTGCATTCAATTTGTAATTTTACCGTTTTGTCTCACCTTATCTATCTATACGCGTCATTAGTCATAATGGCTAGTTATTTTAGTAAGTCTTGGCTTTAAAAGTTTATTATTAAAATGATATAATAAATCAATTAGGGAATGTAGGTGATCATAATGTAAAGGAAAGTAATCCGGCGGGTTCATTTATGCAGGAGTGGATGAGTTAGTTGGAGGAGCAGTCCAAGGGTATCCCGCCAGCTAACCGTGATTTCATCTCTCACCTGGAAACTGTGACTTTGAAGGATGTTGATGACTTGAACTGGTGCTGTTACATTTGTCAGTAGGATTTCACAGAGTTCATAGATCCTAACAAGACTAATGATTAAGAGCAGAAAGCCGCCCAAAAAGTTATCCTGAAGCGATTACCTTGCTCACATGTGTTTGATGTGGATTGCATTTAGAAATGGCTATAACTTCACGCCACTTGTCCATGCTGCAGGTACGTTATTCTTGATTGTATTCAACGAAATATGTAACATTGATCTTATGTTTGATTTACGTGTAGACGGGAGTATCCAAGTAATAACTTCTCTTATAACCAGATGAAGGAGATGGAGCAAATGGCCAAACGCGATGCTGATGCTGAAGAGCAAGACCATTTCTCATCAATGTACTCTTGAATGGATTCTATGTCAATATTATTAAATTCGCTGAATGCTAACGCTTTTTTAATTTTAAATATATTCTATTCATCATTTCAAATCAACACCAAAAGGAAAGACAATGGACTCGCACATCTTCATGAATGTGATCTGATGATCGTGTTCATCATGAAGAGGGATCAGGGAGAAGAGCAGACTGGCGCAGATCATTTCAATATCTCTAAATTTCGAGATTTTGTACATCTTGGTGACTGAATCCCTAAAAGCATCACGCAATGTGGCCAAGGATTCAACATCTTTACTCTCAAGCGGATACTTGTCGATGAGAACAAAATCGTATCCCCACAGCGATTGATAAACTTTGGCTAAATCATACATTATATCACCTTGTAGAGTAGGTGTATTACCTTATAATCCGCGCATATCAATAAACTTGACTTCGCCATCGTTGGTTAGCAAAATGTTAGAAAACACAGGATCACCGTGAATTACACTGGATCGCATCACACGGCCCGACTATACATAACTGTCCAGATACTGGCACAAACTACTGAACAGATAATCCATGTGCTTTGCGTTTTTGCCCAGCTTTGAGTACGTGCTTTTATGCTCTTCATAACGCTGCCTTAGTTTACTCGTGTAATTAGAAGAAATGTCCACTTATTGTCCTTACTCAGGAGAATCTTACGCCTGGTGCAGAGATTGCAAAGCCTTCATTACCAACTAGAAGCGTCCCTCAGTAAGACAACGATTGGTCAAAAGATGGGAGCAAGTGACGCCTTTCACTCTTTCTACACGGATTTGCATATGCTTAGTATCAGACTTGTCAACGCTCAACACTTTTGGAAATAGATGTTTGATGGACTCTGGTATGTTCTCATAGTAAAATACTTCTCCGATAAATCTATCACTTACACTAGACTTTATGACGACATCATCTATAACTTGAATAGTATTACAGGAGCGAGGATGGACCAGGTTCATTTTCTTCAAATCAGCATCCACCTAATTACCTCTGCTCCATCCCAACTCGCGCTCAGTATCAATTATGGCGTTCACAGCCAGATCATCAACATAGACATGAGCGTATGGCTTTCCAAAGTGCAACTCATCACATGGAATATTGAACTTCTTCAGCGTTTCCAGAGTGATCATTCCAACGTCTGCAATGATAGCACCCACGTTTCCATTGTGAGTTTTCATGCGACGCGCAGTGGCAATTATGATGTAATGGCCTGCCGCCTTGAGTTCCTGTACAAGTTTGATATTTCTGTATAGCGGCTAGACTGTTGTGTAATCATCAGCTACAGCAGGGAGAGTCACCAATGTATTGTCCAAATCGAAACAGAATCGGCGACTTTTGACCAATTGTGGGTTCAACTTGACATGTGCCAGAAACTGGTCTAGCTACCAAGGAGTCCCAACACACGCAAAGCTATCCACGAAAATTCCTATGAAATGCTCACCATCAGTAATCATCTAACTTATCACATTGGACGTGTAATACTCTCCAGATGATCCAATACCTGAATCCAAAATTTTGACACAATACCTCTCCAGCAGGCGAGCAGAGGCAAACGCGTACGCACCCGTATTAGCATTGGAAGATATCTTCACCTTCTCCTTGATCTCTGTTATCTTTTAGTCAGCATCTAGAGATATGTAAGAGAACACTGGTTTATCTTGATCATCATTAAAGTAGAAGCAGGCAGATTGGTTGGTTGGCAAGGCGCGAAACTTGCTCAAAATATCAGTAAAGTAAATGGTATCGCAATCAAGAGATATCGTCTTCCTGGCCTTCTCATCAGCAGTCATAGACTAGAGTATGATATACAACGTCTCGGCAGCACCTCTAGTATCAAAGTTCAGTTTGACGCATTTGACGTTGGGAATATTCTACTTGCGCTCTCTCAGCTCCTTGCGGACCAAATCGGATACTTGAAACTCTTGTTCAATGCCAGAATTCAACCCAATCCAGATAGTATCCATCGATGTCAACTTGAGGTTATCAATCAGCCACAAAATCATCGGACGTCCCACAATATTAATCAGAGGCTTAGGATGACGATACCCATTCTTTGCAAATCTTGAACCAATACCTCCCATCGGGATGACAACGTTTAAAGGCTCTCCTTGCTGCTGCATCTTTAGATTTTAAAAATGCTGTTATACTGTAAAAATTTGATAAAGCTTTACAATGAGTCAAAATCGCAAAAGTTGAAACTTCCATAAATTGACTAAGAGGTAGTATCAACATCAACATCTTATATATTTCGGTAATCAGCACCGGCGGTTGTTAGGCAACGGGCTCACCTCACACAAAAGCTCGTTATATAGTAACAAATTCGCTTTTTGCATAGTAAAGCCCTTGTGTTGGAAGTGATGGAAAGGTGATGCATTAAGTTTTGCGATTCGTGCAGTGTACCAATGTGATCGATTTCCTGAAGAAGGTTCGCAATGGGAACGATAATCTGAGCTTAAATCGCGTGTCCTAGTTCAGATCTGATAGGCTGTTCATGGATGTATGCTCACTCGAAAGCCTGAAGCGCACTGCTGGCTATGCTGAAGCGCTAAATTTCTTCAAGGCTATGGTGATTTCGTTGAATGACATATTCCATAGAACTATGCCTCGCAGTGATAATCAATGGTATAACTTGCATCCTGTGCGAATTCTGGATAAAGACGATGAGGAGGACTTTTATTCTAAAGATGCCCATGATGGCTTGATTTGAAATTGAAATTGAATACTTGATTTGAATTTAAATGTTTTTTTTATAACTTGATTTTATTTACACTGATGACTTTTGGTACTTTTTGAATTCTAATTCCAATACATCTTCACTATTATTCCAATTTATTAATGGTTGACAATAACGTTTGAATGTTGATAACGCGTTATTGCATAGTTTTACGCGTCCCGACAACATTACTTTAGTTTGCCGTACACCTTCATATATTAGACTTAGCAACAATAGATGTATTAGAACAGCTCTGACGCACTAGTGTTCTATGACTTGCTTTTTGAATCAGCAATGATATCAGTCAAAGTCATGATGAGCTGTTCTCCACTATAAATTGAAATTCCGCAGCAGATTTCTTTTCTCTTCATTAATATTCTCAACTGCAAATCTCCAGGTAATCTTATATGTATGTCATTCATATACTACACTTGTTAATATACTACACTTGTAGGGCGTCCTCATGTATTAAGAAGTGGTCCAAATGGTCGACAGTAACGCAATCAGATAAATTATTACCAAAATTACCAATAATTACCAACAACTGTTGCCTTCCACCCAGTGTGGACTGCAGTTTGTTGAAATATATCAATGAAATGAAACAATAAATATCAATTATATACGCCGTGTGGCTTTTGTCTATTATCAAGTATCATGACTCATCATAAGAAGTGACGTCTTGACCCTTGTAAAAAACATTACCAGCTTCAGTTCAGGGGCATAATGTTGCGGAATACTTTCTCCAATCGCTTCCAGCCAAATTTGTCGCCCTTCTTTAAACTCTCTTCAATGGCCAGCGTCTTTTTCTCTAGCATCTCCAAGTATACGTAGTATAATATAATGTCATCACTAGCGAATTGCAAGCGACGCTTAACCATCTCTTTCAGCACATGCCCGTCGACGCGTTTAATCTTGCGACCCTTGAGAACTTTGCGGATATGCTTTTTAGCCATATCCTTTCTCTTGATCTTATCTTCATTTTTGCTATGCGAATAAAGTCTCTTTGACAATATTTGCAATTTATGCCCTCATCTTGGCAGAAGAAGTCTCCTATGTAAACATCATAACGGTCTATGTCCTGAGACCTCAGCTAGCCTTCCACTCCTAAATACTTCTTTTACCATTTACAGTAGAGTCTACAGTATTAACTATCACAATTCTCTCTCCAGAATAGAAGACTTACACACTAAACCAACCTTTTATGCACAGCAACAGCTCACACTTGAGTCAGTGATCTCACACCTCTGACGTACATACATACATGCCAGCTTACAGATGCATCTGAGGAACAAAAACCGCCCTCATGACTAATCACGCGATAACTGAAGTTGTTCATAGCGATATCTTGTTCTGATATTTTAACTTTGTCGATGATCAGGATCAACAAAATAAATCCTTCAGGTAACTCCCTACTGCAAAGCAGATATCAGGACGAGTAGTCACCATAAGATGCATTAGCTCCCCCATCAAACTTCTGAAGAGATCAACAGAATTAGACTGTGATTCCACTAGGTACGGTCGCAATAAAAAAATCGAACCAATCCAATTGCTGCGTACTAGATTTTAACTCCAGTCGATGTTTGAGTCCTCCGCGAGTCACATCGAGCAATATACCTAAATTAGCACACCAGTTAATGATTACTGACTTTAAAAATTCACGCCCACGATTACATCGGATAATTTTGACAGATTTATCTTGCAAGTTGTTGAACCTGACACAAATGCGACGAAGTTCCGCGGAGGCTTCATGTTTAGCTATAAGCAGACGTACCGCGATACAACCAGAATAATCATCTTAACCACCAAAACATAGCGCTAGTGAGAAATGTACATAACTCTTATAGGACCAATAAGATCAACATGCAGCAGTTCTAAAGTCTACGAGGAACGCAGGAGTTTACCATCCCCAGCTGGAAGCAGTATCCTCAAGGTCCTCAAACCACTCTTCCATTTTCGTGACAAAATGCATAGCTGAAGCGTATTTTTATCACAGATTTCATTTCTTATTTTGGAATCAATATTAGTCGCATTACCGGGGCCTTCAGATTAGAGTACTCGTCGATAGCCTCAAGTGCTTCGTACGCGGAGCTAGCTTTCCCAAAATTGGCCAGCACTTCAGGCATGAAAGACCGAGCCTTTTATCAAACCAAGAGCCTTGGAATTAGTCTAGTGTTATTCATCTTAGAACTCAATCAGAGATGATTGTTGTTCGTAGTCAACAGGCCGTGCGCTGTTTCTGTTACGCGGGCTGCCCGTACAATTAGTACCGACAGAGACACGGGAACCACCGTTCCAATAAACCTCTTTGTCAAGCATAGAAAACACTATTTTTAGATGAAATTATATTCAATTACTCAAAATTCACTATTCAAATCCTAAAAATTACTTGTCAGAAGAACCGTGTCAACAGAGGCGGACCCCTTGATCAGCCGCTGGCAAACGACTCAATATTCATAATCTGAGAAACCGTCAATACATCTAAAAGTTTCGTTCCACGAATTTTGTTTAGACATTATTCATTTCCAGATACCTTAAAGGTGCACCTTACTGTGTTCTCCAAAAGTGGTGCCAGGAATTGCAAGCTAATTGAGTACCATTTGATCTGCCTGAGTCTAAATATTTGGACTCTTAAAATCTCACTCTTTGATAGATCATGCTTGCTAAGGCTACTTAAACGTTCATCGGCAGAACACTTGTCAATTACAGATGGCGTTAGCATAAAGTTTTCTACAACTCGGACCTTAAATATAGCTATTGGTCTTAAATTCTCGCGTTAGTTTGATGTACATGGGTGATAAGATTTACATAATGTCATGCATGATCTTACGCTCTCCCTGATTAAGCTTAACGATATCCATTAATTGTTGTATTGTTTCGGGCAAACAATTACAGTAGATCATCGTCCATTTAAAAGCCAATATTAACAATGAGCTAACTTTATAGAACTTATGCATCAGCGATCGCTCTTGTCTTGGTCCATACAAGTATCAATGTAGTGTACAAAGTGGCTTAGACTTCTGGCAGCTATCCATTTAGCACCGCCTCATCTCTGACAATGTCGGAACTGATCAAGATGTGCATAAGCATTGTATCAATCCGGATATTTGAGAAGGAATCTGATGTTTAGAATCTAAGAAGAATATTCAGTTGGAGAAGTATATCACAATCTATTAGATAACATCCAGATGCGCATAGTGTTTTACCTACTACCGAAGAGTCTGATCATCAGCACTAGAAAGATCGTCCTCTTCAATTGCTGGCTAAAATCTTTGGACTGGCTGCTCTTTATGCGCTCAATAATAACCTCTCATTCTACTTATTCAAATTGGTAGATCCTGCCACCATTTCATTATTCAAATCAGTATCATCTTTCTCAACTGCCATTCTGATGTTCTTCCTCCTGAGTCGCCCCATCTACCGAACATAATGGTTTGCGATAATATTTTAGTGTCTTGGTCTTGTCATGTTCCAATGGGATCCTTGCGTTGGTAAACCGCTACACGCTCCCTATCTCTACCTCGCTCTCTGCATGGCAGTATCAATCACCACTATAAGCTCTGTATGGAACGATTTCCTGTTGAAGAATGTTCCCATCTCCCTAAACAGCTTTAATGCCATCATGTACGGCTTCGGGGTGTTGCTTAATTTCTGTTTTTATATACAAGACGCCTATAAAGGCTGGCCCTCGTTCTTCACTGGTTATACGGGCGGGGCGTGGCTAGTAGTGTTTTGTAATTCCATTATTGGAATCGTGATCACTCTGGTGTATAAATATGGAGATGCTTTAGTGAAAACATTTGCATCATCCATTACGGCTGTTCTCTTGATGGTCATAAGCAGCATATTTTTTGGTCTGCACTCTACGCTGATCACCTGGTTGTCCGGTATGATTGTCATCATCGCGACATATATGTATGCAACTGGCGTGCCGTAAAAATCAGGGAATAGTAGTAATAATCATCAGAAATCGGAAGTTGAACTTGAGGCTCTATCACAATCAAATAGTGAACATAGTTAAAATTAAAAGCAAAGCAGCCACTTTAAGTATTATCCCGTGTTGTTGATCTTGGCAGCGGGATCAACTATTGGGATCTCCTTCTGGTCCATGGTTCTGTGGAATGACTCTAATTAGTGATTCTCACGGTAACGATAATAATGATTTTAAATGAACAATATAGATCTAACATTGCGAATACTTCCTACTTCTTACAACAAGTATTGCTTGTTGTGTGGCGTCAGGCAGTTCAGCTGATTTCTCTTGAATTCTCTCTTCGCCATAGTGACACCGTTATGTCGCTCGGTCTGACCGAGTAGTCACTTTTACTCAACGAACGATCGCTCGGCCGTCTCTCTTTCGCGAAATTTGACGCACTCGAGCGAACGGGAAAAGACAATTGTACGAGCTATTATATGAAGTCTATAGCGTTGTTAGCAACTTTGACTGTGGCAGCATTGGTCTGTGATGCGAAATCTTCATCAAAGTCTGATGATGATTAATCTAAGGATAGTTCTTAGAAGTGGACGGTAAGCTCTGCTATAATCTCTCGTGTATATTTACTCTCATCGCGACCATCATCAGTATTTTTGGGGTGTGTAGCCAACTAACATCAAGGCGCCTTTTATTGAACAATTTGATGAGAACTGGGATCGTCGCTGGAAGCCTTCTGGTGCTGTAAAGCAAATGCCTGAAGATTACAAGTTGAATGATGATGACAATCCTGAAGAATTGTTCAGATACCGCGGTGAATGGAAGGTGGACAAGATTGCTAAAGGCGCTCTGCCTGGTGATCGCGCCCTTTTCATGAAGACTGAAGGAGCTCACCACGCCATCAGTGTCGCATTTCCAAAGCCTGTTGATCCAGAGAACAAGGATCTGGTGGTGTAGTATGAAGTCAAGTTTGGCCAGGAGTTGCGTTGTACCGGCGCGTACATCAAACTGCTGACTGAGTCTAAGGCTGGAATCAAGTACCACGAATTCGATGACAAGACTCCGTACACCATCATGTTTGGCCCTGACATGTGTGGCTCTACCAACAAGGTGCACTTCATCTTCCGTCATAAGAACCCGCTGAATGGAAAGTTTTAGGAGAAGCACTTTATGCATCCACCTTCAATCAAGAATGATCTGAAGTCCAACTTGTACACCCTGATTGTTCATCCAAACAACACCTTTCACATTTATATCAATTAGGAGCGTGAGAAGACGGGTAATCTGCTGGAAGATTTTGATCCTGCCGTGAATCCGCCAAAGGAGCTGAACGATCCTAAAGCCAAGAAGCCTGAAGATTGGGTTGAAGAGCCAAAGATTCCAGATCCTGATGCCAAGAAGCCAGCAGACTGGGATGAAGATGCGCCTAGAATGGTTCCAGATGATGATGCAGTTAAGCCCGATGACTGGCTGGAAGATGAGCCGGAATACATCGCTGATCCAGCTGCTGAGAAGCCTGAGGATTGGGACGATGAAGAGGATGGAAAGTGGGTCGCTCCTCAAATCGCTAATCCAGCTTGTTCATCTGCTAGTGGCTGTGGCAAGTGGACTCCGCCAATGAAGCCTAATCCAAAGTACAAGGGTAAATGGTATGCTCCTTTGATTGACAATCCAGCGTATAAAGGACCTTGGGAAGCTCCAAAGATTCCTAATCCTGAATATTTTGAGGATTTGACTCCAAGTAAGTTTAACAGAATCATGGGCATTGGTATCGAGAATTGGGTTATGCAGAAGGATGTTCAGTTTGACAACTTCTACGTTGGTCATTCTGTTGAGGATGCCAAGAAGTTTGCCGAGGAGACTTGGAAGGTGAAGCGTGATCTTGAGGATGCAGAAGAAGCTGCTGCTAGAAAGGCCGCTGAAGACGCTATGGCTAAAGAGGAGGACGATGAGTCCGAGGAGGAAGAGGAAGAAGTTGCTCAACCTACTGATCCATTGAAACCAAAGAAGAACAAGAAGAAGGGTAAGAAGTCTGGCAAGCTCTCGTACAAGAAGGTGTAGCGTATGTTGACCCAATTTATGGATGCGCTCATGGTTGATCCTGTCAAGGCCGTCTAGAAATTTCCGTATGTCGCCGGTACTGTGTTGGCAGTTGTACTTACTCCGTTGTATCTGCTCATGGCCTTCAGCGGATCTAAAGTGAAGAAAGTGGCGAAGGATGCCAAGAGTAAAGCTAGCGCTGCCGTCGTAAACGGACATCATGCTGATGGAGAAGCAGAGGAGGACGAGGCATAGGAGAATGAAGATAAGCCTCGTAAGAGACGCGTCAATAAGGAGGAATGAGAATTGATTATCATTTGAAAATTGAATATGAATAGTATAGTCAATCTTAGTCAATTCTGCCTAATTTGTACCTTCTGCATTTAGACACATCTTGGACAACAATCATTTTACTATTTGATGAATTCCTGCTTCCGGATAAACTTTATTTCTTCTCCAGATTGATGATAACCAGGTGGTGGTGTTGAAATTCGCACCAAGAGAAGTGCTTTTTTAATTTCGTTGTATTCGCGCATATTCAATAGTTGTGATATGCATGCGATCTACACTGGCACTTACGATTACGATAGTAAATTAACGCAAGCCTGTATATATAATTTTACCTAGAACAAAGAAATGGAATGAATACAGATAGAGCAAGTAAACGCCACTAACCAAATTAATAGTAGTACCGGCAGATGTAAAAGCCACGATAACAATGGATGTCCATTAATTCAACTCAAAGACTGACAGAAACGCGAGATTACCGTATAGAGCAAAGCGAAGCACTACAGACCACAGGCAAATGACAGTTTGAAGTAAAAACAAAACTGCACTTGCCAGAACTAGTCACCGAAACAGCCAATAGTTACCTTATCCAATGCAGGTATTTAAAAAGAAGCAGTGATGATCCATCCTAGGAATACACTTGTCGCAATATCTACAATGAATCGTGTCAATTGACACTTCCAGTGAACACTTGAAACATCGCTTGATCTGAGGATTTAACTAAACAGGCGATGAAACAGATTGAGAAAATTCATCAATGATTTCTGTGCCGATGTTAGAGAGTCCAATATCTCTAGAGATGATCATATATCCGACAATGATGCAGAATGAATAGACGCTGAGAGGTATTATCAGCGAGAGTATTCTGACCAGCATAAGTTACTGTAAATCTACTTGTATCATGCTTAGAGCAGTATCATCAAGAATCAAAGGACATCCCACCACCAGTATCAAAGTGAATGCCATCATCACCATCATGAACATGAACCTCTTTGCATATGGACTTTACCACCCATTTGATCTTCTCATATTAAATGTCAATCAATTAGTCTATTCGAAGATGTTATAGTAATTAGGCTCGACTGCAGACAGTACTTGATAACTACAGAGCAAAACAATGGAGAAAGAAATAGAGATTTGAAACAACTCGAGTAAAGGTAGAATTGGCAATTGAATCTCGAGAGACCGTCGCGCTATAAAGTTTCAGGGAGCTAAGTGGAATTAGAAAAATTCGCAAAAGCATACTGTAATCTTCTTCTCCGCTGTACTGTAGTAAGTCAAATAAATTGTATTTTCGCTGTCTACCGTATACTGGGAAATATTATTCCAATAGCGGCATCTGTTGGAATTTTTACTCTATGGCAATCTGCAGGTAGTGGCGGAGATTCTAGAGTGGGCAGGGGAAATTGTCTCTAAAATTGGATGTATAGCCGTAATAGTGTGGTGTTTATAGCACCAGGGGAATAAGGAGGTATAATGAAGATAGATTTGTGAAGTAGAAGATAAAGCTGGGTAAAACCGATGCCATATTGCTAGGTGTGTTTGATGGTCATGGAGGTCCGAAAGCATCAGAATATGTTTCTAGTAATCTTGCGACACAACTTTAGAGTGTGTATAGTCGAATATATGATAGTGAGCAATCGCGATAGAAAGATGACAAAGTCACAGCACGGGGACTGCATTAACACTAATCTATGCTTGAGTAGAGTTTGAAGGAGACTTTTCGCTTGTTGGATTCTGACTTTCGATAATCATAACCAGATGGATCCAGAGATGGTACCACTGCTTCTGTCGCCGTGCTTTAGTCTATACAAGTCCCATACAAACCTTCAACGCTTAATCCTCCGCTTCCATCTCTGCTGATGACAGTTGCGCATCTTGGAGACACTCGAATTTTGATGAGCGATGTCATGCTGGGCAATGCGCAAGTTCTCACCACGGATCATTCTCCTACTCTATCGTCTGAGAGGAAGCGGTTGGAGAAGGCTGGCGGATTTGTAGTGGCAGACTCATTCGGTCATGTTAATGCATTAGGTGTGCTGGGCGTCACCAGGTCGATTGGTGTGAAATTCCTGAAAGATAAATACGGTGATGAAGTGCTTTCATGTCAACCAGACATCATACACCGATCGCTGACTGATAAAGACTCATTCCTACTATTTCTTACTGATGGTGTGATGAGTGTCATGTCTAACCAGGAAGCTGTGGACATTGTAAAGCATTGTAAAGAGCCATAATCTGCCGCGTCAACACTTGTGGATTACGCTGAGAGATTTGGCACTCAGGATAATTGCACTGCGCTAGTGTTCAGGCTAGAAGGCTGGAAGATTGATAAGAGTGCTGGTGCTTAGACAACGCGCGATTTCACTGCTAATCTGCGAAAATTTAAGTTGAAGCACTAGAGCAGTGGGCGCGTGAGTCAAAGTCTATCTGCAGATTATAAAGATTTGGATGAAGATATTATGGAAGAGCTGGCCGGTTCTATGCTTATGAACAAGGTATTAGCCGAGGAGGGCGTTGATCAGTACAGCGTCGATCATATCCGCTCCCAGTTAAATCCGTCCGATGCTCTTAAAAGTGCTAAAAACTTTAAAGAAGTTCCCATCACGAGGTTTGTATTGGAATTGTTTGATGCAGCTGATAAAGATGCTGGCGATCTTGACGAAGATCAGTCCCCCTCTACTGGAGATTTATCCAAGTTATCTCGCGATGAGGTGAAGGATTGTGTTCACTCTCTCGGTGTTGTGTTTAAAAGGTACAACAAGTCAGATAATGGTTCAACATCATAATCTTCATCGCCATAAAAGTTGTAATAGCAAAAGAAGCTGGTTGAAATAGCTCCGGAAGATTTCATCTCCTAGCTACCGTTCCAAGGCTAGCTCATATCTGCTCCATCTCTAATGGACTATCTGCAGAAAAGCTAGATACGTATTCTGATTAAAGACGCTAGCAAAATTACTAATACCGATAACATCGCGTCATGACATTTTTGATTGCTTTAATATATTGTCATCTGCTATATATACATATTGCTCCTATTTATTATTTCACTAATGCTCTTCTTTAAATTTTGGATTAATTTTAAAAGTATTATAGTTCAGGCCGGGCGTCTAATTAAGGCTTCAGTCGATAAGCTGGCTGTATTGTTTGATCGCTCAATGGGCAAACATCATCACTGTCGTTAACCACTTAAAATTATCCCTATTCGCATTTAATAAACAATCATATTTCTTTGTCAGTATACCTTCTATAATAACTTATATACAGTTCAGGTATTACTCTTGTTATATACACATAATCAAGCGAACATTATGAGTTCCAAAGAGAAGGGAAACTATGAGAAAGAGCTTCAGGAAATGCTGAGAGATCCGGAGAATGCGAAATGTGGTGATTGTGGACAGAAGGGGCCTCGCTGGGCCTCTTACAACTTGGGAGTATTTTTATGCATAAGGTAGCCTGTTGATTATGTGCATGATATGTGATAGATTTGATTATTCGATATTTGTAGATGCGGCGGTTTGCATAGAAAGTTGGGAACTCATCTGTCCAAAGTGAGGTCGATCACTCTCGATTAGTGGACGTTGGAGTAGATTCAGCAGATGCAGAAATGGGGTAATGTCAAAGCGAATAGGTAATTCTGTCCCCGGCCTGAACTCTTCCCTGTGCCCACAAACTCCTCATCTGATGGTGACATGGAGATGTACATCCGCGACAAGTATGAGTACAAAAAGTTCATGTTTCCAGAGTCTAGTAATAGTAGATTTAAAATCAGCGTATCCCCGCAGACTGCTGAGAAGTATTAGCATTTGGTCAAGTAATTACAAGCGATGGGCTATCAATCAAACATATTATGTTTATACGCACTGCAGGAACACAGCGGCAATGTTTAAGATGCATCTCAGTGGCTATAGAAGTAACCAAGAGCTGTGTACGTTGATCCTCCATCTTTTGACGAGCGCCGCAAGTCTTTTATGATGGAACAAGAGCAGCGGCGTAAGAGCGAAGAGGAGCAGAGACGGAAATCGTCTGCCAATTCATCAACATTGGTTGCGGGAGATGACACTGTACAACGTTCCCAAATCCAGTAAGCTATGGGTAACGTGGCTCGCAGGGTGGATGCTCGCTCAGATTCTGGTCACTCTATAGGTGCGAAAATTACCACACCGGTAATAGTGGAGGAATCGCTTCTTCTAGACGTGTTCTCCACTGCACCTAACAATACTTTGCCGGCTGATGTTTAGTAAAATTAGAGTTTAAGCATTGCTTAAGTACAACCTCAGAATGGAACTGCGTCTGCTATTGTGATGCAGCCAGAGCAGAGTAAGCCAATGCTGAATAAGAATAGTATACTGGCATTGTACAACTAACCGTCACCGATCTAATTATAACAATAGTAATCGTCATTTACTGGATCTCCGATGATGGTGGCGCCTCCGTAATAACAATAATAACAGTACTTCTCATCTGGTCCTCAATTCAATCAGCAATAAAATTTTGGGTAAAGTTATACGTATGGTCCGGGAATCCAATAAGGTGGATAGAATTAGTAATTTTAGCCAATGAGTTAGCCAGGATTTCAGTAGCAGAATCCCTTTGGAGTTTCAATTTAGAATACTCCGGTTTAGTAATAGCAATATTAGTAATAATTTTAGCAGTCTGGATCGTATTTCGATGGCAATAATTAAGGTGTAAACTCTAATCCCTTTCTGACTTATAACAACTAAAATTAAAGTGGATAACGTCCTAATTTCCCGTTCTGATTATATGTATTGTGATTATATTGTAACTGAATTTAGAATAAAAGATTAAGATTAGTTTAAATAATGCACGTATATATATATTCTCATTTCGCCACTTCATTAGTATTAGAGTCTGCGTTTAATGACAAGTCCTTCATAAATGAACTAACATTTCGCTCATTTTTAACTTTATTGCTGAGATCTTACTGCGATAAAACTTCCAGATACTCCCTCTTACTCTCAGCAATGGCGTCAAGTAGATCATCCATTCCCTCGCCAGTGACAGCACTAACACGAACAACTTTCAACAGAGCATAGAAATCTTCCAATGCCAGGGCCATGGACGTGCAAAGTGAAGACATGAACGTGGAATCTTCCATCAGAGCCGCCTGAAAAGTGTCAAAATCCTTCATCCAATCAACTGCAAATTAGGCTTTATCACTGACTTTATCAATCTTGTTTATCACGACAACCATTTTAAGAGGGAGCGGATGCTTAGTACCTGAAGCTTTATCACTCTCAACAGAAGTAGTGGATGTTGAGTGAGAATCCTTATATAAGATGGAGCAGGCGTACAACATGTTAGACATGAACGTGGTCGGATGAGTGATCCTTTACGCGTCAATCACGTACAAAAACACTGTCGGATAAGAGTTTATGAGACATTGCGTAATAATACTGCCACTAGCTGACCATGTGAACACTTCAATCTAGCCTGGAGTATCTACAAGCAGGTAATCAAGTCTCTTATTCCCATTCACATCCCCATCATTATCTTGGCCATCTTCTGCTTTAATATTGATCCTCTCATCCACCACATCCAATACTTGATCAAATTTAGTAGCAAACAAATTCAGACTGGTCATGATACCACCATTCGGACCTAGTTTATACTCCTTCATCACACCCTTGTAATCGATAGTGTCACGAATATCTATAGTCGGTTCATAGGGAATGTGCAATACTGCAGGATCAAGATTGATGACAAACTACTCCTTGTCGCGTCGAGAGCATTCAGTTATCAGACGTTGCATCAACGTAGTCTTGCCACTGCCAGCCATACCGATATTTAGCACACATGTCGGATACAGTTTATCCAGTTACTCCACATCTATAGCACTTTTAGAAGAAGACATATTAATAATCTTATAGTTTACAAGTAATCTGCAGGAAATTGAGTCAAAAAAGCTAATAGAGAAGAAATCCTTTGAAATTCTCTCCGTGATCAAACGTTTCTCTCGCGCGCGTTTTTGTTTCACATCAGGGGAAGTAAATGAAAAGTCGACAGGTCGTTCATTTATTAGCGAGTGAGCGTTTAGTGAGATACAGTAAGAATGTCGGTTGAAGAAGGAGAAGAAGACTTGCTGCATGCATTGTTGGATGAAGATGATAGTGATAATGAAGCTGATAATAACGTTTTGGATGAGAGCGAATTTCCCGGAACGGTTAAATCAGCGTTGAGTGTATTAAACTCTTATGCGCGCAAATGTTCAGGTATTTCTTCCATTTTGATACAACTAAAAGAGACTGGACAATTGTAATGTAGGCAACTAAACGCAAGTATTATTGCGAGAACTGAATGCCACGTATAAGATGATTCTGAAAAGGCTGAAGAGTGAAGAGTAGTAGTAATTAGAGTTGGCGAATGGATCCAAGTGGAGTAAAATACTGGAAAATAACTATGAGTTAGTTAAGGAGCGCCAGAGTCTTTAGCCGTCGTTTGAAAAAGTTGAAACATCGGCCGTATCATCAGGAGAGGTTGATCCCACATCTGGTATATCTATATGTAATCGCGTGCTCTCTGCTGACAGTGTATAGAATCTGGTCAAAAATTCCAAAGTGGTAAAGCTTAGTAACATTGTGGCTGGATCTGCTGCTGTTGCCGAGCTATCTCAACACAATTGGGTCACTTTTGGCATCATCACAGAGAAAGCGGTGATGCATAACAAAGGCAAAGGTCCATACGTAGTGTTGAAGATCAGCTAGATGAATGATTTGGACTGTCCGATATTCTCCCTCTTTCTCAATGATGACGCGTATGAATAACACTGGAAGTCGCTGTCTGTGTCTGCTTAGTCTTCTGTGATTCTCATTGCTAATCCCAACGTTATTCCACCCACTGATAAGGTGAATACGAACGTGGCATTTGCTGTGAGTAAGGCGAATCAATTCTTCCAAGTGGGCAAGTTTACTCATTTTGGACTATGTAGAGGAGTGGCATTTAAGTCGCAATCAGCATGTACTATGCCGGTTAATCAGAAGATTGGAGATTATTGTAGGCATCACATCAGTTAGATGAGGAAAAGGTAGTTGTAGAATAGGCCACACATGGCCAGTACTGTTCAACTTGACAAGTCCAATAAGTCATCAGATGGTGTCTATTTTGTTAATGGTTCTTTGACCTCTACCACCGCTGTATCTACTAAACAACTGTAGCACTAAGTAGCAAATGCTCCTACTACATTTATCAATAAGAACAGTAAATCAAGTTCCTCTTCTAATAGAACATAACAGCCTATGAGTAAAGATTAGGAGAAACTGGTGAAGAAGATGTTAAAGTAAAAGTCTCTAGGTGGCAGATACGTGTAAATGTTGAGAACTGGGTAGGATATGTTTGAAAGTCATAAAGAGTCAACGAATTTGAGTCCTCAGAAGTGTGCCGTCTCTAAACCTCTGACGGATCTAAGAAGTCTGTTTCAATCTTCATCTGGTACAACGTCCGATAATGACTCGTCTACCGCTGATTAGAGTGGATCTGAGAAGAATGACACTGTGGAGTTGTAAATCGAATAGGATGAAGCACTCAGTGGTGATTCGTCGGCTAGATCCTCTGCTATGAAGCGTATCATTGAGTAGGCACAGAGAAAGTCTAAAAAGGCTAAAGTTGGTGTCAGTTCATGGCAGCCTGCTTATGAATAGAGCAGTAAATAACCTTTGAAGAATGTGCTTAGAGTTAATGCTGGCAGTGGAGTTCATTCAATGCAGACGCGTCAGTTTTACTGCTTATAGTGCTCCAAGTTGTCATCATTTTAGAATGAGACTTGTGCATAATAGAAGCATTCAGTAGAGGTGAAGACGGTTAGTAAAACCTTTTGGAAATGCTTAAGATGTGATGCACTACCCGTTGAAGTTGTCAACAGCGAGAATCCTCCCACATTTTGTTGCAAGGGATGCAATGCTTCAGATTGGATTGAAGGTTACAGACCACAGGTACGCCTTTCTTGTAATAATGACACACGATGATATTTATATGTAATTGTAGGGAAACACCTTGAAGAACTGCTGATGACAAAATATGCTGAATCAAAAGTGTCAATAGCTATTAATATTGACCTTAATATATGATAAAATTGAACTTTTGATTTACTTTTTATTCAAAATGCTCAACTCACATATGAATAGCCTTCTTCAAGCCATGAGTAGCCAATGCAGCCTCCTTGAAAGCCTCGCTAAGAGTTGGATGTGCGTGACAAGTTCTGGCAATATCCTCACTGCTTGCTCCATACTCCATAGCCAACACACCTTCAGCAATCATCTCTCCCGCATTAGGACCAATGATATGGCAACCAAGAATACGGTCAGTCTTCTCATCAGCAATGATCTTCACCATTCCCTCAGCCTCGTCGTTAGTCTTTGCTCTACTATTGGCCAGGAATGGGAACTTGCCGACGTTGTACTTGACACCGGCCTGCTTCAGTTCCTCTTCATTCTTACCGACCCATGCCACCTCAGGGAACGTATAGATCACAGAAGGAACGGCGTCATAGTTGACATGTCCATGGCCCTCTTTGATATACTCCACACACGCAATACCCTCCTCCTCAGCCTTATGTGCCAACATAGGACCAATGACAACATCGCCAATGGCGCGAATTGATGGTACATTGGTGGTAAAGTACTTGTCAATCTTCACTCTACCGCGATCATCCATCTCCACTCCAACTTCCTTCAGTCCCAGATTGTCAGTATATGGACGTCTACCAATGGATACAAGGACAGCATCAGCTTCTAACGTCTACTAATTACCGCCCTTTGCATCCTCAACATCCACCAACACCTTGCCATCCTTCTTCTAACCAGACAGAACTTTGGTACCCAACTTGAACTTGATACCCTGCTTCTATAAAATCTTCTGGAAAGACTTGGCCATCTCCGCGTCCATACCAGCACCAATAGAAGGCATATACTCAACAACAGTCACCTCAGAGCCCATTCTAGACCATACGGAGCCCAATTCCAATCCAATAACACCACCGCCAATCACCAACATCTTTTATGGAATCTTCTTCAGTGACAGAGCACCAGTCGATGTCACAATAGATTCTTCATCAACTGGGAGTCCTTTGAATGAAGTAGGCTCACTGCCAGTGGCAATCAGAATATTTTTAGCCTGCAGAACCTCCGTCTTACCATCCAAAGTCTCCACCGTGACCTAATTCTTTCCACTCAACTTGCCGTGTCCTTTCACGTACTGGACACCATTCTTCTTAAACAGTCCTTCGATACCACGAGTGAGACCAGTGACAGCCTTATCCTTGGCAGCCATCAGCTTTGGCAGGTTAATCTTCACAGAATCAGGTCCGCCGGCGATATCAATACCCCGCTTCTCAAACTCATGCTTCGCCGTGTGATACAGATGCGTGTTATGAAGAAGTGCCTTACTTGGTATACAGCCAACATTCAAGCACGTACCACCCAAAGTTCCTCGCTTCTCAACGCACGCAACGGACATACCCATCTGCGCACCCTTGATCGCTGCCACATACCCACCAGGACCACCGCCAATGACGACAAGGTCCAGTTCTTTGCCAGCAGCCGACGATGCAAAACGCCTTTAAAATAGACAATTTACCAAGTTATTGCCTCTAAATCCTCTCATATTTAACGTATAATACTAATTTAAAAGTCGATAATTAATATTTATAAGTCAATGCCTAACGGATTATAATATGAATGAAGGAAATAGCTAGTGGATAAAATCTCAAAGGTCTCTTCTTCTTTCTCCGGTCGAAAAGAAAACCAAATGGGCATCGCGAGAAGAAACGAATCGTGGAGCAGTTCGCATTTCCTTATGTAGTTTTGGGGAGCCGGTGCTTATTGTGATGGTCTCATAACTTGTAGTGTCATACCAGCCTAGGCCTTTATCGTAGGGAAATGACTATATAATATCGCGTAAGACCGCTTTAGTTGCTTATTTGGAGATAAGATGTGAGATGTTAATATATCAACATGAAACTTGTCCTAAACACGTAATGTTCAACGAAGTCCCCGTGTTTGAAATAAAATCTCAAAAACCTTAATATTTTGATTCTACTTCAACTTAAACCTTTTAATAAAGTCTATTCGATCATGATTATCAAGGACGCCTTTTGACACTTTGCCGCGTTGCAGTTCCTGTTCTGCTCAGTCAATGATTAATGCTCATGTAAGCATTTCCAACTCAACGCTCAATTAAAAGTGCCGAACTAGCCAAATTTCAGATCATTTCAATACACCAATGCCTCAATGAGTCCTAATCAAGGACACGACTTTCTTCACATTCTGTTAATCACTACTTTAAGGGTCGTTTAGGACATCAGACAACTCATCGCCGATATCAAAAGCCCACATACTCTTCACTTCAACGGGAATGATGTCTCTCACGCGTTCGTCTTGTAGACTAACCATCGTGCTTAAGGAGGTTTCCAACATTCTACGCGTGATTGCACACGACTTATAGTAATTATGCTCGCGCTTCACTATTGTTACAGGTTCATTGCCAACGAAACCTGAGAATGTAGATGCTGATGTAAAGACTTAATAGACCTTACGATAAATTTGAGTTAACCACTCGAATAAAGTCTATTCGCTCATGATTTCAATATTAATACACGCGTTACGCCTCCTCTGCTTTAAGCTAGGAGGCGCTTTGTCATCTTCATTTTAGTCGCTTACTGCGACTTTATGACAGATGCAATATAAAAATAGCCCCACTCAAGCTCGTATTTATCATTTCTTGCTTTAACTTTTCTAGAAGAGAGGCAACACGCCAACTGGCACCATTTTATAGCAGAAATGATTCAAACACTTGCACCATCAGATCAAATCAGATCACATGAAGCTGGAATCATAACACTACTGACACATTGATATTGCAGCTTTTGCTGATTTCAACACTGCCACGCAATAGTTCAAAGTTTTATATTTAGGCCTGCAGTAGTTAGAAATTACAAACCATTTTAAATTACAGCATTTCACCGACAATTTTCCTATTCAGAGCTATTGATGCGATCATTCCCATTCTCATCAACGAGCCTTATCAATGCAATCGTGTAAATCCAGTTAACATTACTAGATGGATTATAATAAACAAGGTACTTTGATGCAGTAAAAATCAGACATTAAGTATGTTGACATTTTAATTGTGAAGCTGATACAAACCGACTTAGGAGGGATGTAAATGATTGCTAATTTTGGGTGACCCCCTTTAAAGCTGCGCCACTCAAAGACACTAAATCTCCCTTTCAAAAGTTGATTAGAGTGATAACATTGATCTCTCGCATCATTATATCATTTATATCATTATATCATGGTCATTATTGTCTGGTTTTTATTGTATTTTTTCTAGCGCTGAGCATTAATGGCGGTCATACAAATGAGTAGGAGATGGTTAGTAGTGGCGTCATCAGGCGTCCATGGTATGCAGGATTAGGGAGTTATGCGCGTCAATACGCGTTTTTTAAGAGCTTGCAGAGTCGGTGACTTGGATACTTACTTGTTGTCTGTTACAATGTTTGGTATCGATCCTTCCATTAAAGAAAATCAGTGCTTGATGTCTGCTGCATAGATTGGCCACACTGATATTGTGAGGGAGCTGTTGCTCGACATGCGCGTTGATATCTATGATCATGACAATCTTGCTCTGATAAATGCTGCTGGAAGGTGCCACCTTGATGTCGTGTAAATGTTGGTTGGAAACTATCGCTTCAGGAATGATCTTGGCTGCGACAAAGCTTTGGAGGCTGCTGCCGAAATTGGTTGCACAGCTGTCATTCTATTTCTGCTGTTAGACAGCCGTACTAGCGCGATGTTGAGTGACTAATTTGCTACGGAAGCTCTTGCTAAACATCGCCAATACAAAAGTCTTTTAGAGATTGCTGAGGAAAGAGATGCGTTTTACGATAATGCTTTAAAGTATTCTCTGTCAGGTGAAAAGCCAATGGGAGTCCTTGAAGAGATGATGCTTTCATCTTCAAACAAAAGGAAAGTCTGGGTGTTCGACCTTCTGAGAAAATTAGACACTTTTGATTACTACAAAGTGTGTGGTGATGTCATTAGATGGGAGTATAGACATTCGACACCGCAGGTTTATTTTCGGAAATGTCTAAGAGATACGAGATCGTGGGCTCTGATAAAGTAAAATGGTGGCAATTAATTTGTCATTCACGACACTTATTTAGATTAAATTTGCAAAATAAAAATTTATGCAGTCGTAGTGGAATCTAGTGTGTATGGATTTGTCGGCAGGCACAACATCCATGATCCAAGACTAGTTAAATACTTGCTTTAAGTGACTGAGGATGAGGAATTGCGAAGTCTAATACAGTAGCATAAATGGACAAGGGCAGAGGATAGAGTTGAAGTTCTTGGCTTTCGCAAACTTCGAGCTATGCGCGACAAGTTCCCGTAGGTGATTTTACCAACTGAGTCAATTGCTAAATAGATTTGAGTTAAAGGAAGTAAAACGGTGAATAAATGATTAGAAATATAGTATATTTTCATAATGACAAATCAACAGCTAGTAAAATACATCAGGATCTACATTGGAATGCAGGGAGCAGAGAGTGGGTGATCATTGATTCTAAAACAACTAGCCGGCATTTTACAAATCTTTCAAGCAAGCGGCATTAAAGTCCACGTCACTGTCTCCTTGGAACAAGCACTGACCAAAATCAAGGATTCTTACAGCGTCATGTCGATTACTCTCAAGGGAATCGCGGTGGATGATGATATTTCTCAATGCAATATCGCCATGAGCTACTCCTAGTTGATGCATTTAAGCCAGTTATAATTTCACCTTGTCGATAATCTAACTTTCGATATCATTGCATTCATCATCTTCCAATCCGGCTCCCAAATCTTCAATCAGCAAGCAATCAAACGACCCAGCCAAATCGATATATCCATAAAACTTGGGAATCACGGTACCTTGCAATAGCTCAAGTAGCTGATACGCCCTAACTTCACGCGCAAGATCTGCGGCTGCATCAGGACACTTGGCAACATCCACCAATTTAATGACGCGTTAATATCTTGCTTCTTTGGCAAATCCACCACGCAATATCGAACTTGAGAATTTATGGACACCATTTAATGAATGTACAACTATTGATTGGTTCTAAAAACCTTCTAATATCCAAGCGAATGTTCGGCATCCATCGATATCTACCTTCTACTACAAGGTGGTGTACTGTACGGTGATGAATAAAAGTGATCTTCACAAGCAGCCAAAATCAGAGCAGACAATGCTTTCACCACTGTATAAGGTGCGCTTTGATCACGATGAACCATTTTAATAATCAACAACGTGGAGCCTTGCTACGAGCCATCACGCTTCAAGAAATAAAACTTGTCATACGTGCACAGAATGCCGTACTTGCAGTGGTTGATACTCATATAGCCATACACTTAGGATACGACTTTCTTCACCTTTTGATAGTCATCATTTGCCCCGTCGTTCAGGACATCAGACAACTCATCGCCAACGTCGAAAGCCCACATACTCTTCACTTCCACCGGAATGATATCTTTTACTCGCCCGTCAACAATCTACTAAACTGATATATCAGGATTCCCACAGAATCGTCCTGCTCCAGGATTTATCACAATTCTTTCACCATAATGCTCAAATATCTTCCGCACCAAAATACATATGTAATTATGTATTGCATTTTAGACATCATTCTCTGAACTGACATACGGAGGAGATACCTCTGGAAAGACTTTAATGAGCTTATCACTCAAGGACGCAATGAACTATTCGAAAGGGCGCACCACCTCAATATCAAACGAGTCCCACTATAGGATTGAGCATTCCTCCAAATCTCTCGGATTAGCCGCCACAGTCAATCTAGTGCTAGATCTACCTTTATTTCGATCACAAATCTGAGCAGCAGGTGCGCGATATTCTAATAAATCAGCCAAACTAGTCATTTTATCACCAAATTTTAATTAGTTTCTGATACTCGCACGCGAAAAGATGAAAAATCGACAATAAAAATTAACGCATGCATGATCAGAAAATCGAACTGGCTGAAGGCTACAACGAACAAGCGCGCTCATCGATTACCCAGTCTGGAAAGAGAGGCGATTCGTGCGGTTTACAGTACATTTATCTTCATCGTCACTGTGTCTCTCGCTCTCTCACAATTTTTTTGTTTCTTCTGTACCAAGAGGCGGCGACCCGTTAAAAATTCATATTCTTACTGAACATTATCATCAGTTTGATCCTCGTTAATTTACTGTGATAATAATTAAAATATTTATTTGAGCCATTTTCCCCTTTAAAAGTTGTGAATGACAAATTAATCAATGAGCGATAAAAAAGTACCTGAATGGCGCAGAAATGCTTACAAGAATCGCGGCTCTCTGTAGAGTGAAGACATGAGACGTAGACGTGAGGAGCAGAGTGTTGAGTTGCGCAAGTCTAAACGTGAAGAGTCTTTGGCGAAGCGTAGACAATACGTTGGTAGTGGCGCCGGTGCTGTGTTGAGTGACAGCGAAGATGAAAGTATTAACGGTGGTGGTACTGCTGGTGGATTTGGTGACTCTACCACATCTGCCGGGGCTGTCTCTGCCAAGTAGTTGTCTCTGAATGACCTACCATCTATGGTTAGTGATGTCTATTCTAATGATGCGGCGGCGATTCTTGCAGCTGTCACCAAGTTCCGCAAGATTCTGAGTAAAGAGAAGAACCCGCCTATTGCAGAGGTCATCGGTACCGGGGTTGTGCCCAGATTTGTTGAACTATTGACAGCACCTGATCCACTGCTGTAATTTGAGGCTGCTTGGGCATTGACAAACATTGCCTCTGGTAGTTCAGATTAGACCAAGATTGTTCTAGAGGCTAACGCGGTGCCTTACTTTATTCAGTTGTTGAAGTCCGAGTCTAGCGACGTGAGGGAGTAGGCTGTCTGGGCTCTGGGTAATATTGCTGGTGACTCGCCCGACTGTCGTGATTTTGTGCTATAGCGAGGTGCTCTGGAGCCTCTACTTAAGATCATTACGGAGAATTAGAAGTTGTCAATGCTGAGAAATGCAGTCTGGACTCTGAGCAATTTCTGTAGAGGTAAGAATCCTCCACCATCGTGGCCGTTGATCTGTCCGGCATTGCCCGTCCTGGCCAAGTTGATGTACGTGATGGATGAAGAGGTGCTGACTGATGCCTGTTGGGCCGTGTCTTACTTGTCGGATGGACCTAATGAGAAGATTTAGGCGGTTATAGAGTCTGGTGTGGTGGTTCGCTTGTCTGAGCTACTACTGCACTCGTCTTACTCTGTACAGACTCCAGCTCTGCGCACCATCGGCAATATTGTGACTGGAGACGACGTACAGACGTAGGTGGTTATTAACGCCGGTGCTCTTCCTAATCTGTTGTCCATGTTGAGTAGTCCGCGTGATGGTATCCGCAAAGAAGCCTGCTGGACTATATCTAATATAACTGCCGGTACTGTTCCTCAGATTCAGGCTGCAATTGATAATGGTCTATTCCCACCACTGCTCCAATTGTTGGAAACTGCAGATTTTAAAATTCAAAAGGAAGCGTGCTGGGCAGTGTCCAATGCAACCACTGGCGGTCTGCATAAGCCTGACATCATTCGATATCTTGTCAGCATCGGTGCTATCAAGCCGCTGTGTGATGTTCTTACTTGCAAGGACAACAAAGTGGTGCTGGTGGCTCTCGATGGATTGGAGAATATTCTTAAAGTTGGTGAAGATGATAAAGACAGTGCAGGAAACATGGGTACTAACGTGTATGCATTGGCTATTGAAGAAGCTGGTGGCATGGATACAATCTAAGCTCTACAAGAGTCTGAAAATACCGAGATTTACAAGAAGGCTTATGGTTTGATTATCAAGTACTTTAGCGATGATGTGGAGGAAGATGCCGATATTGTGCCTACTGTTGATGCCAACACTGGTGCATTCACTTTCGGCAATCAATCTATTTAATCCAATGGATTTAATTTTAGTTGAGTAATAGCGATGATATTTGCTGATAATACGAACATTGTGGTGGCGGAAATATAATAACATCATTTTTCATCATTCAATTCTTGTTATTGATTTTAAGTTTTAAAAAATTGAAAAGTGTTGTGTAAAGCGATAATAAATACACACAGTATGATATCAGTGGCGGAGTAAAATTTTATCTTGGATGGTATTGAGTAAGGAGTGCGGTAAGATGGTAGAAGTAATTAGAAGACGCGAAATTTCACCATTTAAAATGGAGTATTGCCTTAATGTAATGGATCGGCGCGTGTGCTGAATGCTGATGGTACTGAAATTCTGGTATCTATCAGAGCCGAGTTGCAGCAGAGCTAGCACGTTGACTCGCTCTAAATCAAACTATAAGATCCAGGTATCGCCTCTTTGAATACTGTTAAATAAGCCACCAATGGCGCTGGTCAATTTCGATGTGCCATAGAGTTTGCCTGTAATTCTGAAAATGGTGTTAGATATGCGCCTGATGATCATATCGCGTTCTAGTATCAGCAGGCGATCGAGTCTATTTACAGCTCAAACTCCATAATTGACTATGAAAAATTGAGTGTAATACCTGGCAGGACACGATGGGTGTTGTATGCAGATGCTCTTATACAGTCTGATATTGGCGGCGGTGTAGTTGATTTGATATGCATTGGGATCAACGCGGCCTTGAAGGATTGTAGAATTCCAAATATACGCGTTGAAGATGTGGATAAGAGAGCAGATGATACTGCCATGGTGGATTATGAAGTTGACTTGGATGATTAAAGTATGACTCTGTTACCGTTGGTAGACTTGCCTGCTGTTGTTACTTTTTACGCGACTCCATCTCAGAGGCAATATGTTGTTGATCCCTTGTTGGATGAATGTAAAGTATCTGCTTGTCATGCTATGTGCGCTGTGCATCGAAATGGTTCTATTCTGAATGTATAAATGTTTGGTCATGGCAGTCTGGACACTCTGCAGTTGACAGAGATTCTGTAAACTGCGCCCTCTCTCGCATAGCGTTACTTATAGCAATTGGATTAGGAAGCCAAGTGAAACTCTTCATGAATGATATAACTGAACTAAATAATATATTTACGTTTATTTGAAACTAAATACAGATTGAACAATTTTAATATTCAATTCCAAAGTACAATTTAGCCAGCTTTGTCTGCACTAACCAACAATCCTTCGCCTTTAGGAGACCATTGTACAGCATTGATTGCATGCGACTGATGAAGTCCGTCGAATACACGAACACTACTGTCATCTCTCAACGAAACTGGTTATCCTTACTTGTGCACTTTCCATACATACATCTTACCGTCCTATCCACCACTCGCCACATATTAACCATCAGGACTGAGGCAGGCTTTGGAGAAATTACTACTACTCCGATAATTGTCATGCCTGAACTCTTGCTTCACTTCAATTGTACGAATATCTATTAATTTGAGTGTGTTATCTCGAGAACTAGTCAATATAGATTAAGAATCAGTTGAAGTACACGTGGATGTTATTTAACCAGAATGCACCCCACTCAGAGTCTTGACGCATTCCCTTATCCTTAAATCCCAGAAGCGAAGCTGATTATCAACGTGTCCGCTGATAACACCTGAATCCTCTGTAAGACATAGATCATTGACACTTGAGTTGGTGAACATTGAATGTAAACAGGCGCCCCTCTGAATATCCCACAATTTTATGGTGCGATCGTGACTACCAGATATCACACGCTTACAATCAATGGAGAACCGCGATGTTCTGACTGAAGCAACATGTCCAGTCAGAGTATGTTCAGATCTCCCCGTCACTAACGACCACAATCTAATGCTATGATCATTACCAGCACCAAGAAGCAATTGGTCATTAGAACTCACTTGAACATACAAAACTGACTGCAAATGACCCGACAGAGAGTACTTCACCTGTTTGGTGGCGATATCATAAACTTTAACCTTCTTGTCTGTTGAAGCTGTCACGACTATACTTCCATCAGAACTGAAGTCAACATGATTGATATCATCCTCATGAAGCTTATTGCATATAGTCTCCTTTTCAGGCCATTTACACTTGTTCCAGGTGGGCACGCGCTACAGAGGCATTTGGCTATCCTCGAGCTCTGACGAAGATTGTAGACCACCAGACTATTCACCGCTAAACATATTCTTGGCGACCACATCTCTTAAACTTGATATTCTACCTAGCGCTGCTGTGGTAAACTTTTACCTCTTCTCCATCATGCTCTCATACATGTTATTGGCGGCATTCATCTTGGTTGCATCATCGGACGCCTTTCGCAGAAGTTTATTCAACAATTCCTGATTCTCTTATTTAATGGCAGCCATCCTCTCATCAGATTACTATATCTCAAGCCGTAAAGTGTTCAGCTCATCCTGCAACAACTGGATGGTGTCGTTCTTTTACTGCACCAAATCAAGAGCATCATCAGCCCGTCGCTTCTCCTTCTCCAACTGCATGGTGACGCGTGTGGTGGAATCTTCTTACTGCTTCAGCAATTTTTGAGTGGCCACCAGTTCATCTCCGACTGACAGTAGTCGCTGAGTATTGTTCGATTGGGCTTTGTACAGCTCGTTCAGTTCTTACTTTAACTCCTTTAGTTATGGGCTTTCAGTCTAGAGTTGCTACTTCTAAATCTCAACTTGGGTTGTTAGCTTCTCAATTTGCACCTGCTGGTCCTCATTCTACTATCTCAACTACAGACTACTAGAGACTTGCGCATTTAGTGTATTGATTAATTCTACTATATCTTTATTTCGCAGCGTTTTTTGTCGAATTAAGTCTTCAATTACAACTTTAAATTACATAGTCTCTCTTTATGCTGTCGCTCAAGCCGTCACAAAGTTATCTAACAAAAACGATGGAATGTATGCAACAGACTTTAAAGGCCTTTGATGTCTTCACGACCAGTTAGAATATAGATCGCAGTGAAGAACAGATGTAGCAGCTAATAACACACCTTGAAAAATAAAATAATACGCTGTAACAGAGTTAGCGCCTTTCTCAAAACAATCTTTGCTGAAACAATCTTTATGATATAATACGTTCATGTAGACGTGGGCTGCATTGCTCAAAACTCTGATCATTTTCTCCGCATTGTCACCGACCGCTCTGTTACTTTCGCTTGTTCCTGAGGGAGGCGCGACTAGATCCTCGTTGACACAAGATCCCTTTGATTGGTCGTAGTCTAACGCTTACAAAGTAGCCACTATCATTGGCGAGCAAAGAGTAGAACATAATGATACAAGATTTGATTAAAGAAAAGTAGATTTAGCAGTCATAGAGGGAACGACGATTGAAAGAAGATGAGTAGAAATTGTTGGAGCTGGCAGATATGTGCTCAGACAGCATAGTGAATAATTTGAATGAAGAGTACTTAGCATCATTTTTGGCGGTATGTTGTTGAGTAATTTACACCAAATAACATGTAGCATAGCCAAGATTTTCTTCAATCAAATGTAAATTGAAAGGTTGGTCAAGTCACTTCAAAAATCACACGACAAGACGGCATCCAAGGTTCGATAGTACGCAGAGCTGGCAAATGAAATGTCCGCCTCGTTAAAAGTAAGAGCGTGTCATATATTTAATCTTGATATTGCGACGCGTTTGCTTCGTGTAGGGACTAGGAGATGTACAGAACTGGCTGGCAGTTCTTGATTATGAACTATAAGTGATCGAGTTGACTCTACGCCCAGTTGCCGAGCAAGATGGTGCATGACAACGGCATCTAATTAAACTGACTTTCTGATTGACTGCAATGACCAATCAATATGATGCATCAGGTTTCTCTATCTTAAAATATTACACTTTATGATTTGTAAATGCATTACATAAATGCTATCATACAAAATGAATCGATTAGGGATTAAAGCAGTACTCATACTGTCAATCAAATCAATTGTCATCATTGTTTCCGTCATCAGATTGGCGTCATTCGTTTCAAGTTTATTCAGATTCTTTCTGATACGATTGTCACATGCCACAAGAGGAGGAGAAGGCATCATGGACCAAGAAGATAATGATTAAATATAATAGAAATCATAACTTGCAATGTTGCCAAATGAGATATTGAGTGAGATCGTTCAACAGTTAGACTTGAAATCTCTGATGGCTCTAAGTGAGACCACAGTGCGAATGCACAAATTGATCAAGACTGACAATCTGTTATGGAAACGGAATCTTAAACGCGACTTTGGCCTCTTAATGCAACGACTCTTCCCAAGGTCCTCTGCTGACTGTAATGAAGATTATGCTGCATCATTCCATTAATACAAGTTGAAATACATTCTTCTCTCTGGTTATCACGGTCAAAACTAGCATCTGCATCCTGTGATTCCAAGAACAGTTTCACAGTTGATTAATGTTGAGTTTGAGAAGAGTTGTCGTTCGATCCATTTTGGTTATACGTTGTTGATGCGCAGCCTCCTCGCTTTGGTGATATTTCCTGTGCATTTCATACAAAAAGTTTGTTATTCTACAATATCAACTAAAGACACCAGTCTGAGATCTTTAATATGTGATATGGTGATACATTCGTAGTTGGTATACAAGGATTTGCGCTTTCTCGACGACATCAATGGTCAACAATACATGCATTCATTTATGCCATTGTTGTCACCAAACTAGAATTATCAATGGTCTGTATTCTCGTTTTACACCATCTGCTGTATTCCTCTGATTTGGACTGATATATTGTCAGCATCACTCGCGTCCATATCGTAACTTCTTGTAGAAGGGCTATGTGTTGGTTCTGATGCGATCAAGAACTAATCTTCGCGCGATAATCATCTACTATAGAAGGTTTTGCATGTATGTAATTGGACAAAGAATCTCACACTGGCATCAGTGTTTCTATCACTACAAATCATCTATCTCTTTGCTCCCATTATACTGGCAGAGTGTGAAATTTACCAGCTGGATAAGTACTGTGGCGCGTGGAAAGCGTTCTTGCACAAGTCAAGCGTATTCGCTACTGTTGCGCAAATAGTCTGGACTTTTATAGTATTCTCAAGTGTCCAAGAGCGGACCGTTTTTGTTATTAAAGACAAGTAATAGCAACTGCTGTAGATAGTTCCACTTGATAGCATACTAATGCTTGTAAATGGCCTGGTAACTTTATTTTAACAGTTCTGTAGATTAGTTTAAACTTGCTACCATTACGTGATTAATTTGTACTGATGTTTAATATTTTTTTGCCGTCACTCAATACAGTATATGTTTTGTATTTGAAGCTTTACACAATCCTATCTGTGTTCAACAGTTACTACACACATAAAAGAGACTTGCGCTTCAAATACACATTGTATCTCAACTTTAGTTGTTCAAATCATAGAACTTTGAAATTAAGGGGCAATCAAGGGTCTAATACATCTGCAGTATGACGAGAGAATATGCTACGCAAAGATGCAAAATTCTTCAACCGAACGATATTTGGTGCAGAATCTCAATAAATAATGTACTGGTAGAACTTTGTTGCTATATTCGCTCTTGCATCAGGCGCCTTCAGTAAAACTGATATCCCTTCGGGTGATACGAATGGTGTTAGTGACTGGCAAATTGGTTCAATGGATGGTGATACTGCAGAAGGGTTTATCGAGCCTTATCAGTTCTAAAATGAAAAGGTGGCTACTGATACTCTATTGCATACTTTAAGTGAGGTCATGGCTGATATCACTGCTGCTACGCGTGAAGATGCTTAAGATGGCTTAGATTTTTCCATTAACACTGCTTTTAGCTCTGTCTAAGCAAGACTAAATAAACTGAAAGAACTGGCAAATAACCATTTTAAAATGCTGGAGCTTTGCCATAGTTTATTACTGCAGCCGGTGTTTGGAGTGCCAATGTCATATTCCATGTCTCACGATATCCCGTTCTGGCGCTTAATCAGCAGACGTAGGGCAAACTAACTGGGACGCGTAACGAACAATTTGAGGTCTGCTGTATCTGATTACTAACTGCGATACAATACCTTTCAGTATAAAGTAAACACTATGGTAAGCAAATTAGCCCATATATGGGTTTTAACGGGCAGACAGTTTGGAAACATACTTGAGCTCAGTAGAAGCATTGGATTTATCGCGTATGAGCTGTATCTTGATACCGAATCAATTAGACAGTCAATCTACAAGTTCATTGTGTTAAGAAATTAGCTGAGAAATGCACACGTAAACTTTGATGCAATAGAAAATACTGATTATCTACCGCAATATGTTCCTGACTAGTTCCTCAAGACTCATTTCAGCAGAAGGCGCAATAGCTAGAACTCAAAAGAGGTTGCGCGTCTCTATGCAATGCAAGGGTGGAAGAAGGTGGATCGAAAATAATACATTAATGAATGAGCACTAAATGATTAGATGGATAAACAAAATACAAAACTTAGCTCATAACTAAATACTCGCCTATCATCTACTTACAGGTTGACTTTTTCATCGTTTCTAAGTGGGAGAAGTGGGTAGTCTGACTTGTACTCCTTCAAACCATGCGTTGAGCCATTGAATGTAGCCACCCTCGCCGATCATCGTGATATCTCTAAGAGTGAATTTTTCTGGTCGTAAACCTTTAAACACCACACTTGCAGCTGTGCCCATAAAACCTCCAAAGCTACTGATTTATAACTTGAGTCTGATAGAGTTGAAACCGGATACAATGGTGCAGTTCTAGACAAATACATTAGCAAGAGGTTTGTCTACAAAATAAACTTTGCCTTTCACCAGTTGCAAGTTCAGCGCCAAAGGAATGGGATTAGTGAAATTGACTGTTGCTTCAAATACAAAGTTCTTCAGACGCAGACGAACATTGGATATAGACGCGTTCCCAGACATTTCGTTCTACTACTCAATCATTGTATTATTCAAGGTGTTAGGCTTGTCGGCATCAGCAGTCTGCGCCAAACTTGAAGCGCTGGGATCGGGTAATTCAGTATAATTCGCAATTTCCTGTTTAGCAGTTAAAGATGCAAAATTTCCAAGACTGGTCACTCTGAATGGAAAGCTACTGTAGTATGGAATGGACCAGCGAATGAATGATAGAGCAGGATATCCAATGTGAACACTCATAATGCTTCTCTAATGGATTTAAATATTGTAAATGTCAGAACTTTGCGAGGTCAGTATACGCATCACCTCATTACCAAAACTTCCCAGCATGTCCATATTAGTAATCTTTAGCGGAGTTATATAAGATCTATTGAGAATACCATTCTCGACCATATATCCAGGCATTTTTATAGACGCAAAATCACCATACGCTGTGGAGTACACTATTGTAAAGTCTTCCAAATACACAGGCACGAATGATCTCATCTACTGACTTTATACCACCGTCGCCTCAACCGAAGAATTGGTCACATTTGATAGCTACATGCTGCTATACTGTCCATCATTTCTAGAGTTGAATTTATTACGTATCATGACATATGCAATTCCATAAGCTATGATACACACCAGAATTATCAGTAAAATTACCAGCGGTATAGTAATAATCATGGCCCGTTGACATTAAGACAGCCTCTGCCATTTGCTTTTAGTTTTAGTGACCAGTTGATCATATGAGGATTATCGTTGCAAATATAAAGGAGGAGCGCTGACCACATTTCCATCCGGAATTGGTGAAGAGTTGCTTAGTTGCTCTTCCGGTAGCGATAAAGTTGCAGCAGGTGACTCGCTGATAGAATCTCCATTTGAGATATTTTCAAACTCAATGATATCGTCTCCGGCAAAGCAAACCTTTGGCATGTTATGTACTATATCAAACGTTATCTGTACTAGAATCTATGATAGAAGCCCAATTAAGTGTGGGAATCTAAATTACCAAAAGCTGGCTGGATGGACATCTTGCCGTTCTGAGACTTGACAAAGTAATGTGATATAGATGAAACAGGAAGGTGTTTCCGATTCCATTCACGGACGTGAAACGTAATTGTTTCAGAGGGATAAGCGCATGATGACGCGCGTGCTCTATTGGTAAATTCCCTCTATCCCCCTCGATCTGTTTCGAAGCTTAGATCGACGCAGAAATTGCCCGCTGGAACCCTCAAAATAATCTAGTTTAAATACGTATCTCATTTTAAATAATTAATACTAGGACAATAAAACTGTTCAATCATTTTTCTTACACGCTTCTAGCGACATCCTTGACTGTAGGGGATCTCTTCAAAATGTCAATCTGTCTAATTAGATTCTGAAACCAAACCACTTCTGAGGGATATTAAGGCTGCAAAATCTGCCCAAAATAGGATTCCAATTCGATTCTCAAACATTTCATAAACTCTCTACGGTCTAATTCGCTCGCTTTACAAATAAAGTCAGAATCATCCAACTATGAACGTTGTGAGCCGTCTTGCGCAGGAGGAACCAAAATACTTTCAAACACACAATTTTGTAAGAGAGGATGTTTAATAGGAACCAGATTTTAAACCAAGTTCTACGGTAATTGTAGGGTATGCTTCGGAGCCAATTAAGAAATCAAAAGCAATTTCGAACCAGCTTAAACATTTTCTTGGTCAAACTATGACCGAAAATTGCTCAACTTGGATAGTAATCTCGACATTGAGTCGAGCTCTTGCCCATTCTTACATATTACTACAGTTAGCTGACACTTTTAAGTGATGGCATCAGTAACAATTATCTCCGTCTCATAATCTTTGTGAGGATCGACGCGCTGTGACTCTCGATGCTTTGCATTCAGCAATGTATCATGAGCGAGGCTAATGACGCGATTAGACGTTGTCACCATAGATATCAAGTCGGTGCACTATCTTTACTGTAAATTTACATTATATAGCTCAGAGACGAATTTGGACGCGCCATATCCGATAAACGCGACAGGAAGATATAACATAGACTCTCCGCATAAAAACTACAACACCGAAGTTGATTATAAATGAATCGACTATTGAATAATGTCCTTACTTTCTATATATTCCAATCAACACTCCAATCTTTGCCCACCACAGACAACATATCACGCGAGGGATCCGGAAATAAAGATCGTTTGATGGAATTAATCTTGGACAGGATGTCTCGGTTGCTATTCTAATCTTCTTGTTTTCTACAGTCCTCGTCTTAAGTCACCTGCTAGGCAGGCTACGAATTGACACTAATCGCGTTATCTAAGATATTATCGCGCTACAAAATTGCAACAGGCTTTTAAAACCTTTTGCCACCCTACTAGTTTCTATGAGGTTTGTTTTTATTTGCTCTTTTATCACTAGCCTTATTCATTGTCCGTTCCTACCCTGTGATGCTAGAGGAGAGAACGAGTCGGAACTTTGGTCGCATAACAGACATCACAGAGTCATATAGATCGAGGGAGCTTTGATCTCACGTATATTTCATATTCAAAATTCATTGGCTACCTACATTTATAAATTTAATAGCCCAATAGTATATACTATTTGTAGTGTATTTATAAACCATTATTTCATACGGGCTATTTATAAGAACGCTGCTTCTTTACTTCTCAATAGGGCCTATTGTTTCATCTTCTTGACAACCAAACTTTTGAGCCAACAATTATATCGTCAACGACTTGCTTTAGTTGAAAATCTAGATTATCGTTATTCCTTTCTACATAAATTCGTATTCTATTACTCCGTATTAATTTGAAATCGCTGATATCATCTTGTTGATCAATTGAGTAATAAGTATGGCTGATACACTGACATCGCAGTAGTAGCAGGTCGGATAAGACTAGCAGGCCGATAGAGTTGAGACAGAAGGTGGCGGTAGTTCTTCTCCACAACAATAGCCTCATTTGGACTAGTCACTGCTGTAGCCAGAGGACCAGAGCATAAACAGCTTTCCATCTAATAGAACAAGTGCATACTATGAGGGAGAGGCTGCAGGCAAGAAGGCTGGCGATTTGTTCTTCAACTTCAACACCCAGGACGATGATCCCGAGGAGACCGCCGCTCTGTAAAAAGGCAAGGAGTATTAGGCCACGTATATTGTTAGCGAATCGTCTGGAAAGTTTCGTGAAGTTATACTGACTGTTAGTCTGAGCGGTATCAGAGTCGCAGAGCCAGCTAATAAGGTATGTTTAAACTTATTGTTTTCTTATTGATTGAATTATCAAATGTCATTGTGATGGCGCACTTTTGTGTATGTGTAGAAGAGAACTAGAGACTTTGAGATTGACCAGATTCTGTAGTATTCTTATAATCGCTCATAGAATAGATTCACCTTTGCCTACCTGGAGTCTGATGGAGTACTGACCAACTACCGCTTCACGTCTAAAGACTTTTTTGATATTCATCAGAGCCTGGGTAGTGCTATTGCGCTGATGGTCAAGATGAAGGGTGGCGAATTCGAGCAGGGATTCGATCCTCAGCAAGATCAGTAGTAGTAACAGTAGCCGGGTGAAAAAGATCATGCTGGTCAGAATCTGGCTGTGATCACTGAAGGTGTGGCTGATGTCGAAGTCAGTAATGACACAGATTAGTCTAATGCAGCTGATGAAAGAAATCAAATGCAAAGTGCCGGTACTGACGGTTAGAGCTAACACTCTGTAGAGGATGGGTCTTCTCCTATGATAGTTCACAGTGGAGATGATGATAACATGAGTATCATGACGATGGAGACTCGTGATGACCAACTGGTATCGTAGGACGATGGTTCCGATTATACCCAAGGCGCTGAAGGAGATGGAGATTAGGCTGGTGCTGCGGCTAGACAATCCAAGGATGGCAAGCGTAAAGGTAATCGTCAAGGCTTTAACAACACTGTCAGAGGTTGGTCTTTATTCAACAGTGGAAGCGTGAGAACTGGTAGTAAGAAGAGTCCTGCAGAGCTGGGTAGTATCAATGAGACTGATTAGTCAAACTCAACCGCTAGCTCTGATACTATCGCTAGCAAGAATTCCGATAATGTTACAAAGAGAGTGAACACTCATGGATCCTCTGCAGATAAGCGTAGAAAATCGGCTATGGAGCTATTTAAAGGCGGCGACTCCAAGTCTCCAACTAGTCAATTTCCAGGCATGAGCGATGCTTTGGCTTCTGCAAACTCTATTGATTCAGCCTCGGTTAAGGAGTTGTCAATGCCCGCGGTTGATAAAAAGTACGATCAGTATGGGAGAGAGGTATTGATCAAGAATCTGAAGGGTGGAAAGTATGACATCACCGCTGGTACAGCTGAGGCTTTGGTTGCTAGTCTGGCTGAAGAAGCTCCTCCAGACACGATCTATATCGAAATATTCCTTTTGACTTACAGACACTTTATGACTCCGGTGCAGTTTATCAAGTTGTTGAGAGATCGCTTCTAGTATTAAGCAGACACTGCTCAAGCGTCTGCAATTATCAGAGTTCGCGTTGTCAGTGTCTTCAAGAAGTGGGCTGAGCGTCATTATTATGACTTTAGATCACAGGAGATGGTGGATGCATTCAATGAATTTCTGAATGACATCAATGCCTCAGACTGTGCTAAATATGGCGGTCAGATTAAGAACATTTTAGATGGCGAAGTGGAAAGATCAAAGACTTTCAAGCCTTTTGAGCGACCTGTTGCGCCACCAGAGGTGAAGAAGCTGATTGATAGCATTGATTTTGTCACGTACTGGTCTCCCAAGAGAATTGCTTAGGAACTGACTTTGTCTGATTTGAAGCTATTCAGGCAGATTAAACCAGACGAGTTTTGTATCTTTCTCTGGGGAGATAAGAATGATACTAGAATTAATAACTTCAACTTTTACATTGAACGATTCAATCGTATTGGCTTCTGGGTGTCTAGTGTTGTATGTGCATACAAGGATGTAAAGAAGCGTGCTGATGCAATTAACAAATTCATTGAGATTATGAAGTACATTCACAAGTTTGCCAATTACGGAACGCTGATGGCAATTATATCGGGATTGAACACCACTTCTGTGTCTAGACTCAAGAAGACTTGGGAGTTGGTGAATAAGGGAAAGTAGATCAATACGTACAAGGAACTTGAGGCAAAGATGAGTTATCGCGGTAATTTTAAGGCTTACCGTGAGATTGAAGCCTTCTCTAAACCTCCGTTTATCCCTTTCTTTGGTCTGTATGTTAAAGATTTGACATTTATGAATGATGGTAATCAGAAGCATCTTGCTATGCCTGCCAAGTAGGAGAGCAAGAACCCTGCCGCCGCAGCTGTTGCCGGGCAGAAGAGCGCAGATGTCAGTGCTGGTATAAGTCCGGCAACTTCATTGGCTCCATCTATCTTGAGAAATGTTGATGAAGAATTGGAGTCTACAGCCTCGCTGCAGACCAAGTCTTCAGAGGCGTCTGATGCCAAGAGCTCAAGAAATGCAACCACGTAGGAAGATGTGCCACCTCCAGCGTAGATGATCAATTTTGAAAAGTGTAAAACTATATTTGACAAGATTCACGCCATCCGAGTGTATCAATAGTCCACATACAAGTTTGAGGATGAGAAGGAAAAGGATGATGGTGGATTCTTTAACTAGCACTACTTGGGTAATGACGCTGATTTGGCTATCTATGTTGGATTCCCATATGGTCCTCCATGTATTGATGATGAAAAACTACTGCTGGAGATGAGTCGCGATTGTGAGCCAAGTGAACGCGGTGGTTACGTTGCAAATTCCAAGCCATAGCTCACCACAACCAAGTGAATGAACTCAGTGTCCATAGCACTCAAGATGGTAGCAACTAGAGAGAATAAGAATTTGCCGTGCGTATACATGTAGTTGTGATGAGAAATGGTTACGGTGAAATGATGAAATAGAAGATTTTAAAAAAATTTTGAATTTACATATTACTTTTAATACTAATGAGGCAATCTTATAGAGTGTAACTAACACTCGGCTATGTCTAGGTAGGATACATGTAATGGATCATATTTCCTCTTCGTGATCATCAGTTAAAGCAACACCACCGCGACTGGCTTCACTTCGACCAAGACTTGAATAGCCACCAGCTGCCGCTCTACGTGAAAACGCGCTCTTTATATTAGCCGCTAAAGATTTCCAAAACTCGGCATTAGGCAACTAATCCCATCCGCGATGACCTTGACTTCTCCTCTAATACAAGCCAATCATCAGGTACGTTGAGAATGCAAGAGCAAACACAAATAGAAGCGTAGAGAAGAATCCCATGCCGCGACTCACATTTGATGAGTTATCTTTCCCACCACCATCATTAGATGAAGGCGCATTTGAGCCGTAACATCCATACTTTGTCCTCCATTAGAGCAGGTAGACGCACCCATCGTCAAACAAATATTTAGGAGAACCAACGTCAATCGATTAGTCGCAGAGAAATCTAACTATAGTCTTGGATGTATCCCCATTGTTGCATGAGGCTCCGTTAGCATACTCCAAAAACAGATTACCATCAACCACCGCAAGTTTCTACTTCTCCACAGAGCCAATAGATATAGTCTTCGAATTAGATTTGTCACGGATGGCTGCTGCAGAATTCGCCCCATTTAGCTCTGTGACATTATAGAGTTACTTGCACACGTTTAAAAGCAATTCTGAATCCTAAGACTTCGAATTCACCGAGGATTTAGGCAGTGAAATAACGTAATTCTAATCGCTCTTTGCAAGGCCATTGAGGTCATATTTGACACCATTGAACTCGACTTTGCAATCGGCACCTCCATCTGCCACAGCCAATTGATGGAGAAGCACTGAGACTAACAATTGAACAATGAATTTCATAATGATCCCTAATCTCTCTGCAAATTACTGTACTACCGCAAGTATATCTTTAGCTCTCTTATGCGGCCAACTCTGCTCTTAAAGGAAAGCATGCGCGCGATCATCGTCGCCTTTAGTTGAAGCGGACAGTGTCACTTCGCTAGTCAAATGGTTGGTTATTTCTTAAGTATAAAATCAAGATGTAACTCACTTGATAGACAGCAGCTGATGGTATAAAATGATAATTCATCAATATAGTTTTATTAGACAGACATTCATTTCTATTCAAGCAAGTCGCCAAAGTAAATGTTTGCATCTTGATGGACAATTTTAACACGCCCAGGCTATCCCATGTTGAAATCCATAATGTACCGCTGCCTTTTCTCTGACGGAAGGAGATTAGAAGCCATGTTCGATACATTGTCAGCTCCATAGTGTCTTTACCGTGATGATTGACCAATGCTGTTAGTGTGATTAATGGAACCTCTGGGTGTCATTGAACGTTTCTGCTACGTTCCTGAGACAGGAGACACCAACTCTTGACTACCCATTAGCATACCAGACTCGTCCTAAATAATATCCAAATCAGCCGTAGATGCACTATCCGAGTCAATTTCTAACATTGGATGCGAACTCATTCTCACTCAATCTATAAATGTTGATGTTAACACAGAATCCAAATGTGTAAATTTTGGAGGCGTTATCGCTGAGAGAGAAATTGAAATCGTTTTCCTTTCACTTTTTTGGCGTTTACTGAAAGCATCTGTTCTCCCAACTGGGTTAAATTAAATACTTTAATCTTAAAATGGAACGGTAAATTGGTAGCGATAATTAATAGGAAAATAAAGGAGTGGCCAAGAATAAGTTGGACATAATATCACTCGTTTAATATGAATGTGAAAGCGTGAAAGACAAGGTGATATGCGTTCCGTTCGTTCGAAACTTTTTAAAGTACGTTGACGTGGCTTCCTTTTATCATAATTCTAAGTATTAATGATTATCCTTTTGATGTAGACTAGCGGGAGATAGAATCTAAGAACTGCCTTAATCTAGTTCTGCAAATTGACATTATTAGTCACAGTATTCAATGTGGTTTGATTGATTTCGCGATATCGCTCGTTAACGTGATAAAGAATATGTATGTACGTTAGTGGTTGTGTATTTATTATTCTCTGCTTGAACTGTCTATTTAAATTGATAGAGTGCAAATATGCATAAACACGCGTCATTGAGCAACACTTCCCCGACGTGTTTCAATTTCAGGTAGTCTTTACTCATGATTAATCCGGCTTATTAATCAGAATTGACGCTATTCTTTCAACCAAGAACGAGTTTTGAAACAAACTAAAACTGCAAGGTGAGAGTCGGACCAATAAGCTGGATGAGTCGATTATAACGGCGTGTTGCTTGCAAAAGACAACGCGTCTGAAACGTGAAATCGTCTTGTGCAATACGCGTCTCTTTTCAATCTCTCTTTTTATTGTAGCGCGGTGCTTCATACTTCACCACTGAATATTATTTGCTTTATCTATCCTGTAAATTGTTAACAGTGTCTTGAATTTCATAAGAATGAAGATTGAGGATGTCAATTTGTTGGTTGTTGGTGCTGGTGGAATTGGATGCGAATTGTTAAAGAATCTAGTACTTGCTGGCTTCCCTCAAATGACTGTGGTGGATCTGGATACGATTGACTTGTCTAATTTGAACAGATAATTTCTATTTAGATCTCATCATATAAAGTAGAGTAAATCTAAGGTGGCATGTGAGGCTGTGAAAGCCTTTGCTCATCCTTCTATTCGGTCAAAATTGAATATTGAAGCTCTGCATGCGAACATAATAACTGATCCTCGATTTACTGTTGAATTCTTCTCTCAATTTGATATTATTATCAATGCCTTAGACAATCTGGAGTCAAGGAGCCATGTTAATAGAATGGCTGTTGTGTGTAATAAGCCATCGATTGAATCTGGTACAGCTGGTCTCAATGGTTAGGCAACTATTCATATTCCTGGAATTACATAGTGCTTTGATTGTGTGCCCAAGACTCCTGATACCAAGTCTTTCGCTGTATGTACCATTAGAAGTACTCCGAGTCTTCCTATTCATTGTATTGTCTGGGCCAAAAGCTGGTTGTTCAATGTCTTGTTTGGAGAGTCATCCGAGTCTTCGCCTGCTGGAGGTGATGGTGCTAATAATGAAGATGATAACGCTGAGGAATTGGCACAGTTGTAGTAGGAGCAACAAGAGTTGTCCCAGTTGAGATAGTTTCTTTTGTCTAAAGATGCGGTTGCTTCATAGGAGGATGGTAAATTGAATGAACATCTATACTCTTAGCGCGTATTTGATAAAATCTTCGATAAAGATGTTCTTAGAGTTGCCTCTGTTGACGAGATGTGGAATAAGCCTGGAAGAGTTAGACCGGTGCCATTGTGTGCTCAAGATCTCAAGACGGACAAAAATAGTACTGTTGGTAGTACAAAAGCTGATAATACTAGCCGTGATGTCGATGATGAACATTCAGTGTGGTCGCTGTAAAGAAACTATGCCGTGTTCATTGAAAGTTGTTCCAAGTTGGCGCGTAGATTTAAAGACGGAAATGGTGAAAGTTTAGAATTTGACAAGGATGATGAGGACGCAATGAGGTTTGTGACTGCAGCATCTAATTTGAGATCTCATATCTATCACATCAAGCCATAAAAGAGCTTGTTTGAAGCCAAGTAAATGGCTGGGAATATTATACCTGCAGTTGCATCGTCCAATGCAATTGTAGCTGCTTTTCAGACTAGGATGGCTTTAAAAATAGCAGATAAACTTGAGAAGGGAGTGGGTTTGCAATAGTGTTTGAAAAGCTTGATGTCCACCTCCGCAATTAAAAAGGTTTATTTGAGCTACGAAGGTAAGCACTGGTTATAGCCTGATCAGCTTGAATCACCTGCAAAAGATTGCGCTGTTTGCAGTTCCCACAAAGTTCAGTATTAAATTCTGCAGTTGGATTGCTCAAAAATCGAATTGAGTACGTTGGTCGAGGCTGTACGGTAGTCAATGGGTGGTAGTGACATATCTATCAGTACATCTGCTGGTTCTCTATTGTATGATGAAGATTTTGACGACAATCTGGAGAAGGCTCTGAAGGATTTCATGCCAAAGCAGAGTAAATAACTCGTGTTGAACATTTAAGATGATGATGAAATTTTTACTCCTCTCTAGCTCTTTGTAATTGACGGTGCCTGCGTTTAAGATGTTGGTAAAATAACGTTGAGTCCGTTGCTTAAAAAGCCTGTCGTCGTGTCAAATAAACGCCGTCGTTCAGGTAGCGATGAAGATGAAGCACCTCAAGGGGATGGTTCCAATATTGAAAGCTCTGATTCACAGCAACAAAAGAAGGCAAAAGTTGAAATTGTAATTGACGATAGCGATGCAATTGTATTTGATGAGTGAAGTTGCTGGTTGTATTTCAGTGTATTAGCTCACTGTAGTATGATTTTCATGCAGTGTGGATGGTTTTACTTGCTCTGTCTGAAACAGACGCGCGCGCTCGAGCGAACCGATGTTTCAGCGACTCTCGCGATCGTTTCAGATTTTGAATGAATTATTAGACTCTTATCTTTATGATTTTTACAGAATCTGCACTTAAAATTTATATCAGCATAGAGCTTACAATCTGAAACGCTCCATAATAAAGTAGCGATGTAAAACGGACCAAATTTGACCGAGTTGACTCTAGAGGCCCATCGATTCAAAGGCGAGGCCTCGTTTCACACGTCCGCGATCGAGTAAACAATGAGATTTCACAACTCCACAATTCCCACAACTTACCTTCTTCTTCTTCAAACACTCTTGCCAGATAATACAATCCAACATTATCATACTCTGATAGTTGGTATCTACTGGTCTACCTCGACTGCCATTGCTACTGTAGTTTCAAGCATCTACTGCGACCTTAGAAACTATCCTGCACTTGCTGCTCGCCTCTGTCTCCACTGCTTGCTCTGCTCTGATGTTTCTGCATAGTCTTGTCCCTTAAATGCATCTGGTTCTGGTAGTCTCCACTCTTCTTGGCCGCTGAGGTCGCTAATTCCTCCTCCTCTTCATCCTCTTCTCAGTATGTGGTCAGCTTGTTGTTTCCTGTTCCTCGTCTACCTGCTTTTGGCTGTGGGTTGATGGTGCTTCTCTATCGTTCTCCAACAATAGTCTGGTTGTTGCGCTTACTCGGTACGCTTATCTTTCAGATGTCACTTTTGTAGTGTTATTTTAATGATAGGTGTTATGTGTAGGTGTGGTAGATCAGAGTGCGTAAGATGTCTGCTCTATGTCCTCCGGTATAAGACTCTATGATCTGATTATACCTAGTCCTCTTTGCTTATCATGGTTTTGTCACAAATCCTAGTTTCTCTGTAACATCCTAATGATGTCACAATGTCTCTCTTGCTCTCTGCCGTTGTATGTCGGTTCCCTGATCTGTCCCTGATCTGATCTCTATGATTCCTTGAGTAAAGTCGCTACTCTAAGAAGTTTGTACCCAAAGACGACGAAAGCACGATAAAATAAGGTGCCTAAGACATATAAAAAGATAAAAGAAGCACGATAATTAAAGGTGCATAAAAAATATAAAAAAGAACTACATTGACACGATAATTTACGGTGTCTAATAATGGTAGCAAGACTAAAGTCTCTACTAGCACGATAATCTACGGTGCATAAAAAATCTGGCCAAATGGACCTTAATGGTACCATGGCCCACAACAAATGGGAGCGACTGGGCCCGAGCTGACTGCATGGTGAATCCTCGAATCTGCTACTCTTTCACTGACCGTCTCAATGTTATAGGCTAGTACGTGGGACTGACGCCGGGTAAGGGGAGCGTTCAGTTAAAATTCACTGTTCGTAAAACCTTCTGGCGCAGAGATGACAGGTGGATCCTTGGTAGCAGTTCGGGTCTGGGTAGTGCCTTTGCACTATTTAATAATGAATGGAATGATTTTATATATTGTACTTCATTCCAAATATTCTTCTATGCTTGTTTCTTTCTCTTTCTTCACTTTGTTGCAACTTGAGTAATCGCTTGATTGTAGTTTCCATCTTTTCATCAATCTTTGACACCTTTTCAAACAACTGCTAGATTGACTATGATGCTCCGTCAGATTGTAACGCGTCACAGGTCGCGTGTATCACTAGGAAATCTAGATAATGCTTTAAATACAGTATGCTTCAAGTAGAATTACTCGATAGCATCCTTCCGTAGTCTGAATTTGGATCCTGCGATATTAGCCACTTTAGCCGCAAATGATATTCTGATACCAACTGAAATTTAGTCAAAATGCATCGGACCGCTGCTGAATAAGGAGAATGCTATCGTATTGGCTGAATGTGGCAGTGGAAAGACACTAGCAGTCTTACTGCCACTTCTATAGATTTTACATTAATTAAAGGGAGTCCCATCAGCGGGGGACAAGTATCAGATGCGATCTCTATTCATATCTCCGAATAATCAGTTGGCGCGTCAAGTCGCCGGTGTTGTTAATAAATTTACTCCTGCTCTCGGGCTTACTAGCAAACTTTTAATAAATGAGGACTCTGAAGACTCTGGTAGTTTGTATCTGCCGCCTTAGACTGATATAGTTGTATCTACATTTTAAACGCTTCACACCGTGTAACACTTGCATAAGTAGCTCTTCTCTCAACTTCAATACTTGGTAGTGGACGAAGTAGATTTGATGTTTGGTGAAGGTGAGCGTTCGAAATCATATAGTCCGGTGACAACGTTCAACAATATTCTAAAGTTCTCAAAATAATAATAATAACAATAATAGAATCGTGGCTAATCTAATCTGTAATGCATATTCGCGTGTGCCACTCTTCCTAAAGGATTGGTGTCTGCAGACTCAATAGTATCATCAAAGGTTCGCGATGTTAAAGTCATTAGTAGCTCCAATTATCATCGATTTCCATCTTCACTTAGACAGGAGTTTATTTAAATATCTTCGTCTTAATCCGATGGATCCGCTGATGTGCAAAACAACTCTGCTGAGGTATTTCAGCTCAAAATCAAGGAACTAATGAATATTATACGCGAAAATGCCACCGGATAGAAGATGCTGGTATTCTGTAACTCTGTAAGTTAAGTGGATAAAGTACATTAATAGCTCGGCGTAAAGTTGTAAGAATCACCAGCGTTAGCTAATATTACCGTGGATCGAATACACTCCAGGATTTAAAAAAGTGAAAAGTCTAATGTACTTTAGCGCTTTGTGGATTCCCTGGTGTAAGAAACTAGTCCAAGTTAGATTATTGTAACTGGAGACGTGTTATCTCGTGGTGTGGACTTTGATAAGTAAATTAGTAAAGTGGTACAATTCGATTTTGCTACCAATGCCATCAATTACATGCATAGAGCTGGGAGAACTGCGCGCGCCAACAAGGAAGGGGAGCTGATTAGCTTCGTTACTGATAATGACAAGAGTCTAGCTTAATTTGTCATGGCCTATGTTGACGAGTAATAATAGAAGGCATCGAGCGGTGAAAAGCTTTAACCAGCAGTAGATGTAAATGCTGACAATTACAGAGGATTTGAAAAACTGTTTAGCCGCAAGAGATCATTAAGAGATAGTGTCAAGAGAAAAGAGAAGAAAGCATTGATTACAGATATGAATTGAGATAATAAGTACTTTATAGATTAGATTTCATTTCGGATTATGCATTCTCAGATTACATGACGCGCCTATCCACCTAGAGAGTCTGATTATGACTACTTTTTATGTTAATTCTTCCTCTTATTCTACCGTTTATTACTCTGCTCTTGTTCATCGTCGGAGAATTCAGCCTCGTTCGCTCCAACTTCTTCATCGTAAAGATTACTTGCGTCAGATCCTTTAATCTGCTTCAACTACTCTGTCATTATCGGCTTCACGTAATCAGGACAGGAGTATACCATGGCGCCAACTACGCATCTTTCAACATCAATATCTGCAGTAGTATTGAACTTAATAGAGTACAACGGCTATGTAATGGGTCCAAATGTGTCAAAGATGAGGCCGAGAACAGAGCGATCAGCAAACGCCAACAGTGTTCCCTCATCAAGCGGCAACTGTCCACTCAGGCCATCCATCGTACGCCCCTGAACTACCACTGTATCATCAACCACGGCGAGGATCTAGCCCACTGGATATAACAGATAATTTTACGGCAATTGTTTAATTGGCAGAGGCAGTATTTCAATTTTGTCAACTTCATGACGCGTCCTGGGTATAAATTTTGCATCTGGAGAGTCCTCATCATCCATCTCACCTGAATTAATGATCGCATTTCTGCCATGAGATGCGCCATCGCCAACTACTTGACCTTCTTCAAGAATTACATCTTTTTGATCTTCATCATCATCATCGGATATAGATATATCACTTTCGCTATCATCAATAACAGTAGAGTCAGGCAAATGTTTACTTATCAACTGATCGAGACTCTTCTTTGACTACAAGTAAGAGGCCAGTGATATCCTCTCCGCATCCTTCTTCACTTCTTCAATCTTTGGTGGAGCAAGAACAATTTCTCTACTCTCATGTAGATTTATCTAATCTATCAGCTACTACGCAATAAACTAAAGATCCATTCTTATTAACTTTAATCAGTGACTGGATCAATGGACAATTTAATCTAGTTTTTTTGACACGATTTCGCACAAGATCAGGAGGCAAAGCATTTAGTGGAATTTTCAGTCCATACAGACCCTGAAAGCAAAAATTTAATAAAAATCTGATGATATTAAGAGGTAAAGAAGATATGATAATGAACAATTAAAAGCGCTGACTATATAATCATCTATAAACTCAAATTTTTCATGATTTAAGCAGTGACACCGCTTTCATAAATTCACCGATGTTGTTCTCGTACTCGGTTAGATCTTCGCCACAATATCGCTGCATTAAAGAGAGAAGATCTGATTAAACTGATTGCTTTCTTGATATCAGGCTTTGCAGATTGTCATTGGCTGTCTTTATATGAGATTGAACCAAATTATTTACGGTTTAATCATTCAAGTTATCCGATACAAATTTAAGGCTATCAATACCATCCTAAAGTTGCTCCACTTGAGATGAATATTTGAGATTCTTAATTCCCTGACACTTGAGGAGAACATCTAGTTACTTGACTTTATCCATAGCTAGCGGATTGACCTATTTAACTACTACCACCAGAATATCAAAAAGTGAGAGGCGCTTATTATTCGCTCTAATCTCTTTGAGTTTATGAACGTCAGTCAGTCGCACTATAGAGTCTGTGGCAACCAGTGAAGCCACACGACCATCGTTCATCTTCAAAGTCAACTTGGACGCAGCGGACACAATGAGATCCAATTCCATCTACAGTGCTTTAATAACATCAATCGCCGTTTAAACATCATCCAGTTGAGTAAAACACTCGGCGGACACCTCTTGATAGCTGTGAATAAACTTTATCGCTTCCAATCTCTCTTTAAACTACCCAGTGTGAATAGCAAAGTACAAAAACTGCTCAGGAACATTCAAACCATCCACACCAACATTCTACAACTACTTGAACTCCAACTCGGTGGGCATATACTTAAGGAGAAGTGATGCAGATCTCTGATCAATCTTTGAGCAATCTAAATTACTCACAGCATCACGGATCAGAGATGGACTCAATCGTAATTATCTCAGAGTCAAATCAATGGTGTGACTTCTCCTACCATTTATTATTGACTTACGCGGCAAGATCAGAGGTGAATGGCCATCAGCACTATCTTCAAATCCCGAGTCTCTTCTCTCACTACCGAATGCGCTATCAACTGTTAATGTAGAAGCTTAACTCTGAGCAGACAATAGAGGAGACAACTGTGCTTTAAGAGCAAAGTTTTAATCCAACTATTCAATTGCACTTTGCGGTAGATCAATAGAGTTTAGCGATAGTGATGATGAAGGCTTCACCAGCGGTATAGGACACAACTTATACTTTGGCTTCAAAGCATTCATATTCAATAACAGCGGAGGCATCGGTGGTGCTTTTGGAGGTGGTGCAGGTACACAGGATTATTTATCTGCATGCATATTATTCGAATCATTCGACGCTGATGTATTCTACGTGCAAGAGTCTTCCTGGTTCGATAGGGCGGCATCAGTCTACGTCCCTATTGTATTAAGTCCGACATTCAAAGTCTAAGTCTCGCTACTGACGCTATCAACTACAACTTCAGTTTAAGTACAGCATTATGAGGTGGACACCACCTTTCTGTGAACATCCTCCTTATCTTCAGCGCAATAATTCTGTTAGCCACAACGGTCAATTCCAGTCTGATTTTCACCAACAGGCTTGTATACGCCATAATACACTCCACTAATCAGAATAGAGAATCCAAAAATGTTGGACAGGAAATCAAAAATGCTCATGCCAGCCATATCGAATTATTATTCTACGACGGTTTATCAAGTTAAACGAATACTGTGTATCAATCTAGATTACACTACGGCACTTTAATAAGAGAACAATCTGAGCAACAATTAGAGAGAGAGAGAGAGGCTATAGTGTGCAGTAAAATAAAGACTATCCAATCAACGCTTTGTTTGTTTTAATATCCTTACCATGATAGGATTGCAGATGAATTTTCTTCAAAAGCGGCCTCCTTTTATCAACGCCTTATAGTCTTGATTCCAGAGTTAACACAACCTCTCATGCGGCACTTTAAAAAATTTTATGCCATACCTTTACTGTATATTCATCCCTCAATACTTTGCTTGCATACTCTGCAGCCATAGTGAGGCTCCTAAAGCTTATTTACGGACACCATAGCCAGTCATGAGTGGCAACCTGTTTAGATAATTTTTAAGGGTGGTTTACTTACAATCCACCCTATCGTGTCTAGTAAAACCACCAAATCATCGCCCGCAATATCAGCGCATTGTAAACCTTTCGGTTATAAAGCCATTCATTGTGGCTTGCATTGTTTCGTTGTTATTTCTGAAACTTTCTGTTCCATCTGATTGTTGTTCGACTTTTGGATATCATACTTCTCTTCTCTCAATTAATTTTGCGGACAAAGTCTCAATTTTAGTAGTTATTGTTTTACATAATGGGCATGGTTAAAAAGCACAAATTTAAAAGGGCATACATTAAAAAGAAGATTGTAGACCATCGGAATGGTAGTGTTACCTAAAAGATTGAGTTAAAGTATCCAAAGAGACGCACTCCCCCTGATACAAAGGCCCTTGGTGTGCCATAGAGTAATCTATTGACCATGTCACAAATTTTCATTTATGTAATTACCCATCTTGTAGAGTAAGTTCGGATCACGTCGCACTAGGAGAATGGAGTTATGGATATATTCGCAGCCGAGGCATTTGAGTTTAGGGATGAGTATCCTGTGGACGACACTTTTGCGGATAATATGTTTTAACAAGATATCATGTTCGAGGCGCTGGATAATTTGTATGATAGAGAAAAGATTCGACTGAACGATCCTCTTAGGAACGCAAAGGCTGATATAATGTTGCGAAGTCACTGGAGGGATGCTGTGAAGGATATCGCCGCTGGGATATAAAAACTTGCTGCTGTTACTCAGTTAGATACATGCGAAATCTGTAAGACTGCTGCTTCATAGACTATGTATTTGTGCACATAATGCACTCCTAAAGCTAACTTATGTAATGATTGTTGGTCGATTGTTCATCAGAGGCAATATAGCCATGTACCGCAAGTTCTTACTAATGGTGTCCTCAGTTATGTTGATCCTCCACCATTTAAAGTCTATTCTGGCTGTGGTATTGCGGCCTGCTTAGATGGTGACTTCATATAATTACGCGTTTTGACGTTTCCGGCTGGTGTAATTAGAGTCTAGTATCAGCTCTGTTAATGTAATGATTCCCATAAGCTGAGTTAATTAGTGGCTGATGGTTATATTCCATGTTCTCCGCAAAATCCTCGCTCTGCCATTGACATAAATCTTATGAAGTTATTTACGAAGTTGTTCGTGAATTCGAGGTCTTCTTTTTCTGGATTTATTCATGCAATGTAGTAGAGTTGTATGTTAGAAGTTCCGGACTAGTTTTCAAAGCATCTGCGCAGCGCCTTTCACATCTACATTGCTGCTGAAATGACGCTATGGAATTAATTGAGCTCGCGTGATATGATATGTAGTCTTTGCCCCTCTGAGTTGAAACTCGGCACTCTTGAGTCGTAGTTATGTGAAGATGGTGTATTATCTGGAGATCAGCTCTAATTCTTGCGGACTGCTTATTAGCTCGCGAAGTCAAGCTGCCAGGATTTAGATACTCCTCATATTCCTTAGATATCGGTGGACGGAAACTTTAAGTTGGTACATGTCAGAAATGCCCTGAGCGGTGAATGTCCTCCTCTAGGACCGTCATTATTTATTGATTCGAAGCCTTCCAATGATGTGCGTTCTAATACTAAGAACGAAAAGTCTGACTGCAGTAACTTTGCCGCAGTTAGGTAATTGTCAGGGAGATCGTCATAGAAGAAGCATGATGTGACTGGCGTTTTCGGTGCTGTTTGTGGCCGACATGGGATACCAATGCTTGGTTCCTTCTCCAACATCAAGAAGGGTGAGTCGTATCAGTACGCCGACTATGCGATAGAGTAGATTGTAGATAGAACTAAAGCCTCTTAAATGACAATCTTTTATGACATAGCATGTTAGTATGACAAAAAGATTATCGAGCGAGTCCCAAAGCTTAAGGACCTAGACCTGAAGTTTCTAGTCCCATCATTTCACCTATACGCTCATCATACCAGCTGTAGAGAGAGCTATTCTTCTAAACTGTCTGTCGCGACTGGTATTGGAGCTGGAGAGATGACAGAGTCGTTGTGGAGTAAAATTGGGGTATTTGGTTTTCTAACGAAAGGTGTTTCGCTTAATTTAAGAAATGACGCGTTGGATTACGTTCTATTATGTGCATCTGAAGAGTTTGATTCGAGAAGTTTAGTTCTTACTCTGGAGAGATACCACAGTGCTCAATCACAACACTCTTAGCTTGATATTTTGATTTAGGAAAGTAGTCAGTATAAAGAGCTGGGGTTTTCATGTTTGGATAGTGAATAGTTTCTAATGTATGAAAGATCAATGGCGTCACGTAAGAAGTCTAATGGTATTTCTGTTGAGATTCCTTCTTCGTTTGGTTTAAAAAAGTAGTATTTGGAGGCGCTTCGTGTTTTATATGAGACTCCTAATAGTAAAGAGCTACTTAATGAAGTGACTCTCATTGAAAAGCGACTCAATATAAAAGCTCGCTGGGTGGTAGGATCTCTAGAGTACTAGCAGATGAAGCGATTGGCTGACTATGATAATTGCTGCACTTTGTTAATCTAACTAAAGGATGAATTGGTAGGACTGAAATTATAGAAGGATTTTGCTAATCGTGTCTTGCATTCTTAAAAAGGCAATAAGTTTCTTATATCTGCTATTAAAAGGCGATAAACAGCGTTTATGAAGTGTCTTAATGGGTACAATTAGTCTATTAGTAGATTCATGTTGGATTTTGGTCTCAGCGAAAAGTGCAAACTTAGGACACTTAGGAGGGACTGCTCTGTGGAGGAAGTTGAGTCTATGCTTCCTGATGATTGCGGATTTGATGGTAAAAGCCAATCATTTGAGAATTTGCTACAGCTCAGGCGCCGTAACATAGAAGAGTAAGATATATGCCTGCATGAAATGCGTTAGTACGTACTAAGTTCAATTGTGTCCATCATCAATCTTGTCAACCTAATTTCAGAGTAGTAGTAGTAGAATCAGAATCTAAATGGGTATCTTCTCTCTCGACTCAACACTGGATATAAATCTTTCAATAGAAATTTTGCTATCATTGAATCTTACTTGGAGTAAACTGTGGATAAAAAGTCAGTGGAAGTGGATGTTAGATAGATCTTTTAGACCAAAGACCCGCATCGCCTGGAAGATTATGGAGATTCGGAATCCGTCACCAGTTAAGATAGTGTTGATGGCTTCTCTGACTATGATGACGCCTCTGTTGTGTAAATGTTTAATCAGCTTGCTGTTTCGAGCTCTGACACTAACGATTTGAAGAATGGCAGCGTATAGACGTCCTTACCTGTATAAGAAAGCCATCTATTTTCCGATGTGTAAAGAGACCACGAACACACTAACTAGGATGGTGAAATAGTGGACTTGGCCTAAGTGATAAATCGCGCGGATCTATTACGTGATTTTGATTCAGATCATTGGATGAGGGGAGAAGCACTCCATGTTGTCATGTCTCATCTGAGTAGGCAGTGCTCTGGCTAAAAAGTGTTTTATGCCTCCTAGTAATTTGATATAGTGAGTACGAATGTCATCTATAGAACTGGGTCAGAAAGAACTCGCAAGAATATGCTTGGGAAGATTGGCGACGATTGCACAGATATAGTGGTAGTTAATCATGCTCGGTCTTTTGAGGGAGGACAGCGCAATCATTGGAATATCTATCATCTCAAAATTGACTAGTCTGTATGCAGTATGAGATATTACTGCTCATTGAGATATGAATTCGAATACTCAATCGCTGATAAGATACAACGGTTCGTTTCCATCAGATTTCCGGCAAAGTAATTTATTGATTGTGCAAAAGTGAAGATTGTAAAAGGCCCTAGATAAAAGGATGGCTCTAGCTGTGGAGTTCATTCATACTGGTATGCTAAATAGATTGCTAATAATTGTACTATTACACGAGAATCCGTTGATGTTAGTGTTTACAGGTAGGAGATCCGACAGTTATTGATTTAGGACTAAACTATAGAATTGGACAATTGACTCCATTGATCATCAAATATATTTTACGAGTCATATCATACATATTAAACGTTTTTCATTTCTGCATAATACAGAGCTATAACCTGTTGTATTGTATTCATGCATTTCTCAACAAAAAACCGCGTCCAAGGTATCAGTATTAACAACGAGAATCCGTACGCGCCATGCTTCTTATGTCCAAAGGTTCTGACAACTACGCATAATAACATATGTATACATAATAGCGATGGCTAAGAGACTTCTAAATAGTAATAATGTTGAAATCTCTGTGGAGTTGATGCATGCATCCTCCACACGACTAATCGCACATAACCGATAATTGGCCAAAATCAGGCCAAAATGACTTATATTAAGAGTATATACACTTCAGACATCTCTTACTACCATATCCTGATATCATTTACCATCCTTTATAGTGTAATGTTAAAATATGGTGGATATCTTTTGTTTGGAAAATATCGACTAACCTTCCTATACAGTTTGACTACAAACATAGATATTCCAAACCCAGATGTAGTATCTCATTATCGAATAAATCAATCTCATAAATCTTCCACTGGTTTCATTCATTTTTTTTTCTGATTCCAAATATATATGACTTACACCAAAATACCGATTTCTCTAAAAGTTATACGCGTGTAAGTGTCAAAAGCATTGCATAAACGACTTGCGGCAAGACACTTGGTAAGAAGGACCAGACTGAACTAACGGAGAAGCATGAACTCAAACTTTTACTAAATGATTATGTATTTTAAAGATCAAATACATATCACCAGATAAAATTTACGGTGCTGTTTATAATAACTATACAGTCTTCACCATTTATTGCCGGGACATCGACACACGACGTTACGTTTATTTGTCAATCAGCTTAGCATGATAATTTAAAAACCCAGCCACAAACACCAACTAGACAATTCAGATGTGACCATGATTAACATAATAACACTTGAATAATTAAGATTCTCTTGATGCAATAATTACAGTGTTTAACGTAAGGATTATACATCTATTCATACGGACATATATCGAAAACGCGAGATACCAGATAATCAGCAACCCCGGATATCTCATGGTCCTCCGCCATACAAAGTATATGTACACAATTAATATCTGTCTCTAATCAGAATGTACTTTCATAAGACCATACAAGTTAATCGCAGGCAACGGACATGACGCCAATTGACCAAGTGTAGTCGGATGATTACGAGCACATAACATAAGCACTGTAGATGAAAGAAACACAAGTCGATCGACCATCACTGAACTCCATAAACTATAACAGCTTTGACATACTCAGACAAGACTGGATAGACCAAGCATAGTTCCAAGGCAAAACGATAGCGCACTACAGTAAACCGCGCGCCATTCTTCTCTTGACAAGAGTTGTGAGAAATCAAACGACGTTTATCAAGCAAAATGACTTTTTACTAGGCCTGGAATTAAAGCAATCATTACGGTACATTCTTTTGAATATGTTTATTCACATTATTATAATTCTAGCAGGGTATAGTTCTGAGGAACATGACGATGGGTGGAATGAGTGGAATAGACCGTCCAGAAAGAGAAAGGACTCTTTAGAAGCTGCACTTGAGGAGTTCAACAATGAGGACAGAGGTAAGTAGAGTGGCAGTTCTTGGAAGCCCAACACTAAGAGAGGAAGGCCCCATAAAATTTAGCCTGCATTAAGTGTCGAGGAGAAAGCCCTGTAGAGAGAGCAGGATCGAAAGGAAAAGCGCAAGATGACTAATAAATAATATTGGGACAACAACAAAGTCTAAGTGAACATGAAAAGACGCGAGTAGACTCGTTCATACAAAGATGCTATACTCAGAATTTAAACATTGTTAAAGTAAGGCATATACAATAATTTACGCAGATGTAATCTTTGCTTTGTAGAGACTCTAATCTACCGAATGTACCGAAGAATATAAGATCTAACGAAGCTGTAAAGGCTCATAGCGACTAGTTAAAAGCAAACACTTAATTTGTCAAGTTATCAGCATTACAGTTAAAGCAGTTCAGCAAAGAAACTAGATCGGAGTACTTGCTTTGGGTATAGTTCACGTCCTACTCTCGCCGCGTAGAAACTTTGCTGAACGAGGTGACTAAAGCCATTGATGGTGACAGCTAGGGAGCTTGAGAGTTTGCTGTGATTCACTTTTACGGACTGCTAGCTGTTAGACTGATGGCCCTATGATGATACAAGTTGATTAAGAATAAAAAATTATGCTATTATTGAGGCGTTTAAAAGAAACTTGATAAACGAGACAAGTCTCGTGTATCAAGACAGAGATATCAGTTAATATGAATGTCCACTTAAAGGATTTATTTGCTCAATTATTTATAGGGACCAATGATATCTACTTTTTGCTGATTGCAGCCATTAAAGCCCTCAATTACGCGTCCGAATACTTATGCGTCTTTGGATTCGCGAGTTTGATTACGCCGGCTTACTTACCAGGATCCTAAGGCAACCCCTCCACTCTAACATAAGCTCTGTAGTTAGTGAAAGGAAAGGCACGATGTGCTTAGGAATAACTGGCAGATCTTATTGGCTCTACATATTAGGATTGCATAAGTCTTACATGACATAAAAAAGTATATTACCCCATAACGCGTTAAAGTACGCCTGAATCTGATCGTAGGGATCAGCTTTCTCTGCCACTACCAATTAATCGGCAACTCTAGGCACAGACACCGCCTACGCCTTCCCATTCATTTTAACAACTACAAAAGCAATCGGTTATAACTATAAAGATAACTCTATAGATCTTACGGATAATATCTAGGCCATTAGCCTAGTTCTGATTGTATGCATTAAGTAGATTTGCAATCGTCTACTCGAGAGGGAGATTATCCACGCACTTCTCCTCCTGATACTAATTGACTATAGTGTTCAGGAGGGTGCTCCCTTGCGTCTCGATATCGACGATTCGGTTCCCATCATCTTTTGATTTAGCAATCATCAAATGGAACTCCAAACCAATCATCTCTCCAAAATTCAACTACATTTTCGGTATATGATTAGCATGGGAATTGAAACGAACATAAGCAACTTACCAAATCTTGCACAGTCTTTGATATGGACCGCTGAAGCTTATACTTCAGCTCACCAGAGAAATCTCCGGTGGCTAAACGGCGATGGAAAACCGCTTTATCATCTTTAGGCAGGCACTGCCATTTCATTTATAATGTCTGCCTCATTTAACCCAAATCAAGACCAGCAAACTCTACACATATCGCAGACACATCAAGATATAAATCATATTAATTTATAAATACCTGGTGCTTAAGCCCATTCCTTCATCGCTAGATTGTATCCAGTAAAGTGCAAACCTTTTGGTAAGGATTCAACCGCAATGCCAGCGTTATCGGCCTGCTAAGGCAGCTCAACATCATCATCCAAATCAGAATGACCAGATTCTTATGGGACAGCGCTACCAATTTACATCTGCTCTGCCATTGGTAGTCGATTTTTATAATGCAAGTGGCCTAGATATCTCAAACGGGTTTGGTTTATAGGAGAAAACAAGTATGACGCGACGCGTTTATTAGATTGCCTATAAGCTACACGTTCAAACATTATCAATTTTAATAGTGTAGGCTCTGCGCCTATCAGCTTTTCTAAAGAGTTAATTATAAAGCAATAACAAAACTCGTATGGTATACCTCAGTATCTTCCGTAATGAATTAGAAGTTAATTATGAATATATCAGCTGGCAATCACAATCTTGAATTGTCCACCAACATGCAATTTATTGACACTGGTGCAAAGTTGCTTATACATATGACGCGTTTTCTTTATCTAGAAAACAAGTGGTACCATGATTTTATGTATAAAATGGTTTACTGCTCCAAAGAACTGTAGTCAGAGGTAGTAAATACGTCGCGCCTTTCTGCAGCAAAGACTATTGGAATGATTTGTAACAAGTAATGAATCGGTAGCGAAGGCTTTAACTTTTTCTAGTGCTTAATTATTTGCAGAGGCTGTGTGTTTCTACTCCTTCGGAAGTTCGCACTATAGTAACCTGTTTCGACTGATATCTTGCGATTAAGATTCAAACACTCAAATGGACATACCGATTTCATGGTATATTATGAGCCCAACTTAAAGAATATAGGGAGTTGACCATAAAGGATATGTTGAAACATGCTTTTGATAATCCGACCACTACTATGCGTAGGCCTATTCTGAAACTATCAGGTGTGTTTGCTAATCTCCGCAAACAGGTTGAAGTAGCATTATACAGCTCAAAGATTACAGAGATAACTAGCAGTGAAGCCACAATGAAATATTGTAAGTATATATGCATAGTATAAATTTAATTCCATAATTGTATGATTTATATTTTTTTTCTTACTAACCCATACCATAAAAAGCCATTCTTAGCAGCAAGCGCTTTATTATTCCGCAAATAATGCCGAAACAAAATTTCGCGCGCTTTTTAAGAATTATTGAGGAAAGCGTTATCGCTTAAGATTAAACAGTGGCAAGAAAACTCCTTAGAGCTGTTTATTAATTTTACTAACTAAAGTTGGAGAGAGACACAAAGTAAAATCAGTTTTGGAACGGTCGGCCGCGGTCGTGAAGATGAAACGATTACTGAACAGTTAGTTTTGTGATTGAATGGTTGCCAGGATATTGAACTTATCACCTACACATCCCATGATGATATACTTTAACACATTTCCGGCAATCATATATATTGATAGATAGACCTATGATCCTTTTCTTCATTATACTTTCAGCGTACTTGAACATCCAAACGATACTTTTAAGTAGGCGTTGAAAGGCTAAACAAATCGCGCGGAGATTATGAATTTCTTAAAGTTCCATATATCATACAGATGGAGAGACAACCTAGTTTGAGAGATGGCACACTCTAAGCGATCTGAATATGTGTTGCTTTGAATGCCATTCATAAATTCACAAGATGAATGAAGACTTTATGTGTAAAAATGGTATATTTGACCATAGAATTAATATTTACACGTAACCTAATCATAACTGAGTAACATCTTGAACCACTATCATTAAAAAGGCGTCGTCTACAATATATCCTAATCACCCCGTTAGACCAATAAACTCTAATGACATGGATGAATAAAACTTACCACGAGTTACTACTACCTCATGCATATCAGACCGAATGCGTATGAATTTTAGAGCATCAGATAGATTCAGTTCTGGGACTGCAGATGAAGCATATCCGCACAGTTTTGAGTATTGTTAAGCATACTTCAGGCCGGTATCTTAATCTGAAAAAGTGTTCTCCACCACAGCATTATCCACAGCGGACAACACCACCACACCGAGCACGCCCTTCTTGTTGGACAATCGGCTCACGATAGCGGCCGAATACATCTAACAGCTTTGTTGTTTAAATTATTGAAGTTGTTGAATTCTTATTTCAAAGTTGAAATTTGAACCTCAAAGATAATCTCGCCGAACTGTTTCTTCTTTATTTAATCTCGTTAATTGTTTATATCGATATAAAGGTAGATTTCAATATCTTTACATTACACATCAGAAGTATTATGCCTCCGAAAGAAGTTAGAATTAATAAGGCTGCGAATGATAGACTGGCTCTGACCAATTGTTTGATTGTTAGCAAGAGCGATTACCCTCCCACCAGTAATATCAAATATGTGGCACTGAAGGGTGGTGACTATGTGTTCACCATCCTGGCTGATGATACCTGTGCACCTGGTGAAGTGGGAACTAGTTCATTCCATCGTCGCTGGGCTAATCTGTCTCTTGGTGAAGTTGTGTCCGTCACCCCATATGATCCTAGTGCCGATGGTTCCCAGGCCTATCTTGCATCGATGAGTATTGAGATTGGATTCTTGAGAAAGACGCTAGACATCAAGGATGAATTTGATACTAACGAAATGAGCAAGGTGTTTATTGGCAATTATGGTAATTAAGTGTTCACTAAAGGTTAGCAGATGGCGTTTGAATTTTGCGGTGTCAATCTGGCCGCCACCATTCAGAGTGTTGGTTGTGTTGATATTGACGCACTGAAGCGTGGTAAAATGGAATCTTCCGCATAATAGTCTGCAGCATCTAATGGTATTGGTAGTAATCGCGGTGTTTTGATGCATTAGACTTAGATCACTTTCGTCAAAGATAAAGAGTCGTCTATTAGATTGAAGGGTGGTAAGTCGGTTGGTTCAGCCATAATTAATCCAGACTTCAAGTTTGAAGATATGGGTATTGGTGGTCTAGATCAAGAGTTTAGTGGTATATTTAGACGTGCGTTTGCATCTCGTATCTTTCCACCGGCCTTGGTGTAAAAGCTTGGCATACAGCATGTGCGTGGTATTTTACTCTATGGACCGCCGGGTACTGGTAAGACTCTGATGGCCAGGCAGATTGGTAAGATGTTGAATGCGAAAGAGCCAAAGATTGTCAATGGTCCGGAGATTTTGAATAAATACGTTGGTGCGTCTGAGGAGAACATTAGAAAGTTGTTCGCTGAAGCCGAGTCTGAGTACAAGACTAGAGGTGATAACTCTGATTTGCATATCATAATCTTTGATGAGATTGATGCTATTTGCAAGCAGCGTGGATCTAAAAACGATGGAACGGGTGTGGGCGATTCTATAGTTAATTAGCTGCTCAGTAAGATGGATGGTGTTGATTAGCTGAATAATATTCTGGTTATCGGTATGACGAACAGATTGGATATGATTGATGAAGCTCTATTGAGACCGGGAAGATTGGAAGTTCATATGGAGGTGAATTTGCCAGATGAAAAGGGACGTACGCAGATTATGAAGATTCATACAGCCAAGATGCGTTAGAATAATATTCTGGATGATGATGTGGACGTGGTGGAGCTGGCATAGTTGACCAAGAATTACAGTGGTGCAGAGATTGCCGGTCTGGTGAAGAGTGCGTCTTCATTTGCTTTCAATCGTCATATCAAAGTTGGATCTCTGGCCAATGTTGACAAGAGTGACATTGAAAGTTTGAGAATATGCAGAGATGACTTTATGCACGCCTTGGATGAAGTGAAGCCAGCATTTGGTGTCTCTGAGGCTGAAATGAAGGCTTGTGTTATGAATGGTATCATTCACTTTAATGATTCTATTAATAAGATCCTTACTGACGGTCAGCTGTATGTACAGCAGGTGAAGAAAAGTGCCAGAACTCCACTGGTCAGTGTGCTGATCAAAGGACCATCTGGTTGTGGAAAGACTGCTCTGGCTGCCACTATTGCTATGGCTAGTGAGTTTCCTTATATCAAACTGATCTCTGCTGACAATATGGTTGGATACACTGAGAATTCAAAGATGACTGCCATTACTAAAATATTCACAGATTCTTACAAGAGTCCAATGAGTGTGATTGTCGTTGACTCGATTGAACGACTACTGGACTATGTTCCAATTGGTCCTAGATTCTCTAATGGTGTTCTGTAGACTTTGGTGGTTCTACTCAAGAAATAACCGCCAAAGGATAGAAAATTGTTGATCATAGCCACCACCAGTCAGCCGGGCCTTTTGGAACAGATGGATATGGCTGACTGCTTCAATGCAGAACTGAAGGTGGCCAGTATCAATAACATTAAGGAGGTTTTACACGTGGTCAAAGATTTACAACTATTCTCTGATGCTGAATACCAACAGGCTGTGTAGAGATTGCAGTCTTACAATTTGGATGGCCAGATTTACATTGGTATCAAAAAGTTGTTGATGATTATCGAAATGGCTCGTTAAGACGTGGACAAGGTGGAAAAGTTTATCTCTGCCCTGCAAGAGGAGTGCTCTCGATAAATTGTTCCTGATAGTAAGTTTAGATTATGATAATGGTTATGACTATTTTCTAAAATGATATAATTTCTTATGTAATGAAACGTATCGCGTATCTATTTACCTTGACACACTAACGCTCGCCATACTAAATTAAATCAACCAATTTTGGCGCTTCTGTAGGAATTCAATCGCTTTCTTAATCGTTATCATTGACCAAGTAGTCTTCCATCGAGGGAGATCAGTCTGTCTCTTCGTCGTTCAGTCTGCCTCTCGCTCTTTCACTTTGCCCGATCTTTCCTTCAACGACCATCTCAACCTTTTTTACTCCCTCAAGTCTTCATTACTCACTTAAAAGTAAAGAGCAGATCATAATTGGAATATTATTATGTTGGGTGGATTAAGTAGAAGCGGAATAGTTGGTGCTGCTTCATTGCAGAGGTGAGATTATAGTTTCGAAAAATGTACATAGAATTTTTAATATTATCAACAGTTCTCTAATGTAGAACTAGCAGTCTGACTGTGATGAACTAACAGCGCGGAATGGCCACCTTGAAAGAACGTAATATTATCATTTCAGCATGATTATTAGAACATACGATTTACAATGATGATATAATCAATGTGTAGTCTAGATGCGTTTAAAGGCTATTAAGAATATTGGAAAGATCACCAAGTCCATGAAGATGATTGCTTCTACCAAGTTATCTCGCGCTCAGCGTTCTATGGAGGTCGCTCGCGTGTATGGCGAGTGTTCAACCAGCGCATTCAAGCATATGGAACTGAAGGAGCCAGAGAATGCAAAAACTCTAGTTATCGCTGCTACTTCTGATCGTGGTCTATGTGGTGCCATCCACTCTACCGTGTCCAAGCCGGTGAAGGCTCTATTGAAGAAGAACCCTGAGCAGTAGGTATTCGTCATCGGTGATAAGCCGCGCATGTAGATTGTGAGGGAGAGCAAGACTGCCATAGTCATGTCTGCCAATGGTATTGGTAAGAATATTCCAACTTTTGCTGAGGCTGCTGCTCTGGTGGATGTGCTGCTTTCGAACGAGAATGTCAAATTCGACTTTGCCAAGATCTACTATAACACTTTCAAGAGTGCCATCTCCTATGAGTGTATCCCAAAGCCTGTCTACTCGCCGGACACCATCATGAATGCTGAGAAGTTGTCCCAGTTCGAGATTGAAGATGATGTGCTGAAGAATTATGCCGAGTTCTCAATGGCTAATGCTCTTTTCCAGGCTCTGGCTGAGGGACACGCTTCTGAGATGGCAGCACGTCGTACAGCCATGGAGAATGCCACCAAGAATGCCGGTGAGATTATCGACAAGTTGACCATGACTTATAACCGTTCTCGTCAGGCTGCGATTACTAACGATTTGGTGGATATTATCACTGGTGCTTCTGCTCTGTGATCTTATTTACACTCCTGCCGAGTAAATCGTTACTTAAATGAACAAGGGATTAAAAATACACTTACATTTAGTCAAAAGTTATTCTATTATGATGATTTTTAATAGTTCAATTCTTACTAATGGTGCTAGCCTTTCTAAATCGGCGGTACTTATTAGATAAACTCTTTAACTCCTCCTACACTTTCATAAAGTTTAATTTAATCGCAAAAATCTTATCATCGCACAAATGTAAACTTACCACTGACAGGTCTTGATCATTAATGTAATACATAACTTACTATAAAGAATCCGCAGGTTTGGTGGCGGGTTTAAATTCTTACACTGAGGTTTATAACGCGTCAGATTGATATAAAGAGGCAACACTTTTCTGATCAACAGAGACTGTAGATGGTTGTTATATACCTGAACCTACATGTTTACTCAAAGACACCGACTACTACTATTGTGTATGGATATCAGTATATACCGGAGATTAAAGAGTAGGAGGTGCAAAGTACTAAGGTGATACCAAGCTTCCTTCCGCCGAACTTGCCACTTGGTGTTATGTATAAACGTTGGGATCATACGCGTACAGTGATTATTACGCACCATTAATTTCATTGATAGACGTACCTTGCGTGCTTTGGAACGAGGAATGCTATTGACCACCAAGTATATGAGCCTATTATTATTACTATAACGCTGGTTACAATTACTACAGCTAATGTTGTTACTAATGATGATGATGATGATGGTACATTGAATAGTCTGCATACGCGTTTGCATACGGATCAACAACATAGCCGCCAACTGAATAAGCCGCACCCATTGAGTAATCTGGTTAAAATTACTACTGCTACTACTATTATTACTGCTGATAAGTTTAGTACAGTTAATGCTACTATTAAGAATTACTACTAGCTGATTCAGAATAACGTCGAAAATACAAAGCCAAATCTTGAGGTGGAATCCCATCCATACCAATCACCTGCACATCCAGCGAGTCTCGTCCTTCCATAGCATTCGGTACTCTATCGATAACCTCCTTGTGTACCTATTCCAAATGTCGCACCATTCCCTGAGTGCTGTGCAGTCTTTTATTACAAATTGAGCACTTGAAATGCTTAGCCTTCTAATGATCTATGAGTACTTTTTCATCATCAAATTCTCTATCGCAGTACCTACACATATATTCACACAACTGGTAAATCATTATGGTATATAGATGTAAGATGACGCTTCAATTGAACACTTACCAACACCACTATTTCGCTTATTGTCGCTTTTGCTTCTTACCCATTGACTTATATCTATTAAAATGAGCGCAATTCTAACTAATCCCAGTGCTATGTAAATTTAATCAGCAATGTACAGTAAATCGGCTGTAAAAGGTGAAGAGAAAATGCTCTTTGTTACAAAGTCGCGCGTAATACTTTGTAATTTTGGAGTTTGATACAAAGGCAGATTAATCAAAAGAGCAAAATTATATTTAATTAATTCAATGCCAAGTTCCTAATTCAGCCGTCCCATGGTATTAACCATATGGTATTAATCAAAAGTGCGCCTTGTATTCACGAGGTCTTCTGTTTCGAATCTAAATGCCCTTGACCGCATTTGTAAATAGACTTACACCACCCAGACTAGCCAACACGGCGCTATAGGGCTCCCTCAGACGGTAAGCTTGAGGTGTTTTAGCCACAACCAGGACAGCTGAAGTCAGCGCTCCGATATCATAAGCCAGGCGATCTTGTCCAGCCTTCATATACTATGCGGCAGCGAGGTACCCAATACTGCACAGAGCACTGATCATAGAGGCTTGAGGATTACGCAGTCTAGTATAAGCATATGCGGACCCCAGAGCACATGCACCGCTTAAAGTGTAATGAGGCACGGGATCAACCAGACTTGATGTTCTAGCCACGTCCGCTGCACCTCTTTCAACCTTCTCCTTCGTGTAATCTTTAGCTTCTGTAGCAAGAACTTTAGCCTAATCCAATCTTTATTAAGTTTCTGGTTGAACCATTTTATTATTTCGTGATATTACTATGGATAAGTATGATACTGAATGTCAAGATTTAAAATAAAAGATAAAAATTGTCAGTCCAAGTATATTGAGTATCCCTTTGTGACACGATTAAAAGTGCGTCATATTTGCGTCGATCAGATGATATAAATGTCACTGTAACGGTTGAATCGCACAATGACTCAATTGGGTCAAGATTCACCGGTTAAAAATTCAACTATTCAGAAAATTGAAAAGAATCTATTAGATTGAAAATATGTACTTTTCTTATATGAAATAAAATGCATTCATCTCCATTCTCTTACTGTACGCGCGCTTCTAATTGTGCAATGGTCCTTGTGGGTACTCAATCATCTGCAATGCTCATCCCTCGCGTTTTGAACTTCTTCTGACCGTTTAGCCATAATTACTAACAGTGACTGTTTTCACTCATTGTTCTACTAATAAAAATCTGAATATTTATTATATAACAATGCTAAGTCGTTAGCAAGTGTATGAACCTCAAGCCGGATGCAAGGTGGTGCATTTCGACGAGGAAGGCAGCTGTGTTATACAAGTGTTCAACTTGGATAAGGTCCTAGTGTCTCAAGTAGTTGAAGATCATTAGCCATTGTAATAGTAATCATAAGAACAACAACAATAATAATAGAAATAGCGCGAGAGTGAATTTACAATTAAAGATGCCATGACTGTGACGTATATGCGAGTATCTCAGGATTTGAATAAGCTGGCTTTACTCAGGGATTCATAGCGAATTGAAATTGCTGTAAGAGAAGTTGGCATAATGTCACATACACCAGCGTTCTCCAAGAAGAATGTTATGATTGAAATTCTGGGCTTTCACTGGCTGCATCCAGCCTGTCTACTTGTCATTAGTAACTGTGGAATAGAATATGTTGAGATTGCGGAGAATTAGAACAAGGCGTTGAAATCCGTTCCATCTGATGTGTCGTGGCATCACTACGTTCCCGGACTTTTATTGACCATTGGCCATGGAAATGCAGTCTCTTTATTCACCATTAATGCTACAGATGGATTGGTTGAACAGTGGTCTAAAATTGTAATTAATACGCAGTAAAAGCTTTCGCCTGTGAACACGAAGCTCTTTTAGTGTTATTCAAGAAATTTTTTGATGATTATCAAGGATTAGAGTGCTCAAGTTTATTACATTGATACTTCGAATGCAGTTTTGGTATTCTTGAGTAATGTTGATATTCAAGCATTGTAATCCGAAAATTTTGTAATCAATTCTTACGAGAATATGCTTGTATTGAGTAGTATTGAGAATAACAAGTCGCTGGTATTTGATATTGCAATCTCTTGGTCAGTTCTATTTGAACAAAAGTTTAATTGCGACTCGCAGCTCAAATGGTTTGCATACCAGCAGTATATGTACAATAATAAGAGTCATATTTTTAGATTATAATTGGATACCTCTTAGGTAGATTCTGTCTTAAAGAATGATACTTTATAATTGCAGTTTTTAATTCGCAGATCTCATCTGGTGGAGTCTACAATTATATCCACCAAGTTGTTAAAAATGTGCTCAGATGATTCCCTTGGCAATGTAAATCTTGTGTTACAACTTTTGCGTCATGAGCTGGATGGTGTCAATATAATAGAGTAGATGAAGATTTAACATCAAGTAGTACCCAATTTAGTAAAGCCTACTCGGATTTAAATCCCGCGTTATAAGATTATTCACAACACTGAGAATGGGTAATAGCGCATTAAGTTGACAGAGAAATAGCTTTATGAGACAGTGTGGTCAGTGTTTATGTCTCGGTGTAAATAATTGGATCGAGTTGTGGATGTCGCCGTTGAATTTCTCTTGATCACTAAGGATAAGTTGGTAATGCAATAGCTACAAACTGATCTGGTTAAATTACTCATCAAAATGGAAAACTTACATTTACTATAGTCTCTTATAAACGATCGTGCCATTGGGGATTCTATAGAAGTTGCACATCTGCTGATTCGTCACCCCAGACTTCGTGGATATGGAATTGAGATGCACAAGCGGCTCAAAATGTATGATCTTGTTGTTCAGTTGCTATTGGACAATTGCGAGGTAGTGGAGGCGGTCAAAGTTGTTAAGTAGTATGGACTCATGCAGAATATTGCTCCTGCCGACTTTCTAAATGCGGCTGTGAAAGTCAAAGACAATTACCTGACATTTTACAACGTATATGCATTCCTTCAACAGCGTAATCTTTATCTGTACAATTCAATGAATTTCAGACCTCAAGAAGAATGTGACGATTACATTGCTCTGTTCAGAAGTAGATTTGACTGATTTATTGAATCATTAGTGGTACTTAATATGAATATCTTGATTTTATTGTTGTTAGTTGATTTAGTTTTGCAGACAATAGATCTTCAATAACGGGAAATTGTCGCGTTCATGGTTGGGCTTTACATGAGTAGTTTTTGTTGGAGGCGGGTGGCTGTACTCAGCCACAACTTGATCGACTGCTGTGTTAATCGAAAGGTGGCGCTTGCGCCTTGAATCTTGAAAGTGAAGGAAAATATACTCAATAATTAGCAGTTCTTTATTCAGATTCCTACAGTTTTATCCAGCAATTGTGGCTAAAGTGGCTCGCCCTCTAATGATGGCGAATTGTCACTTGATCCAAAAATTGACGGATCCTTTATAGTATACTTTTTCTATCTGGCATAAATTGGAGTTGATGAAGTGTTTCATGCTACAAATACTGTAGTATAAACATCTTCAATCAGTAGTTGAGATCTGAAGTGAGAGTCACAGCAGAGTGGCGACGCGTTTCAAAACATTTAAGTTCGTAAAGCTGAAACAGAATCTTTTCACTTCAACTCTCTTAATTAACTCTGTCTCTATCTCTCTTATTCCTCGACATTCACGTACTATACTTGTACTATTGATATACTCCACCTTAATAGAATTCAAATAAACTATGCCTCAGGTAGAAGAAGATTAAGGAGAGGAAATTGGGGGTCCTACTCCAATTACTAAACTAGAGGTATTTGGTGATTCCATCTTTACGTCACAACAACACCATTTGATATTTATTGTAGGAGTGCGGAATTGGTGCTGCTGACGTGAAAAAGTTGGCTGAAGCTGGTTTTCATACTGTGGAAGCAGTTGCGTATACACCAAAGAAGGTCATTTTGAATATCAAAGGTATTAGTGAGGCTAAAGCTGACAAAATCATCAATGAAGGTAAATTTCAAGCATTGTCAACTCTGACTCTCATCTCTAATGTATTATCTTCAATTTCTAATAAGGTAGCTCACAAAATCATTCCTATGGGCTTTCAAAGTGCTAATGAGGTGTTTGAACAGAGGAAAAATGTGCTGCACATTTCTACGGGAAGTAAAGAGTTTGACAAGTTACTCAATGGAGGTATCGAAACGGGCAGTATCACTGAACTGTTTGGAGAATTTAGAACTGGAAAGTCTCAAGTAAGCTTTAAAATAGTTTGATTTTATGATTAAATAACCGATACGTGTAGTTGTGCCATACTCTAGCTATAACGTGTCAACTGCCATCTGATCAAGGCGGGGCTGAAGGGAAGTGTCTGTTTATCGATACTGAAGGCACCTTTCGACCAGAGCGTCTCGTCCCCATCGCAGAGAGATTTGGACTTAATCCTGAAGGATGTCTTGATAATATTGCGTATGCCAGAGCGTACAACTCTGATCATTAGAATCAGCTCTTGATACAAGCAAGTGCAATGATGGCTGATGAACGCTTTGCTCTGCTCATTGTAGACTCTGCCACTGCGCTGTATCGAACTGACTTCAGTGGTCGTGGTGAATTATCTGCTCGCCAGATGCACTTGGCCAAATTCTTAAGAAGTCTGTTGCGTCTGGCAGATGAATTTGGCGTCGCGGTGGTTATCACGAATCAAGTCGTTGCGCAGGTTGACGGTGGAATGGCCATGTTCAATGCTGATCCAAAGAAGCCTATTGGTGGAAACATAATGGCGCATGCATCTACCACGCGTCTATCCCTCCGTAAAGGTCGCGGTGATTCGCGTATCGTGAAAGTGTATGATAGTCCTATGCTACCAGACTCTGAAGCCGTATTCAGCATTCAAAATGAAGGTATAACTGACTCTTCAGATTGATCGACTTCTGTATCAAGATGAAACAATAAAAATTTTTACTAAATGGAAAGTTACATACAGTACTATCTAACATATGTTTTCTCTTTGAGTAGCAATTAATGCAGACATATCTTCAATCTCTAGCATAAACTTCCACTTGAAACAAGTCGCGAGTCTTATGCCTAATTCGGACCAACTGTTATTCGTACTTGGTCGGTGCAATGAGGACAAAAAGAATCACGAGAACTTCCGTCAAAGATTTACATTCAACTGCCGTAAATTGAAAGTCGTAAAATAACTTCTCGGGAGCAATAACAAATAAAATCAGTGTATTGAAATATAGTTCGTAAGTCTAGTCTAAAAGTCATGACAGTCCTACAATACGCGATAGAGCCCCTAACAAACTTATAAAAGCAGTAATGAAGCGCAGGGTCGGCTCGCGCGTAAAAAGTTTCGTTCTCGTCGATCAACCTTAGAGAAACCTCAAATTTTTCGTCAATTGCTCTCCTCCACGTTCCGTTGTCCCATAATATAAGCTGCTATAGACTGAAGAATAAAATGGTAAGTACGTATTACAATCAGTCGTCGTGCGCGTGGTTCAATGTTAATAATTTATATGATGAGGACATATGGATAATGTCACGACAGAATTTACAATTGTTGAGTATCCATACTGCCTTCCTTCTGATTTACGCGTTTACGTGATCAACATTGATCGGCGCCCGATGACTGAGGACTATTGACAGATAGAATCTAATTCTCTTATTGTCATTTAAATATATGTGTGTAGCCTAAATAAGTATTGGAATTGAAAGATTTTTTGACTGCCCTGCGCCGTCCTGATGCTAAATCTATTGTCATCAAGACTAATAAGAGAAACACAAAGTTCAAGTTGAGAACTAGCAAGAAACTGCTCACCATGGTCTTGACTGATAAGGAGAAGGTTGGCAAGTTGAAGGAGAGTCTGCCTGCAAGTAAGATTTTTTGATTATTACGCGTGTATAATTGATTTTCACTGCTCAAATCTATGTGTAGACTTGGTTCCAACTGAGATTTGAATGTGACTCAATACATTTATAGTATCGATTTTGTTTGTTTTTGTTTTCGCTTGATCTTAGTTCTTCATCTTTTTTGTCTTTGCAATATATCGTTAGCATCGATCAATATGGCTAAAGTAGTGCGTACATCATAACTTGAGAAGAAGGCTATTCCGATATTACATTAGTGGAATTCGCTGTATTAGAAATGGCCCGTAGAGCCAGCTCGAGAAGGTCGATCTATGCGTGATTTCTTATAGAAGAGGATCTAGCGCATGAGTAAAGGTGACGTCAAATCTGCAGAACAATCGCAGTCTCTTAAAGCTGAATTGAATTACGCTCAAGATGTGCTTTAGAATAAATATGTAAGCCAATATCCATAACCTCAATCATGGCGTCCAGTGCATAGGGAAGCATATCCGTTGTTGTCGAATGAGGCGCGTTCGTCAAAGATCAGCTCAGTGTCTCTGTTCATACCAGTCATGACAGCGTCTCTGAAGCATAGATTTAGAAATATGAAGAAGGACATTTTCGGTTGATGAATAAATAAATCGCTCTGTATAAATAGAAAGAATTGAAATATGTTTTATCAATATTCATTTAGTTCCTGATTATTATAGACAAGTCTGGACTGCCTTGACAATGACTCTGTGCTCAGCTTAATGCATACGAGATTCAAAATCTTCTAGTGATTCCCCATTGATAAACTCAACCTCTTCCATTTCCACAACCTTGCCCATATCCACATCTTCAATCACATCATGAACCATCACGCCGCTCCTTCGCAAACTAGGATCACTTTGGTGTGCACTAAATGCGCGTTATATAGCATTAACACCGCTAAATTCACCAGGCAGAGCAGGATGGAGATTGATCACTCTTGGAACGGTTGGGTTGACATCAGTACTGTGTTGAAGCCGATCCAGAAACTCTTTGGATACTATCAACATCCAACCAGCCATCACCACCAATTATACATTGCCAACGTTGAGTATGATATCTGCCAAGTCTTTATCAAACTGACTTCGCGTCAATCCCTTGTCTTTATATGATTTGAGAGAGTGCACCAATGTCGGTATTCCCGCCTCGCTGGCACGCGTAAGACCGTGGGCGGACGCTTTGGATGATATTACCAAGGAAATCTCGACATTACTCAACTGATTACAAGTTGCATCAATTATGGCTTATAGATTACTTCCATTTCCTGATATAAGAACCACAATTCTCTATTTACTCATACTATTTTACTATCGATAATCGGGTGAGCTGATGCGACGATTTCTTTCTCTCGTTACGTGTTGAAGAGTGATTGGATTTTATAATTTAATCAGTAGGACATTTATAGGAAAATGGAGTAAACGAAATCTCTAGTCTTGGTAAATATACCTGATGAAATTTTTGCTTTTGCTTAAGAAACTCAGCGCAATGGGAAATCAAAGGTATTGGAATGCTATGCATAAGCTCTGGTGGAATTCTCAGTGCTAAGTCCCGAAGTTGCATCTACCATTGTGGAAGTTGCACCGCTTACATCATTTGCCAGAATTCTATTATGCTTTCAGAACACTGATTAGGCTTAGCGATGTAAGCAGTACGTTAATGAGTAAAAGTAATCCAATATCAAGGCGTATTAGGTGAGTGATGCGTTGTTTGAACAGCCTGGCGAGTATGAACGGTATCTCATACCACCAGAGAATGATAAAATGTTCTTGATCAGTCCCCCGGCATCTCCTCCCAGCGACTGGGTATAGATAACTGAGAGTGATCCCACCAGTCACGATGCTGGGTATCGAGAGATGCTTGTTAATCACTTAAATGAACGGCTCAGTGGACGGCTTCATTTGGGATAGAACGATAGCGAATCGATGATTAGATCGAGACTTCCGCAGATTGTGATTGAAAATGTTGAGTAGGAACATCTAGACGTGTAATCTCAAGTCCCTGGTAAAATTATGAAAACTAAAATGCCCTCAGTATCAAGATGATTATTTGTAAAGATTTTGACGTTCTTTTAAGCATATATTTTCAATTGCCGAGGTTCCCCTTCCATTCTTTCTTCTGAAAAGTTGAAAAATTGACTTATAGATAATCATGAACGTATTTAATATAAACGCGTCTAGTATTAGATGCTTTATATTCACACATGTAATTCTATTAGTTTCTATGATGAGATTCTATTCATCCACACTATTTGATGCAGTTGTATTTTGTACCTCTGCATATGATAGTTTTCAATCTCTGAGATCTAATATCGCTATATCATTTTTCAGTACTCACTATTTATCTATACGAATTTGCAATAGATTGGAGTGATTATTGTTTCTTGTTGTGTATGTGAATGCTTTACACTGCTGTCATTTGACTCCATACTCATTCGTGCAACTAAATGACACGGAGGCATTTCCCACTGAAGTTGCGCTTAGTATACACAGTTCAGCAATCTGCGCCGCTTTCTTTAAAAGCAATCGCGATATTTAACAGTCGCAATTTCATTTCAATAACCAACATCTTTAACTTTTAACTGCAATGAATGATTATACAAAAAAAGAAGATAAGCTATCATCAGATAACAGGCATAATTATATATTTTTACACATCTTTCTTCTCAATCAGTTCACAGACATATACTCAAGTACTCGCTCGTTCAAATAGTGTAACAAATATGCAACTTAAGTACACGCTCATAGGAAGTAGTCTGGAGTTCTTCTGGTGACATGGGGTTCTCCACGTCTAGGAGCTGGATCAAATTGCAAAAACGTATACTTCATGTGTTCATCAACTTCCATAATGGCAGCCTGATTACCACAACGATAACAATAATTTGGCGCACTGAATATGGTCACCACATTGTGATCCTACGTCCAACTGTATCCCTCCATCACCAGCTAATGAGCTCTTGCCACCAGAGTCAGGCCATTATTATGATTAAAGTTTTCAGAAATATCCTAGCCAAAAGTATAACCAGCACCACGAGGACTAATACCCCAACCACATCTGTCATCAGGATCTGACCACAGCAAGTCACACATTGGTCCTTCGTGAGGCACCTCTTGAATACGATCCAGGGAACGGATGTGATCCAGAGTGTCAATAGACGGAGATAAACCACCATGGAGACAGAAGATCTATTCTTCAACAAGAGCCGTCAGCGGTAGATAATCAAATAAATCGGTAAAATACTTCCATACATTTGAATTACCATACTTGCGCAAACACTCATCATAGAAGCCGTAAACTTGTGTAATCTGTCTGCTTTCATGGTTACCTCTTAGTATAGTAACTCTGTCCTTAAATCGGACCTTAAGAGCCACAAGCAGGGACACCGTCTCAACACTGTAATAACCACGGTCAACATAATCTCCCATGAAGAGGTAGTTTGTGTCTGGGGAATTGCCTCCAATCTTGAACAACTCAATCAAGTCATGGAATTGACCATGAATGTCACCACACACTGTAACTGGACACTTTACTGGCTATACATTGGACTCTTCCATTAAAATTTCCCTAGCCTACAAAGCAAAAAATAAAATAAAACATAATTGCAATACAGAACATCTAATATTCCATACCTTGTCACATAATCTTTTCACCTCATTCTCAGGCAACTACTTACACTGAGACAGTGTTGCAACCCAAGTATCCAAATCTCCAAACTCGACAGATGCCATAATAATGAAATTTCAGATACTAAACAATTTAATATAATGCTATCAGATAGCAATTAAAGCGACAGGGGAGAGATGTTGTAAATTGATTCAAATAAAGAGAGGGATGAATCGCTGTGTGTGTGAGTTGTGATCTTAGCAGGAAAGAAGGGAAGGAAAGAAGTAGACGAGCCGACCTGAGAAGACGTGATTGCCAGGAGAGATCGGATCGGACATAGTGCAGTGAACTAGTTATATGGCAAATTTATTGTTTAGCACCAAAGGCATTGTCATTTCTTTACTGAATATATATATAAGTAGTATTGGATCAAGATTAAGCATAGATCCTAGACTAAAAATTGCAATTAAGATCAAACAATTATGAGACCAACTTAAATGGTTAACGCCTTGTATTCACGTGTAGGTTTCACCTTCATAGACAGTTGTCCCATTCTGTTTCAGAACTCAAGCGCCTCTTCTTTATCTCTAATAAGACCGTAACAGATCATTAATAACACCAGAATCACGTACTGCACGTACAATCAATTGGTAGTATGGATTATTTAACAAAGGAATTCAACATATCAAAGGACTGTGGTGGTTCTGAATGTAAGAACTGCACGTAATTATGGCAAGAGAATTAGTATCTGCTCAATGCATTGATTGAGTTGACTGATAAGCATGGACAGCATGTCAAAACGACGAAAGATAATCTTCGTGTTGGCTATGTAAGAACAAATAGTCAATATAGTTCGCGTTTCTTTTCTATTTGTTTGGTAAGATTTGACATTACTTTCAAGACAAAGTTAAGGACGATTAGGATATTATGTAGATGTCCTTAATGTTTAGTATCTCCGTGATTGTATCTTTAAGTCACTTTGCAAAGCTTATTGACTGGCAAGCTGCTCAGCTTTTGCAGCTATGGAGTAGCATTATTGTGTTTATAATTATATACATTGAACTCGGTTGAAAATCATCAAGGCATTTATCATGGTCAACGACGCAATCTTTGGTGAAATTGAAGATAGTATTTACATTGATACGTTCCAGATAAAACCATGATAATGTCATTGATTCTACAGTTGTTTTTTTTTATATCTCTAAGACTTGATCAGCAATTAAGCTTTGTTGAAACAGTATAGGAGATCCTATCGAAAAGCTTTAATCATTTTACAATCACATATCACTATTAGTGCGGCGCAAGTTAATGCAAATACAAAATCTTCAATCTAACTACCTGTTTGAGTAGGTATTGAACGGCTGTGAATGACAGCATGATTGTTTGATGAGTGACAGTGACAAAGTGATTCATCGCGTCAGAATTTGATTGAATGACTTTCTCTTATGATGGATGATATGATATCTCATTTCTTACTTCTTCATCATAATCTTACTGCTATCAATTGAATTTATAACAAAAGTATAGTAAAGCTAATATGTCTCAAAACACTGTTGATACGTTGATCAAGTAGGATCATGATAAACTGAGATCTCTGTACTAAAATATCAAGAATGAAACCAACGTTGTGGAAAAGTAAAAGTTTACCAATGAGTTCATAAAGACTCTGTCTGTGCACTCTGTAGCTGAGGAGATGATTGTCTATCCGGCTTTTGAGGCGCGCTTGGTGAAAGGACGTGATACTGCTGACCATAGCCGCGAAGAGCATGGTGAAATTAAGCATGAGCTGTACAAGTTGGACCAGATGACTGCTGATTAGAAGGGTTTCGATCAGTAGTTGGACAGAGTGTTTGAGATTCTTGATAAGCACTCCAAGGAGGAGGAAGAGGAGTTGCTACCTGCTTTGGCTAGAACAATGTATGAATCTGAGCTAACCGATATTGGCGAACAGTTCCAGGCTACCAAGACCAAAGTTCCGACTCATCCTCATCCTTGGGCACCTGATCGTCCACCATTTGAGACCATTGCTGGTATGCTTCAAGCGCCTCTGGATAAGTTGTACGATTGGATTGCGCGTGACTATCCTACTGCAACTCGTTGATTGAGCTGAATATACAGTTTATGAGTATTGCTGTTGGCTGTTATGTGTATATTATGGTGAATGTAATGATAATAGGTGAAAATAATAAATATATTCGATTCGAAATTGCTAGATTTCAACTAATCACTCCTCCTAGAATCAAACGTTAAGGGTAGCTGATTCAGCAAGCTTATCCTAGAAAGGCTCAAGAACCGGCTTTACACATTATTAAATAAAGTCTTTACATTGCTCTGGAGCGCGTCCAACAAATGAAGTAGGATTCAGCAAATCAGACAGCTGGTCATGCACAGGAGCAAAGTACTAATCTCTTTATATCCTGCTGATAAGATCATTGTCCAATCCATCCAACTTGACGCGAGCAGAGGCTTCATGACTCAACACACGAATCTTCTCATGGCACTCTTGTCTACTACCACCACACTTAACCATGGCCATTATGATATTCTCAGTAGCCATGAAGGGTAATTCTTACTCGATTCTCTTCTTGATAACATTCGGATACACAACCAATCCTTCAGACACGTTCTGAATGATACTCATAATGATGTCTGCAGTCAAAAAGGCCTCGGGGATAGTAATGCGGCGATTAGCAGAGTCATCTAGTGTGCGTTCAAACCACTGGTTTGCAGCAGTGTTTTACGCGTTAGTCACCAGAGACATGAGGTGGCGGGCAAGTCCGCAAGTTCTCTCACTTCTCATTGGATTTCTCTTGTATGCCATCGCTGAACTGCCAATTTGGTCCTTTTCAAATGGTTCTTCAATTTCCTTCAGGTTGGCAAGAAGTCTAATATCAGTGGCAAACTTGTGCGCACTAGCTCCAAAGCTACTCAGAACATTCAGAACATCAAGATCAACTTTACGAGAATATGTCTAACCAGTCACAGGATAAGACTTCTGGAAGTCAGCATACTGAGTCACCAACTTGTCCAACTGCTACACCTTATCATGATCACCATTAAACAAAGCCAGGAACGAAGCTTGAGTTCCCGTGGTTCCTTTAACTCCGCGGAAGCATAAATCATCGCGAACGCGTTATAAAGCCTGCAAGTCCCAAATGAACTCTTGCAACCACAGACAAGCGCGCTTACCAACAGTAGTCAACTACGCAGGCTGGAAATGCGTAAATCCAAGAGTGGGTAAGTCTGCGTACTGTTAAGCAAATTAAGCCAGTCTATCAACACAGCGAGCCAACTTTGGTAATAGTATATCCAGAGCATCGCGCATCATGATCAGCTCAGAATTGTCCGTGACATAGCATGAGGTTGCCCCTAGGTGAATAATTGGTGCAGCGAGAGGGCAAGCAACACCAAAAGTATGCACATGAGCCATTACATCGTGGCGCCGCTTTGCTTCCTCAGCAGCAGCCAGTTCCCAGTCGATATCGTCAACGCACGACTCCATTTACTTGATCGCTTCATCAGTGATATCAGCCAAACCCAATTACTGCTCTCCTTTGGCCAGCCAGATCCATAACTGACGCCAAGTTTTAAACTTTCTAGCATCCGAAAAGTTATAAGCCATCTCCTTGGATGCATACCTGGAAGTCAGTGGACTCTAATACTTTTCCTTATCTTCACGCATAATTAGTTTTTGGTACCAAATCTACAACAATTGTAAGCTAGAGTGGGTTAAAAGAATACGAGATGGTCAAAGCGAACGATCGTCGCTCGAGCTCTACAGCTTTTACTTTTGTGATTTGAAAACGCGTAAAACTGATCAAACTATATAACATAGATAATGACAGCGCAACATTAATAAAAGACATTTAAAGACTTTAATTTGGATGATAGATTGCTGAGAGCTCTGGAAAAGTAAAACTTTACTAAGCCGACTCTTATCTAGTCGAGTGTAATTGAGATTGCCTTGCAAGGAAAAGATATTGTTGGAAAGGCCAAGACTGGAAGTGGCAAATCGCTTAGTTATATTTTGCCAATTTTGCACAAGATTCTACAATCGCAATAGGCCAGTGGACGTGTAAAGTCTACCAAAGCAGTGATAATCGTCCCATCTCGTGAGTTGGCCGCATAAGTGAAGTAGTAGATCAAATAAGTGATCACTTTCTGCAATGATTATGTCTCCGCTCTCAATATCACTAATGATAAGATCTAGCTGGTAATGACAGCTATCGCGCAAGAATTGCCTGACATACTAATTGGAACGCCCAAGAGTCTATTGCAAGTTGCTGAATAGTTGCATGCATAGAATAAACCCATGAGCGAGAGTGTGTAACATTTGGTGATTGATGAGGCTGATCTCCTTCTGTCGTTTGGCTATGAGAAGGATATGAAGTCGTTGCAAGACTACTTACCCAAGATTGTGTAAACGTACTTGATGTCTGCTACTCTTAATGCTGAAGTGGATCTATTAAAGTCGCAGCTGCTGAGGAATCCTGCTATCATCAAACTGGAGGATGGAGCGGATAACGTGTCCAATATTTAGCAGTTCATTTTTGAGTGTGAAGAGAGTGATAAGTTCTTGTACTTATTCTACACTCTGAAAATGAAGTTACTGCGTGGCAAATGTCTCATCTTTGTACATGGAGTTGATCGTGGATACAAGCTCAAGTTGTTCTTGGAGTAGTTTTCTATTAAAAGCGGTGTATTGAATGCTGAATTGCCAGAGAATTCTAAATTGAACGTGATCAAGCAGTTTAACAGAGGAGCATTCGACTACTTGATTGCCACTGAAGAAATTGCGGCTTAATCAACTAAAAAGATTGATGCTGAAAAGTCTCAGCTAGCTCATGAATCCTCAGTGTCTCGCGGCATAGATTTCAAGAATGTCGCGTGTGTTTGCAATTTGGACCTACCTCAATCTGTTAAAAACTACACTCATAGAATTGGTAGAACCGGCCGTGGAAATAGTCGCGGTGTTGCTCTCTCGTTCATTACCTCGTCTGATCACCGGGTATTGAAGAAGATTGAGTACAAGTTCAAGGGATTGATTCATGAATTTAAATAGCTGGATAGGAAAGACGCCGAGAACTTTCGCTATAGATGCGATGATGTTATGAAGCAAGTGAAGAAGAAATCCGCATTAAAAGATGCGCGCTTCAAAGAGCTGAAGGGAGAGCTGCTGAACAATGAAAAGTTGAAGGCTCACTTTAAGGAGAATCCTACTGATCTGAACGCAATCCGTCACGATAAACCTCTGAATGTTCTCAAAGCTTAACCATAGTTGAAGCATGTGCCAGAGTACCTTATGCCATCCAGTTTAGGGAAGCGTTCGGCGCCCATGTCTAAGCATGAGATTGACAGGATTGAATTCAAGAAGAGACGCGGTGCAGGTCGTCCATCTAAAAAGGCAAAGATTGATCCACTAAAGTCTTTGAAGTTTAAAAGTAAATCAAAATTAGCGTGAGAATTTAATAGAATCATCATTCAACTTTCTGCATTTCACATTGGTGTGGTTTTCGTAAACTCGATCTCGCTTAAATATAACAACACGCGTGCAGATATTGAAAGACTTTTAGAACATTTCTTTTCGCACTGCAGAGATTTTACAGATTTGCATAAAAAATGAAAGGAATACTCAAATTTATTCCAACCAGTAGTCGTGAATCATACTTCTCAATGTAACAATAATTTTACTTCAGTGATGCAGTATATTTCTGTTGGACTAGAAGATGAGGTGCCGCAGCTCGCGAGCATTTAAAACTGCCGCCACGGGCAGAAGAACAGTGTTGCCAGCTTGCAGCGTTTGCACTGTTTCAGCACTTGCCATCTTTGCAAACGCGTTCACGTGCAGGAACAAGCCTACGCCAAAAAGCCACACTCCCTACTAAATCAAAATTACAGTCAATATAGAAATTAAATCTTACCAACATTAAAGCAACAACTCTGGAAATGCTCAACTTTTTGTTTTATTGTTGCGCAAGTAAATTGATATCTGCCCTCAACTGGGCAATTTCTTCCTAATGTTGTCTTCTCAACTCCGTCATTTCTTCCTGATGCTGTCTTCTCATCTCAGCCATTGCCAGCTGGAATTCTTCACATCTCATACATGCAAATTCTCTATTCTCTTAAACGAACGTAGATTCTTCCAAAGATGCCATAACTATTTGATACTATATAAATTTGACGCGTTGCAGTGATTGATTTGAAAGGATTAGAATGAAGGGCCAAAGGTGAAACAGAAAAATCGATATCGGTGGCACTCTTAACATCGGGTTGAATCCACCAATCGGGTGAAACCTCCAATCAGGCCATTTCTCTGCTCATTACCGAACTCAAAATAGAAAAACGGCAAAAATAAAAGCAATGGTGTAAGATTAATATTGGTTCGCGTTGCTTTAGAATATTAACTTCTTTAGTGTAGATCTTTTGTGTGTAATTAATGCCAAGAAACGATCAAGAAGCCTAAATTGGATCAACACGCTCAGAGATGTAGAGGCGCGACGTTTTCGTGTATCGATTGTAGCACTGATTTCTATGGCACTGAATATCGAAATCACACGTCTTGTATAAGCGAAGCGGAAAAGTATTAGAAGAGTTTATATAAACCCAAAGTGTCTTCTTAGTAGTAGAATGTAAAATCCGAAGCTGCGAGTCCGGCTCCTAAAAAGTAAGATTTAGCCGCTTTGAGCGATGATGATATAAGGCGTTTGGCGATCAAGTACACCTAGAAAATTGTGAAAAAGGAGAAGCAGATATCACTCTAAAAATTGCTGGACAAAGTGGCATCTAAAGTAGCGAAAAAGAACTCTACAAAACAACAGTCTAATGATATCAAATCGTAACTACTCAAGATGATCCGTGTAGACTGTGGTAAGGACAATGATTCTCTATTCAGATTTGTTTGACAGTGATTATACACCAAATTATGGCCGAATAATACGCGTTGAATAAAATTAGTCAACACCATTTCTTAAATACCATATTTTCATTTAGCCTTCTGGCTCTAAATTCTAAAAGTCTTTGTACAAATCTAGCCAACCAGTAATCGACTGAGGAGGAAGAGGATTATGCTAAACACCTCAAACAGACAAGCAATGACAAAGTGACTTATGGAAGTTCCAATCTCCAGCCAACTACCATCATCTCTTACCAAGAAGAAGAAATTGAGGGTGACAACATCCGTAACAGAGAGACTGAGTAAGAACAATGCAAATGGAGGTAAATCTAGCGCTGCAGAGAGTACTCCAAACACCGCGCTTAGTAGAGCAAACGGGGTCAATATCTTTAGAACCAGCAGCCCACCCATGAGGAATGGATTGAACGTAGTTGTCAATCGGTAGACAGACTGCAGAGTAAATGATGAGACAGACGCGATATTTCCAGTGCCAAAGAATGCGACATTGATAAAGAATAAAAATTGCAGTGCCAGAACCATATCATGAAGATTGAGATTCCTATGAACTTGTAAGCTACTTTTAGAATCATCTTATTCCGATGCATCTGCCTTCAATTCAAACTTGTCTCCATGCAATAGTTTCTCTATTTCCAACCAGCAGATTAGAGTCATAAAATACACAGCATAGAAAATAGACTCATAAGAGATAGAGAAGGTGATCATGAGAGGGGAGAAAGTGAGGAACACTCGGACTAATTGCAATCTGTAGTTATTTACAGATTGACCATAAGACTTATATAAAGGCAGCAAAATAGATACCACTAGAATGAGCCATGAGCAAATTTAATTGAAATACGACAGCCCCATCTTTGACTATAATCTATAAACACTCCAATTAGTAAATACCAGTGCCAAAGAGCTTAACAATATCTGAAAAGCTATAAGATTATCCCGTGTCCCGAAAACTAACTACAATACACCAATTGATATGTGCATCACTCCTCCTATAGTAAATAAGAACGCATTTTCCACCAGCTGTGGGGACAATAAAGTAAATGACGAAGACACTACGCACAAAATCGGCCATGTATATAGAAGATAAGATGACTTTAATCTGCTAGATGAACTATACAGATAATATCCACCAAACCCGATAAAAAGCACACTCAATACCTGCCTGTAATGATAACTCATGACTAAAAACTCCAATATTATCAGATATCCAGCACCATACGCAATCAATTATCCGCGAGATACACGTTAACTTAAATCCTATACAGACCATTATATAACAGATTAATTCCTAAAGATCTATGTCCAGAATATAACAGGAAAAAGAGCATATGCGTAATACATTGGTGGTGACTATTTCATGTAAAATACCACTGAAAATGGAAACATTACCAAGGACGCCAAACTCCAATTATCAAACCGTGTTATCAGCTCATAAACCTTCCTTTGATAGACATACTTTTACAAGATGAACACAGCACTGAATATAATCCAGCCCAGATATCCAGCACTGATTATCGATCTAAGAAAGAACCAATCATAAGTCTACAGATACCTGAGCCCTTCCAGCGATTTGGTCATAATCTACTCACATAATTGAATTGATTCATCAAATTCTTTACTCAATATCAACTAATCAATCTATTCAAATAGTTATTGAGCGTATTCATCAGATAACTCAGAGAAAGCAATAAAGAATGGCTCCCTAGAGCGCCTCTAATCTTCTTTTAAACGATACATGGCATAAATTTAACGTGCATTAACAAGCAAATGAGCAGCTTGCACTTGACTATCAGCTTGCAGATATTTGATGGGTAATTGGCCGACAGAATTCACAGGATAATTTATTCCTAATAGACTCGCCATTAAAGGAGCGATATCCGCCTAATTCACATCAATCTACAAATCTGGTTAATCTCGAATCCCAGCTCCCCATGCAAGTAGTGGAGTTTATGTATTATCCGGATGCCCATCACCATGAGATCCCAGTTCACCCATACCATGATCAGCTGTAAATACATAAGCAGTCTTTTTATCGTGATTATAGTACTGGTCAAACCAAGAAGAGAAATTACGCAGTTACTTATCCACAAATGCAATGTTGTCCATATATTCATGCGAAGACGGTCTATGAGCATGACCATTAGTATCTATACCCAGGAGGTGCAGAAATATAACGAGACCATCTTGGTTCAGCAACTATCTAAGAGTTCCATTAGTAGAAGAATCCTTGTACAACTACGCAACTTTATCAAAAGAGAACTAATCCAACTATCGTGCATCCTGCATACCAAAATCTTCATCATGAGCATCGTACATGTACATCTCACCACTCTTGAATATGAGTAGAATATCAGGACTGCCAAAACTGAATACAGCTCGACTCTAATTGAACACTGAATCAAACTCCACCGGATTCTCCTTCCAACCTTTCATCACAGCAGACACATCTTCATACAAGCCACCAATAATTGCCACATGTCCAGGACGAGATTCAGTGGGAACTCGAGTGTGACTGACTCCATGAGTACCACAAGTAGAATAAATGCTTTTCAGAAATGGGGCATAGTCATAATCATACAGCTTATCAGCCCTGAGACCATCAGCAACAACTAGCACCAAACGTTTGGCAGGAGGCTCAATGGGCCCATGTTATTTAAATGCTTCAGAGTGCTCAGACAATGATCCAATAGAGTACTACTACATACCATGCACAATGGGACTTTTGAAGTAAATATCAAAAATACTCCACAAGTAAATAAAGTGAAACACCACACCAATGACCATTAATTAAAGAACTGGGTTCATCATTCTACCATAAATATCTTCACTTCAACAGATATTCTTTGAGAGATATCAATTCAAAACTCAATATCAAAGTAGGTGCAACTAAGGTTTAAATATATGATGGTTTCTGAGATGACACATCAGATCTGAAAAGAATAAAAACGACGACATACTTTCTCCGATTATGATTAAGTTGGGAGACATTTTCTCCATCGCTGAATATGACTTTGCAGTTGCAGTAGGACACTTTAAAATGTTAAATACCTAAAGAATACGCATATTTTGATGTGCCTAAGTTATTTTCAGCTCGATTAACAAGTTTTGTGCCTCAGGACTGAGGTCGAATGGGGGTTTGAAACAGAACATTTCAATACAAAGTCGCAATTTCTCAAATCTAATCTCGCCCGCACCTCTCTTTCAGCGCCATTCTTACTCAGGGCAGCACAGCCACTGAGCAGCTTATTCATGCGTCGATAGAATGATGAAACACTTGGAGAGTGAGTGAAAGAGGAAGAGCGCGTTTTATCCGTTAAATTGTTCATCCATTAATGCTACAAAGTCGTTCGTTTCACATTATTCTTTCGTTCTTCTACTCCTTCAATGAAATTCATTCGCTCACTCAATTCTTTGCATTAGTGAGGGTATTGCATTGAACGCTCTCTCTCTAATCTGTAATAGCTGTTCACAGAGTTTCTAGTAAATTTAGCAAGCATTTATAAAAAGACATATTTGGCAAATTCTTAATCGAATCAAGTATGTTGAAGGAGAAAGTTGTGACCCTGTATGAAAAGCTTTTGGAATAAGATGCACGGGATGACGATTTTAATTATGATGATATGCTGCTCTGTCCGCCCAATATTGAAGCTTTGTAAAGTTTGATTATGAAAAAGTTCAACTCTTAGTCGGTATTAAAGAGTAGATTTATTCATAATTTCATTTGGAAATGCATTAGTAAATTTGATCATCATTATTCACCAGTATGTGTGCATTCTGTCTCGACTGTAATCGGCCTGTTGGAGTGTGTAAAGAGTTTCAAGTTTCATCACTTTAATTATGTAATTCAAGTCATTTTTGATACTGATAATCTGAGCTAGGAGGTCACTCAACTTCTCGTGGCTGTAAATAGGTACATCATCCGCGAGAAGTAGCTGTATCACAACGCTTCCGAGTTACTGCTGGCTATCCTTACTCTGACTCCTAATCAGAATGAGAATATCATAATCTAAGCCATGATATCTGCGCCAAATACTGAGCTCATAGTTGAAGCATTGAAATTGATATGCCTTGAAAGGGCTGATTAAATTGAGTAGATTGACTAGATTCGCTGGCTCAGTTTGGTTGGACTATTGATGCAATTCAGGGCTGATGAAGAACGCAATCAACTGCGGGATTATCTCTTTAGTAAGGATATTGAGTCTTTATATGAATCTATTTTATCACTTACTTTAGGTGCATTTAGCCTGATATGCACCGGAAAGTCTCTTAATGGCTCAGATGCAGATTTAAGTGTACAGAATACTAATTAAAGTTCACCTACCGTGTCGCCTCTTAGTCCAGTTGTAGAAGGAATAACTGGCCTCATTGGCAGGATAATACCTGTTTTTGCTCCACCATCAGTTGATTATAAAGATGCTTTTGTTGGATCGACGTCTGATTTGTGGTTTTCAAGTTCTCTGCTCGTTGTCTATGAACTGTTGCATTCTTAGAATTAGTATTTTATTTAGAGATTGTAATAGTCTGATAACTAACTCGAAGATTTTATACGTAGATTCTGTAATTATAACAAGTTTACGTATAAGAAGGGAGAGATTGGTAAGCTGAACATTCTCTTTATTCGTAACCTCTGCAGACATAGGCAATTGTTGAAGCCCCAGGTGATTGTCAACGTCTTTGACGCGCTCAAGTTGTATTTGAAATCGTTTAATAAAAAGCGGTTGCAGTTGTAAACTCAAAAAGTTGCCTTGGAATCATTTTTGTGTGTACTATGCCAATTGAAGAATGTGAGACTGTAATACGATTGGCTGTCATTATACTCGACTGTATCCAAGTTTCTATAAATTGCCGTTTAAATTGATAAGATTGATCAAGAGATACTGGTTTTGGCAGTATAAGTTTTGGATTACATTCTTACTCATGGCGACTCATTCCTACCTGACTCAATATCATATGATGGCCTTTACTACGAAATCATTAGAATGGGCACTCTTTATCGAAAGGTGGCTAATTTGTTGACTTCCACCAACCCGGCCGGACGTGTCGTCAATATTAATGGTGGATAAGGTGGTGGAACGTGTAAAAATATTATTGCAATACTTGATTATTATGAACCGCTGGTGGCGAATAAGAGTTCTAGTGCATCTGATGGTGGAGTTACAGAGCAAGATATATACAATGTCATCCAAAGCAACTATGATGGTGTCAGCCTAGTTTAATAGCCTCAAGTGTTGCAGTACACTCGGTACGTGGAATCTCAATACTCTACTCTACTTAAAAGCTATGTTCGCTACATCATCACTATAAAGCATTCATGAACATGACACGGCGATGTTTTTGCTGCGATAAACCCCCAAATGCCATGTCAGACAGATAAATGATGAAGATCACACAGAATATACAAGATCATTGCTAATTTCTTCTTGACATATCACTATTTAGTCTTTTAGCGCTTCTTCTTACTTTAGAATAGGACAGGCGCAGATTCTATCACAGCTGTAGTAGTTTTAACAGAGCTGATCTTGCCCTCTAGAAAATCATTAAAATCATCCAGATCATCATCATTACCTTGTTCAAGTTTAGATTTACTGTGATCAGACTATCGTTTATTATTACTTTCAACTTGCCTATCGCGGTCTTTATCTGTAAGCTGGAATAAATCCAAGTAACTGGCAAATGGATTCACAGTGTATAACCGCCATCTAATATCTATTGATACTTTAACCAAATCTTTGGTGATATCCTAATGAGAACTTTACTACTAGATGCATTTTAAAGAGAGACGCGTCCATTCATATTACTCGTTCAATCTGTCTTCGGTAGATTGAGGTACAGTTGCGTGTATGTAAGAATACGATGGCGCAATGCCTTAAGGCAACTATATATCAAGCTATGCTAGATCCATAACTTCTCAATGAATTATTGTATAGAATACTATATATAGTACTTAATGTTAAAAGTGCCTCTTAAATAACAGCAGAGTCAGACAAAAGCGAGAGAGAGAGAAGAGAACAGAACCAAAAGAGCTAATAAAGAGAAGTGATAGGTATCATTGGAGATATAAAAATCAATTAGTCTTCTAGTCACGCTCTTTCATTGCACGTTTATATTATTGATACTGACAGCCTTCCCACTCATGAAGTTCATGATGACACTTGGCACGCTGTAGCACATTAGAACGCATACATTTGCTCCACTGCACAAAGTGGTGTGCACAGTAATCTCGGTACTCTACAGGCACCTACAGCCGGTCCATCTCTTCATTGCTTATTTACATTTCTACATTATTACTTATCTTTATGTAATGTTATTCTTTAAATTGTGAGGGTGTGAAATAACTTACAAGGCATCTTAAAGTGTATGTCTATGACTGTATTTAAAATGAAGTTCAATGCTAAAGCGAATAAAGGAAAAAGAAGGGCGTGCATAACACGAGAGAGAGAGGATTGTTAAAGCGAGCTAGGTAGTACAGAGAAGATTGAATTTCATGACGATGTATCAACAATAAAGCCGAAGATTACCAAGTTCAAGTCTTGGCTGATATGGCAACTTTAATTCTGATCGTGTGTGCGTATACATTTGATGATTACCTCAATCTAAATTTTCGTTATTGGGCCCATATTTTTTAGGTAACTGGCCAATATTAGACCATTCTTCGTGTAACATTTCTCTCTGGGTTAGGTGTTGCATTGATAATCTACAAAAGGCTGTGGCCAATGAGTATTTAGGCCAAGCCAATGACTTGAGTGGCTAAGTGTTGCTCTGATTGGCTCTCTCATGATTAGATGTTGGGACTTCAATCTATCTGCTACAGTAGTAGCCAACAGTTTTAATTGATCTTCCTACTTAGTTCAACCGCTCAAACATCTTATGTCTGCCGTGTATATACCTAGTGTATTTGTTTATACCTTTCACAATGCTCGTCGTGATACAGAGTCTGCTAATCTTGTGCGGCGCGACGTTTGCCTTGCCTGGATCTGATGATGTCCTCAAGTGCCGTTTCAGAGACACTCAAGTTACTGAGCATGCAAGTGGTGCTATCAGTAGTCGAGACTGTTCGTCACTTACAATTGCACCGACTCCTGTGCTTTCTATCTCTGTTAGTAATTTAAAGTCTACCTCTACCTGCATTAGTGATACCATTGCTTTAACGACGCGCACTGTTACAGATGCTACTTCTTCTGATTGTTTCTGCACTCCCTCTGGTACCTCTAAATTACCTTAGCCTTCCCATTCTCAACATTCGAAGTAATTAACACTTACGTAAAGCATGGTTATATCTCCGCCAATTACAATGTCATAAGGAACTGTACTCTTGTCATCATTATCAAGTGGCCATCCTACCTAAACTCCGCAATCTCACACGGCTCCTCATTAGCCCACCTCGTCAGCTTATCGCAATGTACCACCGTCGTCAATCTCATCATTGCTATCCTCCTCCGCTCGTACTAACACTATTCAATCTACGAGCAGTGTAACTTATAGTGGTCCACTGCTCACCTCTACCTCTAGGATGACAAATGAAACTCCAACGCGCAGTGTTACTAAGGGCGGTCCACAGTCTTCCCCCACCTCCTCCGATGCCTCAACCGTTACTTCTTCCTCGAGTATAGCTAGCGAGACTCCAGAGTAACCTTTGAAAAGTACTAAGACAAAGTCGTTAACGGCCTCTAGTGTGATAACAAGGACTGCTACTACTTAATCAGCAACGCGTTCGCCCTCTGCTCATACCCCAATGAAATCTACTACGGGTCTTGCTATTGTAACGCCTTCTCCTCCGTCTCCCCGTCCTCCTCCTTCTCCTCCGTCACCACGTCCTCCACCACCACGGCGTACGATTAATGGTAAAGATAGACTCCGCGGGAAGGGTGGTGGCTGTCCTCTAGTTTTCGATATGAATAAAGACGGTCAAGTCACGGCTAAAACTGGTGTCGGTATATCAACCAATACATCTGATGTATATAGGCGAGATGGCGGAGCGGTCGGAGGCGATAAAATGCTGGCAATGTCTGATCTGAACGATAACGGCGCTATTGATATTGAAGACGTCTTTGGTAACTTTACGATAAGTCCGTTTACTCTATCACCGTATAATGCCAAAAATGGGTTTGAAGCGTTGCATCTCTTAGCTCTGGATGTTGACCGTTAGGAAAGGTGTCGAGGCTTACAAGCGGTCGCTACTCAAGGAGAGGAAATTTTTGTGCATTTGATGGCGGTAAAGATATGCTTGAATATGTATGGACGTGATTTGGGCTTCATCAGCGACAATAACATTAAGGCGCTTGAACCGCTCGGTGACGCTATTACGGTTGATGTTGGTTAATATATCGAAACGCCGAATGACGTTCGTGATGGCATTCTCTATGGCTAGAAGGGTCATTATTATGATATTGCAGGACTCAAATAGGCTGTCATTGATGTCTGGTTCAATATGTTCTGAATTTATTGTTACGAACAGGTGTCCCTAAATAATTTGTACATTACATTGTAATTTCTTAATCTTATATTGTGCAAAAGTAACTAACATTAAGCTTAAAGATTAAACGAGATCTAATTTTTATTACCGTACTAACACTCATTACTTCTAACTGCTTCTAATTTAATGAGATGGACGAGAAGTCTTATACCTTCCACCAAAAGAAATACATTTCTGCACGATTAGAAATATGAATTGTATACAGATTCCTAGAATTACAGCCAAAAGACCAACCACACCAGATTCAAAAACTAACGGGTCAATGACGACCATTGTCGGAACGTACTTGACTACGTAATGTCGTAACAGTCTGATGGCATCTTTCAACATTTGTATATAGTGATAGTATGTGGATGGATCTGAGAGCACTGGCTTCCTAGACTTTTACTTTTTATTATTAGTACTTGGTTTCTCTTGATCCATAAACTGCTCAACAGCAACTATAGACTCACTAATCCTGGCAAGAGTATTGAAAAATGCTACAATTTCCTCCCTTCTAAGACCAAGTACTGTACTTTCATAATCTTGAACAGATTCATCATTACCATCTGAACTGAATAGAACTTTCAAAGCAGTCCCAATGCCGGTAGTCTAAACTTTACCCCAGAGGCGACACCTCTCACAACCGACACAGTTCATAATGAGTGAGATATTAATGAAATGCTATCTGAATTCCTCCTTTAAATCTTTGAATTGGCCTTCTTTTCTGAACAAGGCACTCTAATCAATAAATGGACCTTTATTCATCACAACAGACTGAATCTTGTCCAGAATAGCCATGGTCCTCACTTCCTCATGAATATCAGAGCCACAGAACTGATAATTCTATAATGTAGCCTTCATCTTATACAGAGCCTATAGAAGTATGGCTTGCAGATAATACAGATTGTTCACGCGATCTTCATGATTTCCAACTCTGTCCATAAAGCAAGCCTTGTTCGGTTTCCACTGAGCAACCTCTTCCACACCGCCGTCTTCAGTATTGTGCTTAACCTTATGATAGTAGTACTCATAACACAAGTGCGTAGATATTGAGGCATGAAGACCAGATATGACGCGGTAGAACATTCGCTTCTCAACACACAGCTCTTCAAGTCCCTGCTCCATCTCATACGTCAGTGAATGGTCAGATTATTATGATGAGTACGGCTTTAACAAGTTATTAGCATTCATCAGTCCACTATTCTTACTTGGTACAGTATTAAGAGGTAGACTGCCAGTCTTCTTCTTTTATTATTATAATTACTACTACTACTGTTAGCCATACAAAAACTTGAAGCAATTCTGTTCATAAACGGCTGACCAAATGCTTCTAGCGCCAAACCCACTATACCCAGTAAATCGCTCTGGATTCTAAACTAGATCGATGTATTACAACTACTGCTGCTATTGTTATTTAGAGCCGCCATTTTTGCTATTGATTTTACCATCTACAGAACTCTATTCATTCCCCTGATTGCCACTAACAACAATACCAGAAGAATCAAAGTCTTCAGCAGCGTCCACCTCTATAGAAGCATCCAACTCGCAGAAATCCATCCTGGTATAATCACACTTTTACCTGAATGGGGAATTGATAAACGAACTTTTAGCTTCCAAATCTGACAATTTCTTCACAGTCTTGGTATCCAATTCAGTACTAACACTGCAGTCAGAGTTGCCACACTTGTCATGATTAGACATTTCCAATTGCTGGCTCAAATCAAATGGACATTTACCATTCAAATTGATTCTAAAATATCTAAAGAAATCCATCTAAAGCAGATCATCAGATAATACAGGTTAAATCTGGGAGGTTATCGTTATTATATCCCTCCTTGAGATCAGAGTGTCTTTAATGGGAGAACTTCCACAGCACAACTCTGCTAAAAGAATCATTGCAATGCATACAACCACCAACATCTTTAATCTTCCAGCTTGAAATGTTTATGTATCGGTTCTAATTAAATACAATTTAAACAGGCAATAAGAGATTAAAATGACTCTAGCCTAAATAAATGGTGATTACTATCAAAGTTGATGACAATTGTCGTCGTCTTCAAACGAAGAAGAGGAACAGAAGCAATCTTTCCATCAACTTTCCTTCCCGTTTAAGCCAAACTGAAGATCTTACTTCAACAAGTTTACCAAGGTTGTCCAGGAATGTCATCATAATTAAAGAAATTTGATTCTGTATTTAGAGATTAGCTTTTTGACGATGCAGTGGTGTTGGTTACAGGTGGCGGTACTGGAATTGGGCGGGTGTTGAGTCATGAACTGGTACGTCTCGGTGCGCGGGTGGTTGTCGCAGCTAGGCGTGAGGATGTGCTGAAGAGGACATGTGATGAGATTAATTCCATTTATCCTGGTAGTAGGGCGTCATTCATTTCAATGAACATAAGATCTGCTGAATCTGTTCGCAACGCTGTAAATGAAATTGTATCCCGCCATGGTAAGATTACTCACTTGGTCAATAATTCGGGTGGCCAATTTCTAAGTCCCGCCGCGGATATATCTGACAAGGGATGGCGCGCTGTTGTGGATACTAATCTGAATGGTACGTGGACTGTGACTAAGGCTGTATTTGATCAATGTATGAAGTAGAATGGTGGAGTGATTGTGAATGTAATTGTTGCGTCATAGAATGGGTTTCCATTTATGGCTCATAGTGGAGCTGCGAGAGCTGGCGTGGAGAATCTCACTAAAAGTCTCGCTTCTGAATGGGGTCAATATGGTATTCGCGTTAATTCTGTAGCACCAGGTACCATTCTTGGTAATGGAATTAAGACTAATTACCCGAAAGAGGTACAGGATCTGGTCTTGAAGAAGTACAAGTATCAAGTCCCAGCTGGTAGATTGGGGATGGAGACTGAGGTGGCGTCCGGTATTACGTGGCTCTTGTCTAAAGGTAGCTCTTTCGTCACTGGAATCACGCTTAAAGTTGACGGTGGGATAACTTTGGCTGTACAAGATCTTGTCCGACCTGGTAGTGATAGAAAAATGTTACCCGCCTATGATGGATTTAACCAAAACGTAGAGTAATCATTAGGTCCATCAGTCGACGACAAGTTCAAAGCTGTATATAACGAGTATGTCAAGAGTAAATTGTGAATATACAGATTGCAAGTAATGTCGCCGTATATATAATCCCTTTATATTTATACCACCATCATTACATCATCATCAGATATTATCATCACTTACCATACTTGGCCTTTCTCATACCAGCAAAGCGATTTCTCGCCATCTCCAGCTCCTTCTCCATCTGCAAAATTCTCGCCTGAGCTTCAAGCTCTTTGGCTCTCTGCATTGCACCACTGGTATTACCGCCCATCTCTTTCATTTGATCCACATTCAGGGAATCATCAAAGGCCATTGAAGACTCGGCAGCCTTAACCAACTGCTCTGTGGCATTCTACACACTCTTTCCGGCGGCCTTGAGTCTCATCTGAGCCTGGGAATTAGGATCAGCCTTGACCGAGGCCGAGGTCAACAACTACACTGTGGATGAAGACACAGCACGACTGGCCGCAACCACACGCTCTCTTTGCACCTGACCCTTCACAGCAGCATTGGCAGTCTCGCACAAATCTCCAGTAGCTGCGGCGACAGACTTTGCAGCAGAGACCAGACCATCACTCCACTGTCCATCTTGTGAATACATCTTGTCTTTAGAGACATTGCTTGACTTTCCTTTGGCTACAATTTCTCTCTGCGCATTAGTTGCACTACGAACCAGAGCTCCAGTGGCAGCGGCAATGGCTTTAGCAGCTTCCAGAATTTACTCTTCAAAAGGCAAATTCTCATCGACATTCTTTCTCTCTGCAGGCTTGAGTGCTGCCAGTTTCTTGGCTGCATTTTCAATAGAGCTTGCAGCAGCTAGAAGTTCTCTCTCAGCAATGACATTAGGATCATTTGGATCGACATATCCACCAGGAATCAGCTCTCCTGCAGCTTCCACAATGCCATTAACAGAGATGGCAATATCTTTGGCTGCCACCTAAATGGCGCTTTTGCTTTCATTAGAGGCAGATTCCAGATTAATTCGAGTCTTGTTAAATAGATTAACGGCGGCATTAGAGACCAATTTCAAAGCTCCAATCATTCTCACCTTCTTGTCATCTGGAGCCTTATCGATAGCCGCAGCTCCAGATCTGAGCAAGTCCAACAGACACTTCTTGGAATTCAGGACACTGTTGATCAAATCATCTTGATTGTTGATATTAGCCTTTCCAGATGCAGATACAAGATAAGCTGAAGTTTAAGCAAATATTCTGGATAGACCGACAACTTCTTCAGGAGTAGACGTACCATGAGCCGCAGTTCCAGATTCCACGGATTTAGTGCACTCTTGCACTTCCCTGATCGCAGTCTCGATGGTTCTCAGTCCGCGAGATGATTCGTCCCCAACCAATTTCACCAACTTAATATAGTCCCCAATCTATGTTACAAAATTCTTGGCATCAGCGCGCATTTTCATAATTTCCATACCCTGACCACTCACGGTACCAGTTGCTGATAGAGACATTGGCTTTGCAGAGGCCTCTAGAGCAGAATTGATCAATTGGCTCAATCTATCAGCGACAGCCTTTGCAGAAGAAAGCAACTGCTCCTACATATTGCGATCGGATGATGTAATTGCAGATGCACCTTTAATCGTAGTAGCAACCAAGGAATGAAGATTGGAATAACTACTCTGAGCAGAGTTGGCGAGATCATCTTGATTAGCACTAGCCGTAGCGACAACAAACGACTTGCTGATTTCCACCAAATCTCGAGCATACTTTTCCAAATCATCTTTGTACATGGCGTAAACTTCTTGCTTGTTAGTTGGATCTAATTGACCAGCTTCGGCAAAAATGATGGAAGACTCAAGATCTGTAATCAGATCCGAAATTTGCTGCAATACTTGTTCGCAAGCCATGAGGCCACGAGACCCTTCTTTAGACGCCAAAATTAACTTTGCCACAGCAGAAGAAAGTTCCTTCGCAGCATTAGCAATCTTCTGACGAGTCATGTTGTCAACGGTTCCATTGGCGCTGCTCTTGGAGGCGATTAAAGCCACTTTCAATGACTCGGCCAACTTTACAGTTCCATTGCCGAGCATACGAGCAGCATCCATGATATTACCCTTCACCTTGGAGTCCTGGTTCAACGAAGATGCCATACTCACACCCATCAATATTCCATCAAACGACTACTACAACTATCCAGTCAAGCCAATAACAGTCTCTGGATTAGGCTTTACCGACTTTCCTATAATGTCCGCTGTAAGATCTACCAACTATTTGCCCTGCTTTGCAATCTCCTACACTACAAGTGGGAAAGTCCAGCCTTGACCAGCCAATTGATTAGCATTATATCGATTCTCAACTTCAGCAATAGAATTAAGTTGGTTCTAAATAGCAGATGTAATCTCAGATACTTCCTAAGTACCTTCAGCAGATCCCTCAAGGTCACTAATGACAGCGGCAATATCCTTATCCAACTAGATTTTCGATTGCTCTAGCTTTTGATGAGCCTACGTAGCTGAAGTATCTCCACCAGCCTCTTTACATGCCGTTAAGTAGTACAAAGACGACTCGCCGACAGATTTTACACCATCCAAAACCTTGTGCTAGTAGTTCTTATCAATGACAGTCTGAGCAAGGACAATGGCTGTATCAGACGTTGGTTTAAATGTTGAAGAGAACTACTAGACAATGCTGCCCAACTAAATGGATGGCAAATTCTCTGCATTTTCTCCAATGTTCTAGCCTTTCGCAGCAATGGCAATCATTCCAACAAGAGAAGCCAGAGCCTTGATATTGTCAACCAGAGAATCTTTAACGCTAGAGTCTCCTTGAGCAGAACTGTTGCTATTATCCTGCATAGACAAACTGCCGACATCAACTTGCAGTAGAGTGCTATCAATGTCACTAATACAAGCAGATATTTACTCAATCGCCTCGGCACACTCGTTCTGACCAGGAGCTGAAGACTTAATACCGGTAAGCACTTGACGAAAGCTTTCGTTTATGCCCTTAATTTAAGAATTGAACATCTGCGTGGTTGACATGTCCAAATTAGAGGAGGTGATAATCTATTTAGCATTCGCCACAGCATCTTAAGTGACAGACACAGTGCTTTTGCCAGCCTCCAACATTGGCTATACTTTCTACAAAGCTACTGGAGAGATTTATGCTGGTGTTGGAGAAAACTCTGGAGACACTGCATAATTCACTAAACCATCCACAGAGTCAACAAGCGGAACAGCCGAGGCTTCGCACTTGGCCCTATTGGCATCAGACTGAGATGATGCAAGCAATTTGATATTCTAAACAAGTGCAGCAGTCTAGGTAGCAATGTTCTTTGAGTATTGGATAAACTAAGCTTTAGCGGCAGGTGCAACTGCCGAGTTACTCTGAATGTTCTTACAGTTAGCACATAGAGCAGCGGTACACTTGGCAATTGCACTGGCAGCTGCGAGAATATCTTACTGCTTGCTATTAGGATTAATCAACAGGGACAAGGCATTCTTGATCTCGGTAGCATTGGAAGTGAACTGACTAGCATCAAAAGCACCGGGCTTTCCAGGAACACTAGACGGGTCGGCAGTGGCTACCAAGTAGGCTGCCCGTACTTATTTTGACGCCATACTATCAACAGCTTATGCAATAGTGAGCAAAGCCTAACCAAGCTTGACAGCATCTCCCGACCGTAAGGCAGCGCTTGCAGTTGATACTTGTGCACCAACCACCTTATAAGTGTCTGCAACAGAGTTGACACACTGGTAATAATTCTCACTGCGCTGAACAACAGATGGATCACTCAAGTAATCAAGACGTCCCAAAGCCTATAACAGTAACTTGTCAGCCTAATTACACTCTTGAATGCCAGGAGCAGTGGCAGTACAAGTATCTAGCAGCTTGCTTATAGAGTCAGCCATCAACTTGGCAGCTTCTGCTAACTGACCACGCTAGTTGCTATCCATTTGAGAATGCTTAGATGCCTAGAGAGTGCTGTAACTAGTATTCGCCAGTTCATTAAAAAGACTTTGAACATTAGCCTGTGCTTAAGGATCATTGGTGGTGGCAATCAAAGCTTTACTTGCAAGAACAACTCTGTTGAAAGCATCCTCGAATTAGTTAGCACTGCCCTTCAAATCAGCAACATTTCCATTACGGCTAGCATTCACAAGAGAGTTACATGCAAGAGCCAGAGCTGCAGCAGCAGAATTGAGTTTATTCTGCGCACTTTGAAAAGTCTCTCCAGCCTCCTTAACAGGAGGACCATTGGCAAACAAGTCAACAGAAGCAGCAATTAAATTCAGTGCATGATCGATGTCTCTCTATCCAGGAAGAGCACTGTTCACGGTGGCAATAATCTCTGTAGCATGCTGATAACCCTCAGCAATAGCTCGATTACACTCAGCAATCTCTTATGGGGATTTATTGATATTCTTATCGAAAATCAACTTTGCATTCTTGAGCATTTTTTCCAAGTCCCCAGCTAACTCAGCAGCTGCTTCAAATAAACCTCTCTGTACATCGGGATCACCAATGGACAATGCTGCCAGAGTCTTGATGTAAGATGCCCAACTCTAGAACGCGCTAGTAGTATCAAGAACAGCAGAGCCACACGCAGACTCATTGTTCTAATTGGCAGAATTAACTAAAGTCAACAGACCAGGATTAATGATCTTCAATGCATCCAATATTCCGGTTGCCGCCGTCTCCTAAGACTGACCAAGCGGTGCGCGCAGCTGACCTTTGGCAAGTTTTTCCTATCCATTCATGATGTCTTCCAGTGCAGCTTTAATAGCTTTCATACCAGTCACATATTCTGATCCACTGATTGCAGCTTCAGCAAGAGCAATAGCGTTAGTCAGATTCTCCAAATCAGTCTCATGCTATTTAATGGCTCCAGATAGAGACTGCTATGCAGATATGTCACCCGTCGTAGATGCGACAGACTTAGCAGCCACAACAAAATTAGAGGCAATTCCCACCACACCTTTGGCGGATTGAATCAATTTACTCTGCAAACCAGTATCATCCACAGCTTTAAGATGAGCTTTGGTAGCATAAATCAGATCAGACACATTGTCTGCAGTCTGCTTACCGACAGTATTCAACTGAATCTGCGACGCTTGATTTCTGTTAGAAGGTCCAGCTTTTTTAGCAGCACCGATGAGCTAAGTGACCGAACCAGCAAACCGCTTGGAGGCCTCGGCAAGGGTTCCCAAAGCTTTCTTCTTGGCGTTATCGCCAGATGCAGCAAGGAGAGCTTTTTCGACATCAGCAACAGCCAGCTTTAACAATCTCTATTTCTCCTGATCATTCGGATTCTTAGCCGCATCTTTGGCGGCTTAAATCATTCTAGTTGTTGCCTCTGCTAGACGCTTAGCAGCCTAAATCATACTGTCCTTATCGTCCGCAAAAGCTGGATCTTGGCCTCGAGCCTTAAGCAAATTAACTAAACCAGTAGTGGCCAAAGTTAAATTCTTTGCGGCATCAATGATATTTCCGGAGTTTCCATTAGTTGCTGATAGCTAGTTAATAGCCCCTGTAGCCTTATCAAAAATAGCATCAAATTCGGGATCAGTCCCTTCGGCTCCTTCCAATAACTTGAAATTCTTAGCCTTCTCAATCAAATTGGCAATAGCTTCATTCACCTTCTAGGAATGCTTCATAAGTTCAACATTAGCTCTAGAATTATATCCAATCTTGGCTTTGAAAGGTTCTACCACAGAATGCAAATCATTGACAGCATCTTTAACAATCAAAGTGCCTTCCCACAACTAATCTTGACACTATGGAAACTAGATAGACGGTGCCACGACCATTGTGCAAGTGACCAAAGACTCTGCAGCAATGCCGGCCTGTTTAGAAAATTACACAATTTCAGGTTGCAATTGTTAAAATTGAGGATCATTCAGAGCCTCCTAGGCAATAGGCTTACTGCCTTGACTGACCAATGCAATCGTCGCCTTCGCAACTTCTTTAGCGGCATCAACCAGCTATTGTTGGACAAACTGCGAAACTTCTGCTTCACCAATTTTACTCAAAAGATTAAAAGCCTATTTAGAGATTTCCTAACCTTGACGCAACACCTCGGCGCGGACACTCGGATCTCCATCACCGCCAAGCATTGGCTGAACAGAACCCAACAACTTACCGGTAGCAGCAGCAAGATTGCGAGCACACTCCAACAATTTGTCGCCCTGAACACCATCGCTCAGCGCAGCTAACATCTTAATACTGGCACTCATTTGATTCAGATTTTGACTCAGAGTCGAAACATTAGCACCTACAGCACCAAAATCCACCTGCTCCAAATCAATCGCAGTAACATTCACAATCGCGGCAGCAGCTGCCAGATGAGAGCCAACTTAAGTAGCTACTGTCTATCTGTTAACTTCCATAGTTTGCATTTTCCACTGCTGAGAGGCCTAATCATTTCCAATGGGAGGTAGCTAAGTAGCCATGCTCAAATCCTAATTAGCGGAGCTCACTGCAGCAAAACCATTGTTTATGCTCTACATCAATGATTGCTGAGCGATAGCGTTTGAATACTCGACACTACCATAAGCAGCAGATTAAGCAACCATACGCTTTGTCACACCTTGCTTCATTCCAACACGATTGCCTTCCTCGCCGGATATTCCTGCGGACGCAACATCAACTTCCACGGCTCTACCTGCCTTCTTACCAACAATATTCACCGCAGTTCCCTTGATAGCCTTAATATTATCTTCCGCAATAGCAACCTATTCATCCTCATCCGCAGTATTTCTCTCTGCATCTTTACGCTTTTTCAAAATGATATCAATATAACCTGCAATCAATTGACTGATTTTCTCACCTTCACTAGTCTACACAGAGTAATACGAGTCGGCATAATCACCAAAATCCAAAGTGAAGCTGTTCTACGCAGCAGCCCATCTACGCAGAGTAGTAAGCGGCCAAATTTTAACAATTTCTTTAGTCTCGGCATCCATTCTCATGATACTATCTCTAGTAACTCCAAGCAGACGAGGAACAATCTTGCTCTTACCGGGAACCTTCTCTTTGACCAAGAAGAAGGTGACACCATAAGTCTTCAAACTACGACACAATTAGACATAACGAAACTTGGCATTCAGCTCATTTAAGCCTTGCAACTTTCGATGCTCCTAATAAATCTTCTTCTCCAAATCCTTCTTATCCTTCTAGTACTCTGGAGGAACAAACTCTTTCAACTTGATAAAACCCGGCTTATGCTTATCCGGCTCATGATTTCCATACTAAACTTGACACTACAATGCAGCCAATTGAGATGCCTCTTCCATATTACATGGATGCTGGCCACTGACAATCATATCTCTAGATTGAACAAATAACAGATTCAACTAAATCGGATCATTGCGATCAATGTTCTAATCACTGAAGAAAAACTTCTTTTTCAACAATAGAATATCAGCCTCAGCGACACCTTGCTCAGGCAAACTCTTCTCCGGACTAAGCCAACGATCACCACTAGCCATTTTCTCCTTATCATCTCCTGCGCGCGTAGACTTCTTCAAAGTCTTCTCAGAGCCACTTGAAGTCTATACACCATCAGCATTGTCCAACTGGAGGGAATATTCGTCAAAATTAGCAATTCCAATACGCTTACAGATGGCCTCTGTCATTTCCTGCACAGTCTGCGAATCATCCACCAGAACAGTCTTCATTGTTTCATCCATTAGTTTAACACGCAGCGGTCTGTGCTTCTTCTTATACTCAACACTGTCACCAGACTTGAGATCATAGAAATCCAGTGTTCTATTAGAAGCTAGCCACTTTGTTAAGAATGGGTAATATATACCATGATCAGTAGCACCTGAAGTCTTATCTCCAAGTCTTTCTTTGATATCTTTACAAACCTCAGAGATTGTCATTCGACCATCAAACTACACATTATCACAAAAAGTCAGTACGGTAAGTAGTGGAATATATAAAACATACCTGTAAAGTTTTAGTAGTCCCTTGATCTGCAATCAGCACCTTCAATGATATCGTTGACATTGTCGTTGTAGATACTAAAGTCAATGCTCTATAGATTAAAAGTTTAGAAATTGTGTTTCAGATCAAGCAAGAGAGAGATTTTTTATTTGCGAGCTCTTTGTTGGTCCCATCGTACAATCTTGGTTGGCAAGCAAACATTCAGTGATTTGATCAACCTCTCATAAGTTTTTGTTGCAATTATTTACATTGGCTTTAATGCCGTTATCTCAAAGTAAATAGTATCTAAAATTCAATAAAGAAGAGTATCTTATCCCGTGTTTAGACTCAAAACGACTGTAAGACTGATATTTTACCTTGATGGAGCCAAATATGAGGGGAAATTAGGAGACACAATGACATACTTGCTTTTCTTCAAGCCTATCTTTGATAGAGTGTAACTTATACGAACTTAAGTTTTTATTACGGTTGATGTGTGATCTATCGTAAGCAATTCTGGCATTGCGTTTTGTTTGAAACAACGCACGGTCCAATTTCTTTTCTGTTTCAACTCAAAGCTGTACGCATAGTCGCGATAACATCTCACCCATCTGCAGTATTGTTGCGTCATAAAATGGACCAGCTACTGAAATAATGTGGATTGGTGCAGCATAATTCTCATTTTGAATGCAGTCGTTCGATTCAAGAAGTAAAGTAGTGTATACGTGAAGCTGATTGCGAAATAGTGGTGTAATGGTTGACTGAACAACGAAATCTTCATGCTTCTCTTCTACCCTTAAAGTTGGTAGTCAGTGACAGGTAAGATTTTGATTTAGTTATGTTATATTCTTTATTATTATCAATATACGTTTTTTCTAGATGGCTCAAAGAAGATTTACTAACTATAATGCTGCGTACCGACTCTCTATAAATGCCAGTGGTGAAGGCAGTGCTCAGTGCTATGAAGGACGCGTGCGAAACTGATTCGCGAGATTTGCTTCAGAAACTGCTGCAGCATTTGAAATGGCTGAATTTGTAAAAGCCACGTCAGATTGTCATTGAGTCTATAAAGTTGCTGCATACGTTGTCAGACAATTACAAGTCTAGCTTTGTTTAGGCTTTGCCAGATATTTTCCCAGAGTCTGAACACAAAATTCTGGTTGAAGAATTGACGTAGGTGATTGATGATGATTCTGATATGCTCAAAGTTGGTATTGAAGCCATATCACAGCTAAGTCCTAATGCCGAAACAAATGCAAAGATGCGAATCCTGGTTATGGAGAAGCTGAATTCCTCTCAGACTAGTGATCTGCCGTTCCTCATTAAATGGTTATACTAGCAGGCTAGTGTCGCGAAATCGGATGTTACTGAATTTATCCGTGACTTGAGATATAATTTTGATTTCTCGGCAGTCGTTTAATCTGATTCTTCCGATGATAGTACTGTGTATTTGATTGTTGACTAGTTGTGTTAGTGTTTCAGTACTCTCCAAGGAGCAATGGACGCTTTTCTTCGTAGTGTTGGTAAAGCGGATAGGTTGCAACTTTTAGATTTGGTGCTGTTACTATGTTGCTTGCGTACTAAATCAAAGTCCAAGTAGAAAGTTCATTTGTGTATTCAAGATTTGATTTTAAATGGGATATTCACCGGAAATCTTATTGATACTGCGTGTAAAAAGTGCAGAGGAATATTTAGTGTCTTTGGCTCGGACGTGTTGGCGTTGATCGTGTTTTTGCTATAAAATGAGAAGATTAGTACTTCTAACGATGCAGTTGGTGTGCTGAAAACTTTGCATCTCAATTTGGCAGAGTAGTCAGATGTCTATATTCGCTCAGAAGCCATATCTCAGACTGTAGCTTTAGTCGGTTAAAATAATTAAAGCCTGACTTCTGCTGCGCTTGATTTACTTTTATATCTCTCTATCGAGTGCAGTAACTTTGATTTTGGTCGATATGTTAAGCATTTGGTAATTCTTTTGGACTATCTGGAAATCATGGGTCCTGCAAATGTTCAAAAAACTTATCAACTGCTATTTCAACTTTCTTTAAATGGAAAAAGTTAATCTGGTAATTTGGCCGATGAGTTGATGATTGTAGTGCGGAAGCAGCTTTGTCATTAGGATATTTCATATTAGAAATCCGGAATCATTGGCGTGTTGCAGTACATTAAAGTCGGAGGTTAGAAAATAAGTCTGCAAGAATTTGAAGAAATTATGTAGCTTGCTCACAAATAATGCTGTAAAAATATTGCCAGTTTAATCCTTCTGTATGAGACTCTTAATCAACTTGTCATGGATGGCAGTTTGTCTGATGAATTTATAGGTTGGATTGAAGAGAATATCGCTGGGGATTTTCAGACTGAGTTCCTGCTGGAGGCCGAGTCTTTGCCACAGCTGTCTTCCGTTTCGGTTGTCAGCAAGTTGTTAGATAGTCCTGTTTGCATATCACTTATAAGCGAAGACTCAATCTAAAAATGTTCAGATCTGTAAATCAATGCCTTGAATGACAGACTGTCTCTACTTAATCCTTTGTTTGACTTAATGATCAGCTGTGTGAAGGCCCTTAATTAGAAGTAGCTAGATTCGGTGGATGTTTTACTTGGTTGTGGCTTTGTGAATTTCAATTATGAACTCCAACTGGAGGATCTGAGGAAGTAGAGCTCTTAATCTTCTGGACTGATAACACTGTGTCTATTTTACCAAGTAAATTATATTAGAAAGGCAGTCAACTTGTTCATTGACCAAAAGCATGACGCTCAGATGATGGAGACGTGTAAACTGCGCTTGAAGGGACTTGTCACTTTGGAGGGTCATTTGAAGAATCTTTGCTAACAGTGCTCTCTGGATGAAATTGAATTTATTGTGTCCAAGTTGCGTCATCTGTCATCTAACGACCCTGCCTCTAGCATCTAAATTGATGCGAAATCTGCTTTGTTGGAAACTGCTGCGTAAGATGAAAGTATTGATGATATCACCTTTTCTGAAACTGCGTCCGTGAGCACTGAGAAGAAGAGTAAAAGTCTGCAGTCTAAGAGCAAATTGTCTAATTAAGATCATTTTGCGTTAGTGAAACCTCTTTTATGTGAATTGCAGGCTGAAGCTGTTATGATTGTACTAAAAGACTGTGTCTCTAGTTTGTAAGATGCTGAACTATGTGCTATGTATGTTGAGGACATTGCGGGAAAGATTGAGGCCAGATTTTCCAATACGTACAGCATGCCGATTATGGTAGCAAAGCGCAAAAATGATCCTTGCGCATTGAAATTTGACCAACTTCTGAGTTTGAATATGGATTCAATAATGTAGATGCTGCTGGCAGTGGTTCCAGCATTTGGTTCTATATTATCATCCATGTTCTAAGCAGATGCTGACCTGGATGAGAATCAGCTTTAAATTGCAGTTTTAATATTCAAGTCTCTGAAGTATTTGGCATCCAGCAAAGTGTGGAAAGAGAAATGCTACGAGAAATATATCAATATTGTCACAAAGTGGTTTACTCCTCCCGATGCTGGCGCGCAAAATGCATCCGTAATTGGTTCTTTGTAAACTGTGTTCGGTCATGAGAAAGCTCCTCTGGCATTGAAAATCCTGATCATTGAATGTCTCAACTGTATTCAGTAGTTTGTCGTTGATCACAAATGCCTGCAAGCTGATTATCGCGGCAGTATTCTGGACATGGTACAAAGTCTTCTTATCAATCCTTCTAATAAAAGGCTGATATCTAATGATCAAATAATGTGGCTATTGAGCATGTAATTCAAGTATTGTTCTGATTCTGACAATGTCCTCCAAGATTACATATCGAAGGCGCTGAAGGCACATATGGATGGAAATGCAGAGACTCTACTGGCATATCCATTGCTGACCAAGGAGACATTTCCATACTATTACAAATCTTTATTTGACTAATTGTGCAGCAGATTAAAGCAGATTGATGTTAAAGTCGAGGATGAATAAATATTGCTGAAGTAGATTGCTTTATATGTCAAGCTCTTTCAAACTCTGATTAGCTTCATTAAACAGGCAGACAAGAGACCCGTGTTACTGGCAACTTTGAAATTTGGCAGAGTATTTGTTGAGGCTTTTAACCGTATCTGTGTGCCTGCTCTGGATAGTAAATTTCGCCGTCACAGACACGAAGTTGTTGATATAATCAAAGAGTGTCAGATTGCGACCAGATAGTTACAGGTTTGATTTTACTAATCACAATTATAATCATCATATTTGAATAGTACGCGCTGTGTAGAGTGTATGTGGTTATTCTAAAGAATACAAGGATGTAAATATGACAAATGCTGTTCCATTGACTCGCAAATCACTGGAGCAATTCATTTACAAGATCAAGGCTATGCTGAGCCACCACAACGTGCAAGGCGCATTCTGGATCGGAAATTTGAAGCATCGTGACTTGAAAGGAGAAGTTTTATCATCTCAAATGCCAGTGCAATAATAAGTCCAACAGCAGACGAAGAAGAAAACCGCATCCAAGTAGCCAAAGAAGCGGAAGCTGTCGGATCAAGATGTTGAAGATGCAGAGAATTTGTTGCCGCAGAAGCGTCTATCCAATACTTTAATCACCAATTCTTCCGACAATGATGATGACGTCAATAAAAGTTCCAACAAATTGTCCACTATAGCAGAAGATGAGCAATCTGAAGGGAGTTCTGCTGTTGTAAATATAGTTGATGGTGATGACAGCTTGAATGATCTCAATATGGACGAGATATTGGTGGATCTTGAGGAACAGAATAGTGCAGAATGGTGAAAATAATATAAAAAGTGTCATGCAACTTATGCTCATAAACCTATTGTATAAAACATTCATCGCTCCACCTTATTCGCATTAATATCATCAAGAAACTGCTTACGCAATCGATCAATATCCTTCTAAGTGGTGTATTACTTTACACAATCATTAAGCGCGTTAACTTTAGTCTTGCATTTCCACAAAGCAACCAATAGATTATGACTTTAGCAGCACTTTTGATAATCCTTCACCAGTTCATCACATTATTTCAACGCGTTCCTCTTTAGTTACTTGGTCAACGCTTCTTCCTAAGTCTTTGTCAGTCCAACAATCTTGGCCGTCATATCAATAGCTATAAAAGTACGACTAATATTTTATTCGCCGTGATAAATCGCTAAATAGAAAAGATGGTTCTCGCGGTAAAGCTTTAACACACCGTCATTCCTCTCCTTAATAAAGGCGCGTGAAATCTTAACGCCTTTTATTGTAACAACAACGACCACTGAGCCTTTCCATCCACTAAACTAGTCGCGATCAGGATGGAATTTATAAAATCCATGACATTGAAAAGGATTAATTCTAGAAAGAAATCGGTTTCTGGTATGTGTATACTCATACAATCGGTGGGCATATATTTTATATTGATTTTAAGCGTGTAGATGCTCATGCCATTAGCTAGACGGAAGGTGCCACATTTTTCACTTTGAATCTGATGCAAGACTCATCTGAAGAAGAGCCTCTGATTTAAGTCAGTCTCAATGCAACTAAAGTCTTACCAGCTGCAGCCAATGACGATAATCCACCCGCTACTGGTCTTGAAGACTCGCACCATAATACCGGCAACATCAATAACAATAAGATTGATGTGAAGAGCGAGATTAAGCAACTGGCACAGCTAACGCGAGAATTTGCTCAGTAGGTGCTCAAAGACTTGAAATTGGTCGAGTCTCAGCGTAAGATTGTGGGAGAATTAAAGCCTAGTGTGCGTATTGGCGGCCCTTCTAATTTTTAACACTTGGCGCATATTAACGACGATATTCTCAAAGATTTGGATAATGAGATTCTGGTCGATAGTAAAATCCTCAGCGGTCAAGACAAGCTTAGTCATGAAGAGTACAGACTCTGGCGATGCACTCTACTACCTCAATTGGAGCAGTTGAGTATATATCCTTCATTTTATTAGAGGAGGCGTGAGTTATCAAAGAACAAAGCACTTTAAGAGCAGCTGCTTATCTCAGCGATTCCTTAACAATTTAGGCGGCAAGTGTGGTTATTAATGGTTGGCAATGATCTGAACATCACCGAGGAGCTATTTAATATCTTTTGGCGTCATGCTAGATCTACAGCGAATAGAGTCTAGTTGAGGCGACACGTGGAAAGTAGTGGACTCTAGATGAGTACACCTCCAACCAGCAGGAGTAGTTCCACCATTTCGTATGATGGGAGATCAGATGGCGATAAACTTGGTAATGAACCGAATGTAGAATAGAACGCTGTATGTTAAGGTAAGTCAAAGCCGGTGACTATTGCGAGTAGACGCAGTTCTATATCTCAATTCAATATGGATGATGATAATGGTGGTGGTGATGATAACCATGGCCATTAAGTTGAAGCCATGCACCGTGATGGAATAAATGATCAAGCTGATTAAACTGCTTTAGAGTAACAGTATTAGCATTATATGTAAAAGTAGTAATAAGCAATGATGAGTCGGTCTATTCTTGGTTTAGAATCTTCAGTGGCTTTAATTCCTGTCGACCTGCCACGAACAGTTGTTGATGTTAGAAAGCGTTCTGTGACGCTGAATGCCATCAAGACTAAGATGAATCTATTATCCGCCTAGATGATTGATGATAAATTTTAGTACCTAGACCGTATAGCCGAAGTTGATAATGCTGGTGATTTGATGTTCTCTTGTTGTTCAGATTACGCCGGAGAGGAACCTGCAACTTAATCAACATCACATTAATCATCATCGTCTGATAAGATGAAGGCTGCGCTGGAAGCATTCGTGTGTTATCGTCCAGATTATGGTTATGTACAAGGCATGTCTTACTTGGCATCAATGATTACTGGCACATCACCGCAAGATATATCCTCATATGAGACATTTGTACTGCTGGCCAACATGCTGCACCGACCTGTGCTCAGAGATTTCTACACCATGAACAATCTGTTGATCAAGCCGTATCTGGATGTTCATGCACAGTTATTGAGACTCTATTGTCCTCAGCTGAGTCTACACCTGTAGCAATTTGACATATCACCTGAGATGTATCTCATCGAATGGGTACTTACTGTATTTGCTCAAGTGTTCCCTCTGGAGTAGGCGTATAAGATATGGGATACGTACGTGCTGAATGGTGATGTCTTCATATTACAGCTCTCTGTCGCCGTGCTCATAATGGTAAAAGACACTTTGATTAATGGCGACTTTGAAAGGTGTGCAACAATACTCACAAGGAGCGAAGTGTTGTAAGACTTGTTAGTTTAGTAAGCGGATGTTTTTCAAAAGCTCATCTAATGCTCATAATCCATCAAGCTGACCGATAAAGAATTAATACGACTTTTGCATAAATGTTAGTAGAACTAGCTCTGATATTTACAAAGTTACCAGTCTTGATGCATTGTATTATAAATATAGTTGGTTCTCAATATCACTCTTGTATTCGTTTTTTAACCATAAAGCGCTAAATATTATGCCAAGTAATAGTAATGCATCAACCATGCCAGGAGATTACGTTCAATTGAATTAAAGAACTAATGCAGCAGAAGGTACGAGATCCAATTCCTTCAGAGTCTTGTCCATGTCAGCAGAGGTAAATTATTTGCGAGGGAACGTGGTGGAAAGAGTAAACTATTGGGATAGATGATGATCATTAGTGAGTTGGCGACAAACCACAGATAGAGTATCTTCAGACTTGCAATTTAATACTATTGGCGATTTTCCAGGTGCTCGCACTTGCAATCTAGACTCGGAATAATCACCCTTAATTTCAGGTGTGACTAGAGGACTATTAGCCGAAGACGATGATACATAGTCATTCACAAGTTGATCACCACTTCCACCCTCTCTGAGCATCTTCTCCCTGGCAGCCTTCTCAGCCCTGGCGCGCTTATCAGCCTCAATCTACTCTTTGACGCGCTATCTGGCCCGAAGATCCTCCTATTTTTGACGTTTTTACTCTTCCAACTACTTCTTGATCAAGTCCTCCTACGTCTTCTACTTCACCGCAGTAATTTCCTTGCCGGTGATACGTCGCATCTTCTCATTCTCCCTCTACCTCAACTTCTCCTCCTCTTGCTCCTTGGCTCTCTTCTCGGCCAGCTTCGACTTCAACTCTTCCAGTTTCAACCGCTTCTCCTCTTCAGTCAGTGGTTTCACCTCCTCCGTGCTCTCTGTAAAATTCTAATGACCAGTCTTGGTGGCATGGTACTCTGCAACCTGACTGGATTTCAACAATTTCCCACAATCTTGACACTGCAGACTCTTGGCATCTTGAGGCTGAGCTTCTGAGCCACCGCCTTCAATTTACTCCAATGATGAGGATGAAGATGATAAATTTTAAGTACCACTACTAGAAGCACTAGAAAGAGTCAAGACGGGACCTTGCGGTAGTGGCTAGTCTATATCAGGATCATCTTAGTGTTCCAAGATCCAGTCCAACGCAGGTTATAAACCAGCATTCTTTGTAGCCCTCAACGCTTTCTCCACTCTAATCGAGGGGAATCCCATTCCCAATAATTAATCCTTGTCAGTCATATAAATATTCTTTCAATCTATAGTTGTTCCAAATAGAGTTTATCCTAATTTGCACGTTAAATGGTTTCACTCTGCAGAAAAGAAGAAGCGAAATCGAGAGATAGAGAGAGAGAGAGAGAATGTGTGTGCGTGTATGTGTGTGTGTGTGGGAGAGAACCGCCACTATCTCTTTATAAGGCAAAAAAGACATTGTAAGAGAATGTTCTGAACTGCATCGTATAAACTCTATCCGTCAAAGAGTATTATACATTCCGTATATTCCCTGCGATACAATCCATTCCTTACGCGTTATACTGGTCGTTGCTCTAACATTAAACATTCAAAAGCAAATTTAATACCGCCTAAGCTCATCCGTCTTCAAAGCATCTTAGTGGACATCTATTGTACTATGACTTTTTACAGGTTCGCTTTAATACCCAATGTGTATTCAAAAACCGGATTGTTCGTAACGCCTCTATCTGCGGCGATATTGTCAAAGTCATTGGTCGCCATATAACAGCGGTTAATCGCTTCAAGCTAAAGGTACTTGAAATCTTCTTGAGACATTGTACGGATAGTGAATTCAAAGAACTGTAAAGTCACAAGCAACGTTAACAACGGGGAAGAACGCAAGAAACAGATTATTAATATTAGCTAAGCGTAAGGATAATTGACTTTTCTACTTGGTTCTGGTTCTACAACTCTGTTCTCAGCTTAATAAAATAACTACAGTGTGAGGAGATATGTACATTTAGTAAACTTGGGTCATTCAAAAGTATCTCGCTGCAACTGTGAAGTCATAATCAGCGCCGAAGAAAATTTCTACTAAATAACTCTGTACAAAGCGCGTACAGATAATACGTAATAGAACGGGATACCGCCAATAATTTAAATGAAGTTGAATTGAACCTCAAGCACTGATTATGACAAATTGTGTCTGAGATGCGTAATCTAGAGTAAATTCAACTAAGATAATCTAAACATAGCAGAATCGCAAATGTTTAAGCAATCACTCTGCTAAAAGGGATCAAACAGGTTATCAAAACACGTATCAACCATACTCTCTGATCCGCAGGTAATTGCAAACAACAACGAGACACATTCAATACATGCAATAAATAAGTCGGCAGTTCCCGCGCGATAACAATTCAGAGCGATAGATTGAGAAATGACGAACGACCAAAAGCAAAGTGAGCGTGTGAAAAAATCTAATCGCTCGCTTTGATTTTTTAGCTTTGTCGGACTCTCAAAATCGTTAACCTTTCCACTTCTAACACTGCCTCATCAGTATTACTATATCACTATAATCACAAATAGCTTTAAATGAAGTTTGGCAAGTATCTAGAGAGGGAGCAGAGACTGGAATGGTCTGGTAAATATATTGATTACAAGGGACTGAAGAAGATTGTGGCTCAAGTGGTGGAGAATCAATTGGAATCGGCTAATAATGATCAGCAGTAACACCGATAATAGGATGCAATCTTTACTGCAGGCCCTGAGGCTAATGTAACTTCAACTTCTTCTTCTTCTGTTGGTGGTAATAATGGTAGTAATCGTCGTTAATCCTCCTCTTCAAGTGTTGATGAAGTTGAATTCTTCTATGCTCTGGATCGAGAGGTGGAGAAGGTGAATGCATTCTACTTGTACAAGTCCACAGAGCTTGACAGGCGATTCAACATTTTGAAGGATAAGCTGGCTCTGATTCAATAGATTTCCAGTTGTCCGGATAAGCACTAGTTGGAGTCTATGCTGTCTGCTATTCAGTCTCTAGAGGATAATGTTAATCTCCTGTTAGAGTATACGCACGTTAATCGTGAGGGCTTTCGAAAGATTTTGAAAAAGTATGACAAGAAGACTGGTAGTTCTATACAGGATGATGTTATGGCGTCCAAGATTAATATTCAGCCTTTTGTGATATATTCCACTCTTACTGATATTGTGTCTAGTATCGAGTAGATTAGAAGTTCTCTATTACAGTGCAGCAATGTTGAATTGAAGGTGGAGGATGACCAGAATGTGATCTTGGATTAGGCAGTGGCTGCTCTGTAATCCAACGATACCGCTGCACTTGACTCCATATTGGGCAATATTGTACAAGGTGGCAGTAATATTAGTAATTTGAACGTCTTCTTCAAGATTGTAATGATTGCTTGTTAGATAAAGGCTATCGATTAAATCAAGTTTATATGTGGCAAATATGATCAATTACTCCAACAGTTTGACTCGGTGAAGGAGTAGAATTTCATTCATCATTATGTATAGCGTTAAGGTGATTTTGGCCAGATTATGAAGGATCTTACTCTCGCTGACTCTGATCTTTCTACCACCTCTGCGGATAAAGATAGTGACCAAGTTTTGCGTGTGCTATTGTCAAGTACGAAAGACTCGAAATGCTTATTAATGAAGTAGGACTATGATGGAAAGTTGCCGTTGCATTACTGTGCTCTGAATAATTCCAAATTGATTATGAAAGTCTTGCTAGAATTTTATCTCCCATTTTGGAGCGAATTAGAGTAGATCTGGTATGATAATGATGGATTCACTCCTATCATTTATGCTGTCATTAAAGGGCACTCTGAGGTGGTTTAGGAGTTGCTTGTGATTACAAAGATCAACTTGAATACACACCAACTTGCTGTGATGGATAATGAATAGTTGAATGTACTCTCTCATCGACTTAATCATATGCCGCTCCTATTATATGCTGCCAAGTATGGACATGCAGAGGTTATTAAGCTCCTACTGGACCATGGAGCAGATGTTTAGGTGTGTAATGAAGATGGTTAGAATGTTTGTCATATGGTGTCAAGGCAGGGTAATATTTCATGTATCAATGTTCTAATGTCTAAAGAATAACAGCACAGAGTTTCTGATACCATGCGTGAATAGCTTTATGACAAGGCAGATGTGGTGAATGGATGGACTCCGCTCTTTTATGCAGTTACGGAAGGCCATTTAAAGTTTACTGAAATTCTGTTGGCTGATGTCAAAGTAAATTGTCTCTCTTTAGACAGTAATGGTTGGTCGTGTTATGAGCATGCGATATTCAGAGGCTATTGGGACATTGCAAAGTTGATCAAAGCGTTTAGTCTTTCATCATCGCTAAAGAATATGGACATTGCCAGTACGGAGAGTAGTCCGTCTTTCAGATTCAGTCCCAAAATGGCTCGTCCTAATGGCGGCAATGGTACAGGCGGTGGTGGTGGCGGTAATAGTAAGGACAAAGGTAGTCGTGTTTATGGTCATTAGACCATTGCGAATTAGTGTCTTTTGGCTGTATCACTTGGTTGGAATGATATCAAGGCTAATGTGATGCCTGTCAAGTTGAACGACAGCTCAATACCAACTTAATCCGTTCTATCCCTGGTGGTACATGGTGAGAACTTGGTTGGAGAAAAGTCGTATGTTGATCTGCCAGTGAAGAATCCATCTGAGCCCATCATTTTTCATACTACGCCTGGACAAGATTCGGTAAAGAATGTTGTATTGCGATTTGATATCATGCCTACGTTTGGTCTCAATAGCAAAAAGATTATTGGACGTGCAGTTGCAATACTCTCCGATCCGGGCGATGATGTGAAGGTTGGTTCATACAACGGTGCTGTGATTCGTGTCAATGCACCTATTATGAATAGTCAGCTGGCCATTATTGGTAGAATCAAGTTTGAGTATGTTGTTATTAAGCCATTCCAACATCCCAAGGCTTCCATCGGATCTAAGCAGACTTATTGGAAATCTGTATCCACTAAGATTATTGGTCATCGCGGTGCTGGTGCTAATCAGAGTGGCCGCTCAGGCAGTCTCTAAGTGGGCGAGAACACAGTGTTGTCGTTTATAACTGCTGCATCTCTCGGTGCTGAGTATGTGGAGTTCGATGTCCAGGTGACAAAAGATCTTGTGCCCGTTATTTATCACGACTTCATCCTCAGCGAGACTGGACTCAACGTTGCTGTGAACAGTGTGACTTTGAATGAATTTCAGACTCTTGGCCCGTAGAGACAGTAGAAGCCAAAATCTAATAATAATAGAAGAACGCGAAATACCAGCTTTGATGATTCCAATTTCACCTCTAATAATTAAAGGCGCTCTTAATAAGATTAGGAAGAGACTGATTAGTTTTCTGACAATGTTGCCACAATGTCTGACGATTAGAACCTTAAAAGGATGCTCACCATACATGAGAAGAACATGAGTGAAGGTGTACTGTAAGCCCTCAATCATTGGCATATGCAGAGCAATGGAGGTGCATCCGGAGACGCTAATCCCAAGATTTAAAAGGTGAGACATCATGGAGGCAGATCTGATAATGCTATTCAAGCTCCATTTGCCACGCTGCAGGATGCGTTTAAAATGGTTCCCGCTAATATTGGATTCAACATTGAAGTCAAGTATCCGACTGAGCAGGAAGCTGAGTAGTTTGGATTCAAAGGATCCGACTTGAATGTATTTGTTGATCAGATTTTGCATTGTGTCTTTGATTATGCTGGTAGTAGACCAATTCTGTTCTCATCTTTCCACCCTGAGGCGTGTCTAATGCTCAATATGAAGCAATCCAATTATCCAGTGTTCTTCCTCACTGATAGTGGATCAACACTTACTTATGATTATCGCTGCAATTCTCTTTAAGAAGCTGTCAGATTCGCCAAGTTTGCAGATCTCCTTGGCATAGTGACGGTGAGTGATCCGCTAGTGGAAGCTCCTAATCTATGTAAAGTGGTCAAGCAGAATGGATTACTGCTCTTCTCGTTCGGTCGCCTGAATAATTAGGTGGAAAATTTTGATTTGTAGCGGAGATATGGAGTTGATGCTGTCATTGTAGATAAGATCCTACCAATTGTAAATATGTCAAAATACGCCAATAGTGCCACTAATAATAATAACTCTTCCGCCACGTCAACTCATAACAACAATGGATCGAGTAATGAATCTCCCTAATCCATGAAATGAAAAATATAAGAATTAATGCATTTATCCTTTTGTATATTGTATTTTCATTCCCATAACATGCGAAATTTAGAATGCTTGCTATAGTAGTTGTAGTTAAAGCCATCTATTGTCACCACATTACGTTCTCTCTGAGATTGGAAAGAGTTTTGATCTTCGTCGCGCCTTTCGAATTCACTCTCTTTTTACCCTTTTAATCCTATCATCTACCAAGATATACATTTTAATTCATAATGTTGAGATTGACGCGGTGTAAAAATACTATAAATTATCTCGCTATTAGGAGAATATCAGTAGGCCCAAGAATCTTGCTGTAGAACGCGTAAGAGTCTGTAGATGCGGGCGATAATGGACTTGGCGCGGATTTGATTCCAACGTCAAAAGATAACATCAATGATATAGAGAAGGTTGAGTAGCAAAATGATAACATGGATAAACCAGATCCTGTGAGTATCAGTATCAAGTAAATGATGGACGCTGGTTTGCATTTGGGACACAGCACAGATATATGGCATCCGAATATGTTGCCATTCATTTATGGTCGTCGAAATGGAATTCATATCATTAATCTGGAGCATACGCTGACGTATCTTAGACGCGCTCTGAATGTTACGAGAGAAGTTGCCAGGCAGGGAGGTGTTATACTATTTGTTGGTATGCGCCCTTTCCAGAGAAATATTCTAATTTAGAGCGCGAATTATTGTAATCAGTTCTACGTTCACAACACTTGGATGCCTGGCAGTCTAGTCAACCATAAACACGCTCTTAAACGCGCCAGTGCTGATGGTGTGATGCTACAGCCAGATCTGGTTATTGTTTTGGATCCGAATGAGAGTCGCGAGTGTTTGGATGAGTGTCTTAAAGTGAAGGTGCCAACTGTTGGCTTGTGCGATACAGACTGTGATCCTCAACAAGTTAGTTATCCTATCCCTGGTAATGATGATTCCACAGCTTCTGTTGAACTCATCGCATACCTTCTCTCTTGTGCAGCTAAAGAAGGCCGCGATGAGCGACTGATGAGTATGGGTGAGACTGGTGATAACAGTGATTGACATTGAACGCTAATAGAATAGGCTTTTAATCGTATATATATCTCAATGTATACATTCATATCAAATCTTTCATAAGCCTGTTTACAATGACGTTTGTTTTTATCAGTGGGTAACATGATTCAATCAAAGCAGAATCTTGTAATAGTTCTACTCTGCGATATCATCTTTGAATCTAGGGACAAAGTTTATCACTTTGATCTCTGTGAATCCCTCCTATAAATCAGGCTATTCATAATTGAGTCTGTATTATTCATACGCAGAGTTAGGTACTGATTATCGTTCGCCAATAATCTTTCGGAATTGGTTGTTATGCTTGCAGTGCAGTTCAGATACATTAAACTTAAAGCACCGCACAGGAACGCCGCAGTCCTTTGCCAATCTTATATACTATTGACGGACATGCTTGGAAGGATTAGTGTTATCAATGACTACGCGCTTGCCTTATGTGAGCAGCTACTTTGCAATATCGATACATTTCTATCCACTCCCCAAACTATCTTGATTGACTCGCGCATAATCTTTAAGATACGTTACGCAGAAGGTACTTTTACCACACCCAGGAAATCCAACTAGCATTATCATCTCCTATTAATTCTAGTCAAGAGGTAATAGAGGAGAACAGGTTGGTTCAAAAAGTGGAGGAGTGTCTGCATTCTTGATATTGAGTGGATCAAATAGAGGAACTTTAGAATCAGGTTATGACTACTAAGACCCATTTGTATCAAGATCTTTATATATTGCAGAAGTAAGTTACTCGCCCAGGAAATACTCTTCAGGAGTATAAAACTTTAAGCCAGATCTCTTTGCGAAATGATAATCTGCATCAGAGTGATCAGCTTTGCGATTAGTGCCTGCATGAGAACGACCAGCAGCATCTCCCACGTAGAATGATTATTCCATATCGATCACGTTAGTCATATAGCTTAATCCAGAATGAATTTCACCATCCTCAAGTGCAGGCGGTTATCTACCTCTTAGCTCTTGTATGTATCTAAATATTCCAATGTTAGGTTTGCGGAACTGATCATCAGCACCGGCAGCGAATATTGTCAAAGGCACCTCTAGCTGCTAACATATAGCCTCCAACTTTCGCTTCCACTGACCATCTCTGCGTTGGGTGAATAGATTAAGCTGATTCGATATGATGATTATAGAGTACCCTTGTTCGTGACATTCCCGCACTTTACTCAGCGTAATCTTTGGGTGCAACCATTTCCAATCAAACTCGCTCTTGGGAAACGTATGACTGCCCTTGGTAGTAATGAGCGTACCATCCAAGTCAAAGCAAGCGATTTTACCATCTATAAGTAGCGGGCGGGATGAAGAATCTTTAAATACGCATTAACCATGCAGAAGCGTCGGTGGACCATCATCTATCCATTTGATAATCATTTTATCCTCTTGAGCAGTCTTATTCGCCGATCCAAAGTACTAATCAATATGTCGCCGCTTTTGCTCATTATTCTAACTCACATTATCCCGCTTATGTTGCTACTACCTCTTCATAGCTGTGTCCTGCGATGGTAATATCTAAAATACTTTCGCTAATTAAAATTCAGAGTAAAGCGCGCAAGGTTAAAAGTGAAATGATAAAATACGCCGTTCGATTGTAGTTCATGCAGAAAGTATCCAACGCTACACTGTAAGATAATAAAATCATCAAAGGATCTTCTATTACGACTATTTAATAAAAATATTCAATTATTGGAAGCCATTTCACATGTTCAAGTGTTCGCCCTGATTCCTTTATGATTCTTGCTTAGCGTCTTATGGTATGACATGCAGTAGTTAAGCCTTGATGTGATATTTGTAAGCCCAGCTCTTGCGAGCCAAAACCTGGACAGCTCCCATACATATGATGAAATTATAAAGTAACTGTAATGTCGCTTAAAGAATTAGTGCCGCATTGCTTCAAATAATCTCTCAGTACTAACGCTTAGGGGATTTCACCATCAGGGTGTCTTTAAATGGATCTTGAAGGATTAGATATAACGCACTCAGATCCCTATTCATTCGCATGGTAGTTATATGGGTTAACTTCTTCTGACCAACAGGTTCATCACGATCTCTGTTGACGCGTCTTTCAAATCCACTGCGGACACACTCATAGCACAAACTAGAGAAATTAAGCTCTGGAACAACAATGACTCTTGCATACTCGTTCAAAAGGTCAATGAATTTTCTGACAGGAAATAGATTGCTGTTGACACCGCCAGAGAATGCCCATGCTCCGTAGTAGACCAAAAACTTATCACGATCTTGACTTTGCAGATCGGCAACACCAAATACTATTTCGATTAAATTCAGCGTAACATGTCTTTTATAAACTTTCTGGTCATGCTATAGCTTGAGGATGACTGCTCGGAAACTATGGTAATTCAGCTGCTCTTCCATCCTAGAATAGCAGTCACGCAAGATATTTCTCAGCTTAAGAGTATCACCGTGACTTTTGGGCAGCTCATATTGTTGAGCAACTCGATCGAGCAAACTCCTAAAACTATTGACCATGCGCAGCGCTTCCAACTCGTGCCAAATAATTCTCCTTGAATATAACACCACGATGAGCATCTCCAAAGTATATGTCATCCGCAAGGCAGCTTTACTAGAGTTTGGAGGGACGGAAATAGGCAATATAATTCTTCTAACCTGGATATATTGCAATCTCAGTCACTGCACTGATTTCGACTTTAGGATTTGGAAACTTAAAGCAGATCCTACTACAGGATTTGTTATTAGCAAATTCCTGGTATAACTACACCTCTATTCTTTCAATTTCTTGTTCAAACTCGACAGCAGAATCTAATGAGCTTCAGAATAAGCATCCTAATCAGGCCGTGCATTCTAGTGGCCAATGAACTAGACAGCGTGAACTTCATTCTACTATTGCGCGCCTTCGCACATTCAGGATAGGATCTTCTGTTAGAATCATAATAAGTAGAAATCAAATAATAGCCAATTATTATAATTTCTACTTCACTGGGAAGAAGTTTGGAAGAAGTAGTATGGTCATTGTTCAATCACGATGTATATTTTTCGTCACAACCTAACATCTACCAAGCAATGCAAAGCTCTCTCGTTCGACCAGGAACGTCAGGATCATCAGGCCGATGTGCATCTTCTTCTAATAAATCACTGACAATATATTTAATGGCATTTCCACCGATAAGCTCTAATATTCTTGCAGTCTTATACAAGGCATATAACTACAATGAGAGCAATAGCAGTATTCATAATAAATTTCAATAGTTTAAAAAGCGTCTCATGACTGAAAGAGGCAACTACTTAGTATTTTTCGAGTGTTTGACAAAGGAGAAGAAACGCTGGCAATAACAAGTAGCTAATATAGTGATTAGAGTCCGATCGGTATATTATGATTTAGAGAGTCAACAAGAGAAAAGCATTGTAGGTGATGACAATAAAGTCAATGTCGTATTATGAAAACAATCAATCACTGGATACAGAAGGTAGTAAGTACTCAAATACCTTTATCCTTTCCAGCACGTATGGCATTAGGGAAGAAGCTCTTGGCAATGCCCGGTAATCCATCACCACCTAGTTCAATCTTCAACTTTGGCTCGGTGATACCCAAAATCGCCTTCTGCGGTAATCCAAACACAGTCTCATCCTAGGCACGTAATTCACCACCGTTACGGAAGAATTTCACAACATCGCGGTAGTACTCGGCGCCTGCACGCAACTTTCTGTTGAACGAGCTCTTCTTACCGTCTTTGGTCAGGCCATTTCCCTCTGGGCCCAGATCGACTTCGTACAATCCAAATCTCTGACTATAACCGAATGCCCACTCGAAATTATCCATCAGCGTCCAGTAAAAGTAGCCGCGAATGTCAACTCCTTCACGCATAGCCATGGACATTGCATAAATGTACCTCTTGATGAACAACTTTCTGCGAGAGTCATCGTGATCAGCAACACCATTCTCAGTCACGTAAATAGGGATATCATCTCTATCGGCATGTTTACATACTGCATTCCATGTTCTCTTCAACGCAACGTAGAATCCTTCAGCATAGATTGGATACTCCATATCCGTCATGATACCGGTCGAGGCATCTTATGGGTGAGCTTCAGCTCTAATAGGATCATCCAGTCTGACTGAGACAAATGGGAACTTGGAAGTCAGACTAATTTCAGGCATGATAACACTCTTATAGAACATGTGACTATAAAAGTTCAACCCAAAAAAGTCCAACGTGTGTGGAGCCTCTGGGATGTTCAGATAATGACGCCTGCCCAACACTGGGAACTGGAAGGACAACTTCCCATACTTGAAAAAGGCCAAAACCAAGTCATTCTACAGCAAATCGGCAATGTAAGCAGCCATGTAGTCGATAGGATTCCATCTGCGGTATGGATGCGTGTTGAAGACATTATGTACAATACCAATCTGAATGTCGCTATCATTTCTAATAGCCTTCAGTCTTTTGTACACCTCAGTGTGACCCTTCAACATGTTACACAGCACAGTTACAGCATCATCAATCTGATTCCACAACTGGCCCTTTTCATTCTTTCCAGGTGGGAACGATCCCTGCAGCCAGCCAACCATGGCAAAGACGGTAGGCTCGTTGAAAGTACACCAAATCTTGACACGATCACTGTACTCTTCATACACCTTCTCGGAGAAGCGGTAGAAATACTCCAGATTATCTTCATTCTCCCAGCCACCCAGATCATCAAACCATATTGGCTAAGTGAAATGATGCAAAGTAATCACAGGCGTGATACCTTCCTTCAACAAGAGATCAATCTCGTCCGAGTAATGCTTCAGCGCCTCCTTGTCCCACTTGCCAGGCTGAGGCTCAATCTTGCTCCACTCAATACTGAAGCGGTAAGAGTTGAGAGCCAGATCTTTCATCAGACGTACATCCTCAGCAGTTCTATTCCAATGATCTGCTCCATAGATGGCAGAGTGTCCTTTGAATATGCGACCCTTCTTCTCCCATGCCCACCAGTTGTTATTGGTGCAGTTTCCTTCAATCTGGTGAGCAGCAGTACTGGCACCCCAAAGAAAATTTGCCGGGAAATGAATATCCGTAGTGTCTATGCGCTGTCTGTTTGGATTCGCAGCATTGTCCCACTCCCATCTCAGAGGCTTTGGCACCACAAATGAGAACAGTCTCTGCAACAGTACAAAAGTCATGGTGAACGGCAGAGCCATTATAAGAAATACGAATCTTGCATACGGAAACCAATACTTGGACTCTGAGCCACTAGAATACCCAGCCATACTACTCTCTCTATGATTTGCTAATAATAATCAAGTGCCACCACTGATGATACTGACCGACTATTCAAGAAGAGTTAGATAGAGGCGAATACTATTGTTATTCCAAGTTGCCAAAAGGAGTAAGAAAGGAACGTCTGATTACAGGCGAAGGAAGTGAATGCGCGCGAAACGAGATTTTGAACGCGCCAAACTCGTTTTTGAAACATTTCAAGTTTTGAAGTGGCGTTGTCGTGTAAAGTTTTTGAAACCAGTCAGGTGGCGGCGTTTCACTCACTGAATAATCTAATCAATCGCTTGATTGTAAGTATCAACTATTATTTTCATGTGTTAAGTACATTGTATTTTGAATGTTAATTGCTTAATTTAGATTGCATGTTACTTAATATTACTTTTAGGAAATGTCGATCCTATTTCTGGTGTCGTGTTTCCGATTCAGGTAGATTTGTATCCATGAATAGATTAATACCGCAGTATATAAAGGGCTTAAGGCTCACTTTCACTTTCTTTTTCACTTCAAACTACGATATCAAAAGTAATAAGGCTTTATAGAAATGAAGTATCAACAGCTAATCTCTGCATTTGCGTTGTTTACTGTGGCTTAGAGTAACAAGATAACATTTGGCACTTTTGAATTTGACAACCCGCCAGAAGTCAGCTAAGGCGGCAAGGTACCTTTAGTTAAAGCTGGTAGCACGTATCAAATCAAATGGCGTACCATCCCAGAAGAAATGGGGGATCCTGAGACTATTACATTGGAGTATCTAGTAGGTGTTTACCCATATTAGTCTGCATTCACCGCCCTGCTGAAGGATGCTCCCAACTAGAATTCATACGACTGGAAAGTGCCTGTTGACGCTGCTGAGAATTTTTACTTTTTTAGAGTCAGCTCATCTTAGTAAAGTCCCCCAATGCGTGCTCGTACCAGTGCTGCAATAAGAATTATTTCCTAGAATGCAACTGATGTCGCAAATCTCAATCCTATCGAATATGAGGATCCGTCAAAGGCTGATGGCGAGTAATAACCATTGAATGACAAGAATAACACCAATTCTATTGCTAACTCGGCTGCCGACGGTGTCTCTCTAAATGTTCTGAGCTTGGTGTTAGTTGGCCTCGTGTCTCTGATTCTCGCTTGAAGTTTCAACTGAAGAACGCAGTGTGTGTGTGGCTCCTCTCATAGATAATTACAAATGAGTAGAAAATAAAATTATTGATGTAAGTGATATTAATAATGCTTTTAACGCCTTACCTCAGTCTAACAGTTTAAACGAGATTGAACCTAAAAAGAACCTTAGACTATTTCTCTTTTTCTTCATGTAGAAAAGCGCGTAAATTCTGGCCACCATGTAAAGATAGATTAGCGTGTATACAGTGTAAATTATGAATAAGTACATGCAAATCTGACTCCCTTTTACATGTGCAAGTTTTATGCAAAGTAGTTATTGAGCTTTATTGGTCAGCAACCTTCTTTAAGGCGATGTAATATGATCTAGCTTCACCCTTGGGAGGTATTTAAATGGTGAAGATCAACAAGGTTCTCTCTTAAAGAATAACTGTGTATCAAAATGAAAAGATCAAAATCTGGAGAAAACTGGGAAGAGCAGATTCAGAGAGCTAAATTGAACAATAATTTCATTAGCATTTCCTCTTCCGAGGACTCTGAATCTGCTTCTGATGAAGAGCTTTCGTCTGTGCCTCCCGATGCCTTTTCTGTTGCCGCGCGTTCTGGCTCGTCCTTTGTGCCTGCGTCTTCGCTGCCTGATGCTCGTCCTTTGGCTTCTGGTGCGTCGCGTCCTCCTCTGCGTTTGGAGAAGGCGCACCCTTCACTGTCTTCGCCGTCCTTCTAACGAAGGTACGGTAATTAGAATGGTAACTTTTTTTAGTTATCATTCTCCGTAAGTAGGTGTCACTCCTACGCGGCCGCCAGTGAAGGTACGCTCCACTGTGCCTGGTGTTGTGTCCTCCTCCTCCCTTGGTGGTCGTCCTGTCTCTGGCTCGTTTGTATTCGCTCCGTCGTCACCGCCTGTTGACGCTATTGCCGACAGCGCTGTAGGCAGTAGCGTTTCTAGTTAGAGGAGTGCAACCGTAACTGCCGCTGGATGTTGACAATGGTGATCGTCTTCCTTCTCCCCTGCCTTGGAGACTGCCTTCTCCCTTTCCTACTCTCACCGAGATCCGAGAATATATGGAGGAATGTAATATAGAGTATGCTGACTGGGATACTGATCACGCTTGAACGGATCCTCTTCTAGCTAGAAGCAGGTTTGCAGCAATTGTGCCTTGCGGTCTTGTGAAATCCAGCAACTTGAGCTGGAAAATAGCAGACTGCGGGCTACAATTGAAAGGCTAGAGGCTTCGGACTAGTTCCAATTTGAATTGATTGAAAAATTGTTGAATCAATAAAATTTATATGGAAAATAACTGACTGTTAGGTGAAATCTATGCATTAGAGTTAGTAGTTAAGCCGTAGATGATTGAAATAATTTGTAAATAAAAGTGTACATACTGTAGTATAATAATACCTATTTCTATTAGCATTTTCTTCTATTATTGAGTATATATGAGCAGAACTCGGATATAGTCACACAGATATCTTTAATTTTACCCCTTAGCATATTCCCTTTACACAAAGCTATAATTAGATTTGAGGAATCGATATTTAAGCCTTTCGAATTGATAAATATCTTCATCTTTTCTAATGCTCATACAAAAATTGCCATCTAGATAACATCTGAACTCGAGATGCCATTCTAATACTCAAGGGGACCAAGGATTAGAGAGAATTGGACCCAGAGGAAACAGGACTGTTGAGGCGCGGTTTGCTGAAGTATGGTCCGTCTAAATGGGCTGTCATTCTAAAAGACCCAGAATTTGAAGGCCTTGTAAGAGCTGGCAAAAAACCTTGTCAATTGAAGTATAGATGTAGGACCGTGTTATAACGTCTGATAAAGATTGGTGCTAGCCGTGACCAACTGAAGCCTTGGATTCTAGGTACACCTTTAGGATCTGGTAGTGATTACAGATTTGATTAGAAGGATCTCGAGGAAGTATTACGATTTAGAGACTAAGCTATCGGAGGTTTTTAAGGTACTCATAGAGGTGGAAGTGGCAGCCAATGGGACAATGCCATGATGGATGCCGTGATGGGAGAGCCGTCTAGCGCCGATAAAAGAAATCCATCCCCCGTCGTTGGTAGGCAGTACTAGCAATCGTAGAGAAGTTGGCTTAAATCAAAGGGATTTTAATATGCAAAGCCATCCCACTTTGGTAAAAGCAGTTTATCAAATTTGAAATCTAGTGGAGAATGCACGCAAAGGAGATACCGCAATGCGGAGGTGGTGGGCTCGCAGCTATCTGGAGATCATTCAGCACGTCGCGACAGTTAGGGGCGGTAGTATACTTCTCCTTCAGCTTCTAAATACCAATGGTCAGCAAGGAGTACCTAACAGGGGAGCAGTCAGCATCGTAACATGGAGATTCCAAAGTTCTCCTCAAGTAGTCAGCAATCTTCGAGCAGGGGATGGTAATAGTGCACTGATAGCGAAGATGAAACACGCGATCTGACGGATGAGGATTATTACACAGAGGAGGTGGTAGAGAGGAGACGGAAGAATCATCAGCAGACGATGCAGAGTTTCTGGATACCGACTCGGAGATTGATAATCTATTTGCAAATCTGTCTCCTCCTCCAACAAGCGCCCAACACTCTTCACCTAGATAAACTCCTGCCAACTCCGCAGCGGTTGATGCCTCAGAGGAAATGAGCAGGCGCGTCAAGTAGTAAGATCAACTGAAGTGTCCGCGCTGTACGAAAAATGAGGACCTACTGCAAAAGAGCAGACTAAAGGAGCAACGTTTGCTTGGTAAGAATTAGGTGTTAAGAAATGAGCTGTAGTCTACGAGAGAGTTGCTTGAAAGAATTTATGAATTTAGAAAATGAGAGTTTTTTAAGATGACTTTAAGTTTTTAGCCAAGATTGGCTAATCAAGTTCAAACATCTGCGAAAACATAGATTTAGATAGTTTTAGCACCATGTGTAATCTATATAACTACAGCTGAAAACAAAACGTCCGCTCATTTATTACATTTACAAATCAACTTGAATGCATTCATCGTTATCATCATCACTCATTAAGTCATTCAATGGCAAATCTATACGTAATCACCCAGCGGAAGTATCATGCATCATGGACGTGGAAGCAGTTGGCACAGCTATACTCTTTGAAGGGATTGCGAGCAAAAGCTGTACAATTACAATACTAGCACTTGCTCTTGTTCTCCACTCGCTTGGTCTCCTTCTTCACATCATACTTGGAGATTTTCACGCCTGGTATTTTCTCCAACTCTCGCTTTGTCAGTGGTACGAGTGGCTAATGAATCTGAGAGTTCTTCTGATGGAAGGCGTTCAAATTCACAGGCGTTTGACTATTGTCAATCGGATCCTTCTGCTTGTAGCCAATGATCTCAACTAGGGACGCTTACTCTGGTTTGGCACCAACCATAGGCTTTACTGGTATTTACGGCACACTATGCTATGGAAACACGGCTGGTTTCTAGAATGCCAAAGCTGGATTATCAACAACAGGCTTATATGGCCCCACATCATACATGTCCGTATTCTTAGCATTATAAGAACCAGATTAAGGCGAGCTATATTACTGCTACTACTATTGTTACTACTATGCAAGCTGTTGCGCATACATCTACTGCTGCTGACCACCATACACGGGTCTCTATTAAAACTGCTATTGAGTCTAGTATTTGAGAGGCTACTATTGTAATTAAGGAGACAGCTTTTACTAAGGAACGTGTCCAGTCATCTACTAACGAAGAGACATCTAACCAGGTTGTTATTGCAAAGCCACGTTGCCATAATCATTAAGAGCACTACTGGAGACGGCCTTCTTTATCATATTAGAATGCTGCTAATGGTCGTTAAATGAAGAGACATACGGATTAACATTATGTGAGGATGACGAGCTTCTCGCAGACTAAGATGGCGTCTATTGTTGCTATTGTTGTTGAGAAGAGTCCGCACTCTCCAGGTACAGTTTACGACTCTTCGCACTGCGAATACTGAGGACCCAATCTTTCATTTTATCCAGGGAATCCACACACAGATAATAACAATACTAGAACGGATTCTCATAAACGGCCGCATTCTCTTGGGACTTCATTGCAAAGCAAAACTTGGTGGGCGCCTTCTTTTTGACTCGCATAAGAGTATACACATCATAGACGTCAAGGTGGCAAAGCAGAGTCTCCTCACCTCCTTTAGAATCTTTCGAGTAATAGAGACCATCATTCTTCAGCTCCAAATAACGCTTCTACCATTTATCCTTCTTCAGTTCAACGTATGCCCAACCGCACATCTTTGGGTAAGATTTCTTGGCTCCTTTCGCGGTCAGTGAATCTTTGTACCTATACTTCTTGAGAAGAAGACTATTCGGAGACTCTTTTCCCCAAGTGGTCATAACATCTGTAACAATCTCAAAATCTCTCAATGGCCTCTCAAGCCCATACTCGTTGATAATCTCAAATAGAGTCCACTCGGAAGTATCTTCAAGCAAACTGCGCTCTTTCAGATCCCTCACAATATGCTTTGCACTTTACAGCGAAGTTATAACCAGAGTCTTGAAAGTCTAAGCGTTCTCAATGTAGATACGAGCAGTAATCTTCTTCACGTTAGCCTTGGTCAATTTCATCATGGCATTTTTAACTTTGTCTTCGTGGCTCTGTTAATTTAAATTCTCTCGAGATTTATACGGCTGATACACTAAACGCTCTTCAGCAGGACTCTCATAATTTCCAGGTGCACTTAACTGTGGCTTTAAAGGCATCTTTGAACTGGCATTCATTCTATTGAAACTAGTAGCACGCTGCAACTGGTCACTTGACGGCTAATCACTAATGTAATCAGCCTCTAGATACTCAGTCTCTGATGATTTCGGAACTTCCTACTACAACTTACTTTAACCAATTTTACGACCTTTCTTATGATCAAAAATCTAATCTAAATCCCCCAATAAAGAGTCCAAATTCTAGAAATCACTAAGAGATACTTCTTCAAATTTCAAAGCGACCGACATTCTCTTGCTCTACTCTTTGAGCTAGCGCTCCTCTTCCAAATCATCATCAGTACCTGGGCCATTGGACAAATCAACTTCCTCAGGTCCCTCTAAACTGGACTGTGAGTTTACAGAATTTATAGATGGCTGTGATTACGATTTGATCATCCCTTTGAGTGGTTTAGGCTATAACTGCGGAGGCTTGTCATAATACTGATCCGCTTACTGATCTGCAAACATCTCTTTAGATTTACTAGACTTCAGGTTATTAGTCATCTTCTAATACAGCATCTACCTAGGATCTGCACCATCGCTATCATACTTTAGTTGCTGAGTACTCTTACTCTTGGGCTAAATATACTAAACATCTCCATTTTCTGACCTTGAATACTGCTACCGGGGCTATGAAAATTACTACTACTATTAGTGCCGCTATGACTAAGAGTTGAGAGAATCGACGCTCAAGTTCTAAGCTCTCTAAATTGGAGGTGGAGGAACAGGTGCTACATCGAACATTATTGTGGCAGAAGAGTCCTGCTCAGGCTCGAAATTTCTAACTGTCTGTGGCGGCGGTCGCTTCAATGGTTACACTCCAGCAAATGAAGGCAGACCACCCCCATTCACCACATAATTAGGAGTACTAATATTAGGCTGACTCTTATTAGGCTTATTTAGAGAAACAGGAGGAGGCGATTACTGCTATTACTAATTCTTATTCTACTGCTGATGAACCTTATTGCCACCATTTGGCATATTCGTACTCTTATTATTACCAGGACCATTGCTGACAGCAGCATTACTCTAAGGTAAAGGAGGACTCGTCATGTTTCCGTACATTCCAATGATATTGTTCGTCTCCGGACTCTCTGGTGAAGGTGTAAGCTACATGTAGAGATAATTTATAGAATAATTAATATGATGATTATCATATACTTTATATCACTAAATACTTACAGTATTGTATTTAGATGACATTTTTTGCAACTTATTCAACATGTCATCCAGCTCATTGAGAGCCGAATTTTAATTCCCGTTATTACTCATTCCAAGTATACGTTCTATCCTAAAAGTATGGACAATTTGAGATAGGTAGTCCCAACAAAGTATGACCAACAAGTTAGAAATATTGTGATAAATGAGTTGATTTTGTAGACTGAAAGTAAGTAAATAGGAAGGAAGAATTGAAACAATCGATGAGTGGCAAGATTTAAAAATAGCCTATTTCTGTAGGCGTGATATTGTTATATAATAAATACTCACGCTCACGTAGCCTTCTTGGCATAATTAATGAAGCCAATACCCACACAGCTCATCAGGATCGTATCTGAGGACTTGTCACGCACAATCTTGAACTGGACGCCGGTAAGTTCCTTGAGGTCTCGCAGGAAAGCAATAGTAAACTTTGTCAGTTCCGATCCAACTCTAATCTTGCTAACATCTTCAGGACCGAACGCCATAAGTAAAAGATTAAGCCATTGACTTTTAGAGTCCACACATCCACCTCTAGATATCTCATTGTACAACAGTTTCGCAGCACGAAGACCAACATCTTCTGGTGTTTAGCCGGCCAGTGCCATATTCTCCGCACAAATAAGTGCACCACTAGTAGACTCTGCCACAAGAGATAGACCATATCCGGCAGATTTGCCAGACTCTACTCCTTTATACACGTCCGAGTAAATGTAAACGTCAGGGATGAATTTATTCAATAGTACACGCGACGATTCAACCATTCGATTAGAATTTTGAGGTGATACTCTAGCGGCATAAGCTACTCCTCTTATCTTTCTAATTCTGCCTTCATCTGTGAACTGAATAGATTTAAGAGTGCGGGTATTAGCACATTTAAACTGGACATGCCCACCACCGTTTGGACGCGCGCCACGTCTCTTTATCTGCAACTCAATGGTACCTTCAAGGCCATATCGCGTGAGCTGAGGCAAAAGAACAGTCCTGATAAGATCTACGGTAATGCATTATTCATCATTTGTGATACCATACAATTAAATGTTGATAGGATTCTTGGTAAACGGCGCCAGTGCTAATATAGGCTCCAAAAAGTATCCAATCGATTTGTCCAATTCACAATCAAATTCCAATCTGCCACCCATAAGAGCACCCGGCTTATAACTGATGCTAGTACCAGTGTAGCTAATATCAAATACAGATCCATTGGTGAGAGCCTCCAAAAGTTTCATAAATCGAATCTCTGCCGCATTGACGCCGACTTGACCAGTAGAATCTCCATCAGGCCTGATGTCCTCTATCACGACACTGTTGCCAGTAAGAGTTGCCAGAACCAAGCGATATCTAAACAGTTCATGTCCGCTCAATTTCACCACACTACGCGTCACCATACTATTATAATAAAATTATGAATTATAAAATTCACAATTAGATAAATCAATCTGATGATAAAGAAATGAAAACTGCGAAAAAGATAAAATGAGCTAAAGGGAACGTCCATCTATTCAATTATCACCTCCTGGTGTCATTATTCAAATTTTTATCCTTTACATAGTCGTAATCCCAAACTTTATCAGCTGGTGTATCAGTCAAAATACGTCTCTACAGTGGCATGTACTATCCCTTTTCTTTAATCATGGCGCGTTTAAACAGTTCTGGTGCGCATCTCTCCAACTCTAAGCACGCAGCCTTCATCATTTCATGTTACTTTTAAATTTACTAGCTCTTTTACTCATAGATAACACGTTGATATTCTTTGAAAACTTTCTCTGCTTATTCATTCAATAAAGATTACTTTAGAGCACTTGTAGAAATAATACTCTAATCATTCGAATTCGGATTATCATTGACACCATATCGAGGGAAAACGACATCTTGCAAAGACTCAGAAGTAGAAGAACTGATCACATTCTTCTTTGATTTATCATCCCTTCCACTTTTTATAGTCTTGAATCTATTGAAGCATAATATATTTATATTAGACTATTTAACTGCCTGGGAGTTTATCTTTGAAATTAATAGGCGCGTCATTGTACTTGCAGCTCGTTCTTAACAAATCACCGTCACAAAGCTTTCTTCGTCGATACTAAAGAGAGATTGAAGACGCGTTTTAAAGGCCAACAGAACGACAACGCTGAAGGCCTGAAGAGAAAGACAAAAGCTAAGAGACAGAGACAAAGAGCTAAACGCGCAGGAAGAGGAATCTTTTCTTCCGTGGCGACTCTTACGCAGAATTTCTAAAAATAATACAGTGACTATACTGAGCGATATCATGATTAGGAAAATGAGTTGTAGAGTTGCATCTCTGTCACGTTTATGCATAAATTAGAGGAGATTATATAGTTCAACGGTATGACTAATATCGTAGTTTTTAGTATCTCTTATGTCATTCTAAAGTTGATGTAGGAATTGTAAAAAGCCACTGTACCCGAGCTCTATCCGAATATGCTTCTGGTGCCCATCACTATGAAGCCTCTGTTCCCGTAAATGACAAAGAGTGTTTAAATATCTGATCCGGCCGTTAAGCTGAGTGTTAATCGGCTGATGAAGTCCAATTAGCCGTATATTGGATGTTTCCTCACTAAAGATGACGACTTTCCGGATGATGTCATCAGGTCGAAGGATCAGGTCCACTCGATGGGAACTTTCACTTAAATACTGAGGACAGAGAAGATGCAGAATGGCGATTTGAATTTAATTGTTCTACCTCAGCGACGTGTCAGAATTACTGAATTACTTAATCCATCGCCTGGTGGAAGGGGAAGCATTACTGATTCTACATCGCCGTCCGCTGGTGCAGCAAGTCATCAATTGTCTGGCGATGAGGGATTAAAGTAGCAGCAGTTATCAAAGTATGATGTTATGCAAGATGAGGCTGTTAGTCGTGTGGTTGTTAGCAATGTCTATGATGAGCCATACAGCAAGAATCCTCTTATTAAGGCTCTCACTACTGAGATTTTGTCTTGCATCAAAGATTTGATTCGTTATAATTCACAGGTACGCGAACAGGTGACAATGTTGAGTTTATCCAGCAGGACAAGTATTATGGATGATCCTGCTCTGCTAGCCGACTTTTCAGCATCTATTAGTCAGTTTGCTGGTGCTGAAGAGCTGTAGTAAGTTTTAGAGTCAATGGTGATAGAGGAACGTTTGTAGAAAGTTTTAGTCATCCTGAAGAAGGAACTGTCCAATGCCAAGCTATAAGAGCAGATTGATCGCGAAGTTGAGGAGAAAATGAACAAGGCTAGGAAGGAGTATTATTTGATGGAGCACATGAAGGGGATATAGAAGGAGCTGGGTATAGACAGCGATGGTAAAGATAAACTTGTGCTCAAATTCAAAGACTTGCGATCCAAGTTATAAATGCCAGAAGAAGTGTCGCTGGTATTTGATGAAGAGCTGAACAAGTTTATGAATTTAGATTCAAGCTCAATGGAATTCAATGTCAGTCGCAACTATTTGGACTGGCTCACTTCTCTCCCGTGGGGTAAATAGTCTGTGGATAGCCTTGACATTGAGCGTACCCGATAGATTTTGGACCATGATCACTATGGAATGAAGGACGTGAAGGAGCGTATTTTGGAGTTTGTCGCGGTGAGTAAACTGAACAGCAATGCCGCTTAAGGTAAAATTCTATGCTTGTCTGGACCGCCAGGAGTGGGAAAGACTTCTATTGGTAAAAGTATTGCCAAGGCGCTGAATAGAGAATTCTATAGATTTAGCGTTGGTGGTCTGGGTGATGTCAGTGAAATCAAAGGCCATAGGCGAACGTACGTTGGCGCATTGCCTGGAAAGATTGTTCAAGCTTTAAAGAAGGTTTAGACTGAGAATCCCTTAATTCTTATTGATGAAGTGGACAAGATTGGTCGAAGTAGTTTCCGTGGTGATCCTTCGAGTGCCTTATTAGAAGTCCTGGATCCTGAGTAGAATTCCTCATTTATGGATCATTATCTTGACGTTCCGCTTGACTTGTCCAAGGCTCTTTTTATGTGCACCGCTAACGTTCTGGATACCATTCCAGGACCGCTTTTAGATAGAATGGAAGTTATCGAACTGTCTGGATACGTGACTGAAGAGAAGGTTGCCATTGCGAATTAATATTTGATGGACAGTGCTCGTAAAAATGCAGGATTAACCAAAGATCAAGTTGAACTGATTCCAGAAAGTTTGGTGCGCTTAATCAATGAATATTGTCGAGAGAGTGGTGTCCGTAATTTAAAAAAGTAGATTGAAAAGATTTATAGAAAAGCTGCATTTAAAGTCGTGCAGAAGTAGGAAGAGAATAATTCGGATAACAGTAAGGGTCATCCAATAGTTGTCACGGATCAGAATTTACCCGATTTCGTTGGTGTTCCCATTTATAGTCAGGAAATGATGTATGATAGTCCACCGTCCGGTGTTGTCAGAGGTCTCGCTTGGACTGGTTAAGGTGGTGCAACTTTGTACATTGAGTGTATCAGTAAAGATCTTAATAACAAGACTGGACGCGCCAGCATTGTGCCAACAGGTCAGTTGGGAGATGTTATGAAAGAGTCCACAGATATTGCCTACACTTATGCATAGTAATATCTCCGACACTTACAGCCCGAAAGTAACTTTTTCCAGTAGAACTCTATCCATCTGCATGTTCCTCATGGAGCCATTAAGAAGGATGGGCCTAGTGCTGGAGTGACAATGTGCACTGCATTGCTTTCATTGGCATTGAATAAGCCAGTGCCTTCAGACGTTGCAATGACTGGAGAGCTTACACTGACCGGCAAAGTGTTGAGGATCGGCGGCGTAAAGGAGAAGATCATTGCAGCAAAAAGATCTGGTGCCAGGCGGATAATATTCCCCAAAGCGAATGAAGGTGATTATGAAGATCTTGAAGATTTCATCAAAGATGGCATTGATACTCACTTTGTAGCAAGTTTCGATGAGTTGGCGAAGATTGTATTTGGTGCCTCCAACACCGTTGGTCGTTGAATTTTAAATAATAGACATCTTATTTCTGCTGGTTGAATTTATATATACTTTATTCAAATTTAGTGCTTAACATTTGTGTAGTTGAGTGTGACGTTGACGCACGACATCTGAGATCGTAAGAAGAAAATGCGTTTAATCTGTGCTTAAGCGTATAAAAAAGTGGGAATAAGGTATGCGACTAAAATGATTCTTTTTTAACAATTATCAATTATTTACAATTAGAGCCTTGATTTCAGCTAAATCCTTTTTTACTTCATCTTTCATTTTCTTCATGTCAACCTTGAGCTGATCAATGTCCCTCTTTACTTGATCAACATCTTCCTTGACATATGCAATATCCTTCTTGACATCTGAAATGTCTTAGGACAAAATGAATTATAGTTGCTAGCGTTGCAGTTCTCCTTTTTCAAACCTCGCTTGATTCATCTCATTTGAGGTTTCAAGCTTAGACTCCAAGCGTTATAATCTCGTTGCATTCAACGAAGGTGTTATCACGGTGGTTATAAACGCTGCACCCACAACGTATAACCCTAAATTCTCATTTAAACTTTGGGCAAACTTTGTAAAACGCGACATAAGGCTGTAGATTATAATGTGCTTTCGATTTGGATGAGTTATATAAAATCAAAGAGAAGATTTCACAGACTCGACTGTTTCATATGACTGTGGCCAATCATGAACCGATGCTGCCGAGTGAAACGACTATCTGATTGGGCGCTGACGAGGCGTCATGATGTTTCAAATCTTGCCTTAATAGCTTGGCGCCCTCTACGGTACAGTACTGTATATGATGAAACTATGAGAAGAAACCCCTTGCTCAGCAAATATTTCTAGTAAAATTCCGATTCAAACCGCTTATCACATCACAACTAACAATTGCGCCCATCGTAATTCTACTTAGATCATCATTTGACTGTAAAATCCCACAGTTTTATAAGTATGCAAATCAAACTAACATTTCATGCAATCACCTATCTCCGAAAGGTAAGTTCTGTTAAGAATGGCTCATAGCATTCCAATAAATATCAAAAACTAAAAGAGGGCTGTACAGTACACTGTTAATCGTCCCTTTGATTTGGAAACCCGCACTCGATTTTCTTCCTCGCTTTCTTCCTTTCACCTCATTGTGTAGTATCGTACGAAAGTTCAAATTATCGGTCAACATGGGCTACTGGTACGACTTTATTTTTGGTCCTAAAGTTCCTCATAGTCAGTGGGGTCGGTAAATTAACAGCTTTCTGTTTGGCAATTAGAATGTCTAACGAGCTTTGTACTAGTGGGAGATGCTGTACTACACGAAAGTGTATCCAAAGTATCAGAGTTTTCTCAACTAGTCACCAGTTAAGTACGTCAGTAGGAGCTTTATTTAACCTCTTTAGAATTAGTTTCATTAATTTTGGAGCACTTTTGAGTATGACATCAAGAGCATTGTGTTCTATACCGTGCTGTTGTATTCAGTGTTCAAGTTGTTGAAATGGGCTCGCTCTCGTACTCTGTGCCAACACTGGAAAGCTATAAAGACTACCTGCATACATACAGTGTTCAATTTGCTCAAGTTGATTCCATCTGTGCGGCGTACAATATAATTAGAGTTGGGCAAGGTGCTGATTGATGTCGAGGACAAGTTGTTCAAAGTGGAGAGCACGCATAAGATTAAACCCCTGGCGAAGCTGCCTGCAAAGTCCTTGTCCAATGAGTAGATTCAGGATATCTTGAAGCGACACAAGGAGTTAGAGCATGTAGACTGGCGTGGCGGAAAGGTGTCAGGCACGGTGTATCATGGCGGGAAAGAGTTGTCAGAGCTGCTTGTGGAGACTTATTCCATGTTCTCTCATTCTAATCCACTTCATCCTGACGTGTTTCCGAGTACAAGACTGATGGAGGCTGAGGTGGTCTCTATGCTTTTGAACATGTTTAATGCTCCTATGAAGCATGGAGGTGATAAGAAGGGTGATGATTCCACGGCTGGAAGTCCCTGTGGTAATATCACTAGTGGTGGAACGGAGAGTATCTTGATGAGTGTGAAAGCGCATAGGGATTGGGCTTTTCATACAAAGGGCATCGCTGAGCCTGAGATTGTCATTCCCATTACCGCTCATGCTGCTTTCGATAAGGCTGCAGCTTATTTCAAGGTAAAGGTGACCCACGTTGACATTGATAAGAAGAATGGGTGGAGAGTGGATATGAAGAAGATGCGCCGTGCTATCACAAGCAATACCATCATGATTGTTGGTAGTGCGCCAAATTATCCACATGGAATATTCGATGATATCGAGTAGTTGGGCAAGTTGGCGTAGAGTTTTAATATTGGTTTGCATGTTGACTGCTGCCTAGGATCATTTATTGTTCCCTTTTTGGTCAAGGCTGGATTCGGTGAAGGTATAAGGCCGTTTGATTTCCGTGTGCCTGGTGTGACTTCAATCTCTTGTGATACTCACAAGTTTGGATTTGCACCTAAAGGATCGTCTGTTATCATGTATAGAAGTGCTGAGGTGAGAAAGTTTTAATATTTTGTGTTTCCAGAGTGGTCCGGCGGCATCTATGCTTCTCCATCGATTGCCGGTAGTAGAAGTGGTGCTCTGGTTGCCTCTTGTTACGCAGCACTCCTGCACATGGGGGAGAGTGGATACATTGAGAGCACTAAGAAGATTGTCACTGCTGCTAGAGCTATTAAAGAAGGTGTTAAATCTATTGAGGGCATTGAAGTGTGTGGAGACCCGTTGGCTATGGTTATTGCCTTTACTAGTTAAAAGTACAACATCTACACTATTGGCGATACGATGACTGCTAAAGGATGGAATCTGAATACTTTGCAACATCCGGCTGCCATTCATATTTGCTGCACGTTGCCTACTGTCAATTCCTATGGTCAATTTATCGCTGATTTAAAGGAGGCTGTTGAGTAGGTGAGAATTAAAACGCTGAAGGCGATAGCTCATGGTGATGGAAAGCAGAGCCAAGAGGAGGGCAATGCTGCAATTTACGGAATGGCTGCAAGTATCCCAGATAAGAGGCTAGTTGGTGATATCGCTACCGGTTATTTGGACGCATTAACCAAATTGAGACACTGAACTTAAATTGAAGTGGTATAAATGGAGATTAATATTATCAACATTTGAATACTTAATATACTCTATAACTTAGTATCAGATAGATTCAAGCTTTGGGTTAGACAGATAGAAAGAGATACACGGGTCGATCAAAGATCTTTGTCATGACGCCCTGTGCGCGAGACCTGACAATTTCCATAACAGGCGTTTTCATTTAAGACTCTCCATTGGGTGCAGATCCGCCCTGTTTCTATTGTTATGGCTACGACGGCTACTCGCACAGCTTTTCATAATCACTGACAGACTTGGTGATCACTGTCGCATCGATTCTAATAGCATCACAGTCGCGGAACGAAGGTGCTGATTATTACTCTGTAGTATTATCAACACTAACCAGATCAGCCAAACTTTTTCTCTTCAAAAGAGTAAAATAATCCACTTTTACATTAATAGTATACGGCAGATACATTGGTACTCCTGAGTAAGCCTACTAAAAAATCTTCTCCCTTATAACGTCAGCAGCCAATTTATTAGCCTTGGTGGTTGTGAGCATAAACGCAGGGAGCGAGTTCACGGTGTACTTCTCAGCCAAACCGTCATCCAGTCTTGACTCGTACATATTAGGCCGTGGCTTGCTACGTTCATAAAGATTGTTCAATAATTCTGTTATCGCAGTGTCCTACTAACTATTGGCATCAATAAAATGAGCACTCTCGAACAATCGACCAACTTTCTGACAAGCCTGCTATAACGCGACCAGATCTGCAGTCTAACCCGACTTCTCCACTTTATGCGCAAAGCTAGAGCATTTATTGAAGACCAACTGAATATCGACGTGCTCCAGTTCATGTCGCAACTTCTTGATCAGCTTTAACAAGTACACCGTATCATCGCTCAACACAACGGCACCACTACTATCAATAATCTACTACGACGCGTCAACCATGAGCAAAATCGTATCCACATCATTTTACAGAATATCCCACGTATTTTTACTCAGGCCATTCTCAAGTATATGAGACGGTCTATGCTGTTAATCCTTCCTATTTTGATCTGTGATAGGAGGTAAATCCTTTACAATGAGCTGATTGATCAATTCTCGTCCACTACTTGTATGCTACAAATCAACATCGCCACGCTATACAGTATGCCTGTCCCTATATGCAGTCATGACATCTTTAGTGGTGTATTTCAAAATACTAGTAGCACTCAATTTAGGACCGACAAGACGATTGAAAAGTGTCGACTTTCCACAATTAGGAAGTCCAAGTATAGCGACTGAATGTGAGAGTTCATTATCATATGTCTTACTCGGATCGATATTACGCGTCTTGAGTTCAAAGATACTAGAGGGACTGTACACCGAAGGCTATATTGATTGGTATCGCTATGGAAAGACAGCAGGAGCAAATGTCTTCACCAGTTTCTTCTATGTGATCCGAGGTGGTAAACCAAGCAATTTTGACATTTAATCAGCATGGACATCACCGCCAATCTGCGCAGTCTCCCTAGCCTTTTTCCATTCATGAGGATTCTAATTCTTGAAAGAGGACTTGATGGTGCTATTAAGTCGTTAACTAGCTCTGATATTCATTATGTAACACATTGGCTTTATCATGATCAAACAAGATTTTACACTTTTTACTTGTTCATAGACAGATAAGGAGTAATCAGAGTCAGATCAGTAATTAATATAGATGGCAGAATCGAATGAGCTTTATGGGTAAAAAGAGTATTGGGAGCGACGATATGAAGAGGAAGATACTGAACAATCTTTCGACTGGTTCAAAACTTATGATGATATAAAAGACAGTCTAGGTGAATTCATCAAGGACAAGCAATCGCGTATCATTATCCTGGGATGTGGCAATTCCACACTTGGGTATGATATGATAGAGGATGGGTATACACACATTGTTAACGTTGATTATGCCGCTAATGTAATCGATTAAATGCAACAGAAATACAATTAACTCGTGTTAGATAAACACCCAGATGCTATATGCTCGTTTGAATAGGCTGATGTTACTCAGATGAAGTGCTACGATGACGCGACATTCGACGTGGCAATTGACAAGGGAACACTGGACGCGATGCTCTGTGGCAAATATGACCCATGGAATCCCCCAAAGGATAAGTTGGAGAAGGCTCACGGTGAGATTGCCGAGGTTTATCGAATTCTGAAACGGGGCGCAGTGTTTCTGTACATCACATTCGGGCAGAAACATTTCCGATTGCCCATTCTACAGAGTCAGCCGTGGTCATCCGTGTAAGCACTCACTCTCGCTGATGATAATAAACAACAATGTGGAATTATAGAGTACTTTCTCTATGTAATGATTAAATGAATATCCATTTAAATGAGTGTGGTTCTTACAGGTCTGAGAGCATTTCCATCTGTAACCTTAACCGTCTTTGGTTCTTGGCGACACGCTTCTCTTATCTCTCTCTGCCGCGTATTCCTTACCGCTAAAAGATTTCTCAGCCGTTCGGTCGCGCGGCCATCGTTAAAGCGTCTTTTACTCTTTTGCGAATCGTCTCTCCCTTTTCTTGCACAAGAGTCCCACTCCAGATCGCGCGTCTGTTCTGAAGACAGCGAGCGATACGTCGTTCTCTCTTTCGCTACTGTCTCTCTCTCTCTCTATTCAGCCAAACAGCAGTGTTTTCTCGCCCGCTCTCTGTTCTCTCTTTCTCACTCTTTTCTCTCATTGTCTTGAAACGAACGAACGATAAGGTTGCGGCGATATATGGAAGGCGGTAGTAATAGTAATAACAATAGTAGTTAACAGCAGCAAGTGGTGTTGGAGAATTCTGGCAATCCAGATACGATGGACGTACAAATGAGTTCTGCTGGTAGTTCTGCGCCTAGTGAGAAACAGTCGGTCGTGAGCAGATAGAACTCTGGTGGCGCTCAGCAGCAGTCTTATCCCGATAATGCTTCTGCACAATAGCCCGTTAGTGCATAGTCAAGTGGTTCAGTCAGCGCAAATGCTTTGTCAACTGCTTAACCGTAGTAGATGCCGTAGTAGTAATAGTAATAATCAATGCCTAAAAGTAGCGTGCAACTGCCTCCGATGAAGCAAGCGCCGCCTCCTCATCATTAGACGACGGCGATCGGTGGTGCAGGGCCACAGCATCCGGCACATGGTCATTTATAGTAGCATCAGTCTATGGCTTCTGGACCGGGTTCATCTGCAGCTCCTCCTCCAAAGCACGTTTAGTAGCAAATGCACGGTCCTAGTGTCCCCGTGTATCATCCGTAAGATTTCACACCTTCTTCTCGTTTTTTAATGTAATTGTAATCCTTATTTCCGAATTATGTAGAAGTGCTGTTCACCCACACTAGATGATGCCTCATCAGCAGTAATAGGCGTAGTAGCATTATGCTCGTCCGCCGCAAGCTTAATAGTAGTAATAGTAGCATCCGTAGGCGCTTGGTCATTATCCAGGTTAGATGCCACACCATTATCGACCTGTTGCACCTGGCCAACATCAGCCTCATCCATAGTAATAGCAATATGTCATGCCTATGCAACCAAAAGCTCCTCCATAATAGCAAGTTGCACAAAGTTCTGCTCCTGCTCCTGCTTAGGATAACAGCGGCTATCGGTAGTTGAATGTTAGGGATGCCTTGTCTTACCTGGATCAAGTCAAGTTGTAGTTCAATGAGTAGCCCGATGTTTATAACAGGTTCCTTGACATTATGAAGGATTTCAAATCCTAGGCTATCGATACGCCTGGTGTCATTGATCGTGTTAGTTAGTTGTTCCAGGGTCATCCTAATCTTATCGTGGGCTTTAATACGTTCCTGCCTCCTGGATATAAGATTGAAGTCTCTGTTGGTGGGAATGGATAACCAGGTTTCTATACCGTCACAACGTCAACGCCTGATAATGGAACTAGATAGAACCTAGGTGGTTAAGTGTCTTAGCAAGTCATGCAGCAGCAGTAGTAGCAATAGTAGTAATAGTAGCAGCAGAAGTAGCCGTCGTAATAGCAAGCATCTCAGCCAGCTTTAATGCCAGCTCCATCCCGCTCTGGCTCAATGCAAATGCTGGCTTAGCAGTAATAGTAAATGTTATAGCAGATTTAGCCTCAATAGCAATAGCATCAGCCTTAGTAGTAGTAGCAGTAAGCTTTAGGTAAGAAGCCCGTTGAGTTTAATCATGCGATAAATTATGTCAACAAGATCAAGAATAGGTATGCCAATGACCCAGAGATTTACAGATAATTTCTGGAGATTCTACGCAATTATCAGAATGATGCCAAGCCCATAGCAGAGGTGTATGCACAAGTGCATGTGCTGTTTAAGAATTCGCCAGATCTGCTGGATGAGTTTAAGCAATTTCTGCCAGATAATTCGGTGTCCATTGGTTCAGTTCATAATTAGGTGCCTGGTAAATAACTTGCGTCTGGCGGTAGATCATAGTCACAACTACAGAACCAGGCCGGCAGTGTGAGTGTCGTGGCTCCTCCTTCAGTTTCGAATGCGTATTCCATTGGCTCTAAGAAGGCTTCTCGATCATCGCTTGGCTTAGGCAAGTTCAAGAAGCCTCCTAACAATCCCTTCTTGAAAGGAAGTGCGCTTGATGCAAAGAATCGAATTAATCAGCCTAATACTGCTCAAGAGCTGGAGTTCTTCGACCGTGTCAAGCGTGCTCTGAACAACAAGACGACGTATGTTGAGTTTTTGAAGGTTATTAATTTGTATAATCAGGATATTATCAATGCCAAGACTCTGATTGACAAAGTGGAGCCTTTCATCGGCAAGCATCAGGAATTGTATGATTGGTTCCGTTACTATGTCGGTCATGGAGAGGAGACTGAGCTGTTGGTTACTCCTCACAATAGTCAAGGCCAGCCTAGAGATTTGAGTGAGTCAAAGCGATCTGGTGCTAGCTATAGAATGCTCCCTGTAACTTATGTGTAAGCTCCATGTGGTGGTCGTGACTCTTTGTCGTACGAAGTGCTGAACGATACTTGGGTGTGTCATCCAACGTGGGCCAGTGAAGATGGAGGATTCGTTGCTCATAAGAAGAATCAGTATGAAGAAGCCATGTACCGCTGTGAGGAGGAGCGTTATGAGTTTGATCTCAACATTGATATCAACAAGGTCACCATCTAGCGTCTTGAGTAGCTGATGAGACGTATCGATGAAGAGTGTAAAACTGCTGAAGAGAAGAAGGCTTTCAAGTGCAAGCCAGATGAAGGTCTTGGTGATGGAATGTCCAAAGTGATGTATGTGCGCATACTGGAGAAGATTTATGGTTAAGACCGTGGTAAAGAAGTGGTTCAAGCCTTGCACGAACATCCCTTTGTTGCGGTGCCCATCATATTGAAAAGGCTTAAGCAGAAAGATGAAGAGTGGCGCAGAAGTTAACGTGAGTGGAATAAGATTTGGCGCGAGATTGATGGTAAGAATTTTTATAAGTCTCTGGATCATTAGGGAGTGTCTTTCAAGAACATTGATAAGAAGGTTGTTTCCAGTAAGACTTTGCTATAGGAGATTGAGGCTTTGTATCGTGAGCGATTTGAGAGGAATGATCCGACACTACCTGCTTTCCAGCTGCAGTATAAGGTGTAGGATTCGGCTGTAATCAGCGATGTCAGTGATGTGATAGTAGCGTATTTGAATTCAATGTCCAATTTGAATCGCGAAGAAGGTGAGCGTATCAAGCAGTTTGTCTAAAAGTTTAATACTCTCTTACTCGGTCAGTCTGAATAGAGCTTATAAGGTAAGAGTACAGGCGTACTCTAGGTGACTGGTAATACTTCTGGTAAAAGTACATTGTTTGCCGATGATAATTATTACCTCTTTGTCAGGTTATTCTAGTTGGCCTATGCTAGACTATATAAATTGAGATAGACTTCCTTGAATATTAAGAATGGCTCTGTCACTGTTGGATACGGCAAGGTTGGCAGTCAGTCTGTGGCATAAGAATTGGATCTGTTAGCTAAACGTGATGGTATACCCGTGCAAGTTAAAGATGGCAATATTTACTAGGCAGTACTGGACATGCTCAAGTTGCTATTCGAGAACAAAATTGACTCTGCCGCCTATGAAGAGCAGGCCCGATTTTGGTATGGCACTTCGGCTTTTGTCACTTACACCCTTGATAGATTATTCTAGAGCATTGTGAAATAGTTGCAGGTGATTGTAAGCGAGAAGAAGTGTATTAAGCTGTTTGTATTGTTTGAAAAGTATGGCACAGCAGCTGCTTAGAAGGGATAGTAGATGTCTTAGAGATCGGAGTTTATTTATCGATAGAAAGCTGATGAACTACTGGCAGAAGAGGAGAACATGTACAAGATTGAGATGTCTCTGAAGGACAAAGTGCTCACCTTTCAACTCCTGGGCAATGATGAGCAGAATACGTACGGAGATGAAGCTATGGCCGTGGACACTGAAGTCAAGTGGTCCGATTACATTGACAAGTATGTGAAAGCGGAGCCTACTATCCAGCTTGATCCTGTCAAGTCTAAAGTGTTCTTGCAAAGAATTGTAATTGCGCAATAGCTAAAGTAGTAGCAGTAGCTGTAGAAGAAGCAGCAGTAATAGTCAACGGAACGCGCGGTTGTAGTCAAAACTGGATTGGAGTGCAAGATCTCAGTGAACACTTATAAAATGTCTTTTGTTGCCAACACTGAGGATGTGTTTTATCGACGTAGGTCCGCAAGTCATCAGATGGATACTGGCGCAAAGCCGCAACGATCTATCGCGTTATTTAATGACAAATGGAAAGATGGATTGGACGCTGCTCAGTAGCAAAAGTCTCTCACTGAGATCTCTGGTCTTCTCTCTAAAAAGTAGAATTAAGGAGCATCAGATCTAGGTAGAAAGTAGCGATGATTTCTATTGAAATACATAATTGGCTTAATTTTTATAATATTTTATCTAGTGCTTTTGACAGTATAATTGCTTTCTACTTTTCATGTTCTTATGCATCAGGATTAAATGTACTCCATCCAATGCGCCACATCTATCAAAGACAAGCTCGTTAAGGCGCGTCCTACAGCAATTGAGGGAAGCGAGCGACAAACTAAATTTTCGATAAACTTTTCATTTTAAGCTTTCCCGTTTCATAAACGCTTCTTTACTGGAAAATACTGACCGACTCAAAGACCACTATTTCCGTAACAATGTCACCACGAAAATTGAAGGTTGTCCGAGAACTATCTGATCGATTCAACAACTCGCATGAGTGCAATGATAGAGATGTTTCGCTGTTAGAAGTAGTGAGCGATGAACACAAAGGTCGATGCTTCATGGCCAAGTAGACGATAGAGTGTGGTCAGATGGTCCTCAGCGCTAAACCGTATGCCTTAATCGTGGACAATAATAATCGCATGAAGGTGTGTGGGTATTGCTTCAATATAGATCATGTTGCAGCGTCGGACTTCAAGTTACCCTACTCCACAGATGACGGCCTGTAGATGGTGTTCTACTGCAGCGAGTAATGCAAATTGGCACATTCAAAGGTCTACAAACTGGAGTCTGAATTTCTGCAGCGTTTGTAAAATAATGCCGTATACCAAGAGCTGAGCAGCTACTGTCAAGAGTACCTATGGCTTCTGGCTCGCTGTTTAATCAACCGAGATCTTGAGTTACAAGGCGATTAGTGCCACACTAAACAATTCAAGAACGATGTGACATTCCAAGATGTTGAATCGCTGGTGAGTAATATGGAAACTTTCACCCAGGATAGAGTTGAAGGAGAGTTTATGGTTATAGCGGATCTATTGTAGGATCTACAGCGAGATTTACAATCGCCTCCACTGGATAAATCAGAGCTGCTTTAGCTCATTTGTAAGGAGGAGTGCAATTCATTTGGCCTGTACACATTTACAGAGACGGGGAAGCCAAAGCAGTGCTACGGACTTGCCTTGTATCCACTGGCAGTCTTTTTTAATCACTCTTGTGATCCTAATGTCTCTCATACAACGTAGGGAAGTTGTCAGGTGTTTTATGCTAATCGTAGAATATGGGCTGGCGAAGAGTTGACCATCTCGTACATTGATATCCGTAAGAGCCGCGCTGAGCGTTAACAAGAGTTGAAGGATGTATTTCTGTTCGAGTGCTCATGCTAGAGGTGTGCTATGGGTACAGCAGGCAGTGATAGTGACTGTCGCCCTCGTAGCTTATGTCCCGACACTTCCTGCTACGGTTCTCTGCTTCCCATTTCTGTTGATGGTTTACCGGTAAATAAAGCGGATCATTAAAGTGAAAGCTTATCTGACAATGACGGTCAGATATGGTAATGTGAATGTTGTCAGAAGAGAGTGAGGATATGAATGAAATGAATTGTATTTTATTTACACAATTTGAGTATGTTCGCATCATCATCAGTTCATCAATAGCGATTTTAAACATAATCTTGATACTTTATAGCCTTATACTGATATATTCCGCCATATATTGTATCTGCATTTACTATAAACAAGTTTCCACCGCCACCATCTTGGTGGTTCAAATCACCATCATCATTTCCCACGTCATAAGACTATTTGTTGTCAGAACCACCAGATGAATCAGCAAAAGTGCAGCCAGATATCTCTCCAAAAAAGTCAATAATCTACTACCGCTTGTAATTCTATTTGACATCGTACAAATGGACATAATCTGCTGGTTCAGCAGCCATAAGGAAGTTTCCACATGGAGAATATTGACACGATCTGATAGCTGCCATCCGGGCAGGAAGTACTTTCAGAGCTACATCCAGCCGCCTCTTATCGAATATCCGCACAGTCTTGTCCTGATTGCCCACAGCTAATTGAATGCCATTAGGTGACCAAGCACAACAGAATGAGTAATCCAGAAAGCCGCCAACCTGCGCAATCTTATCACCAGACAGAGGGTCCAATAGCCAGCCAGCGGAACTGTCACCCACGCACGCCAAAATCCTTCTACTATCCGGATCTAGAGCGGAGCAATTGACAGCCCATGGCATTTAAAATTCCTGATCCACTTTATGGTACTCAACGTCAACAATGCGTGCATATTAATCATTATTGGATGCGATAATAATGCGACGTCCACTAACTGAATGGTCGATGGCAACGTGGTTAGTTATACCATACGGATCTTGAGACACTTTAACACAATGAACTTTCTACTATTCATCATCACCATTCACCAGTGCTGAAGGAAATGATCCCTGTCCATCACCTTGTCCAGTATTTAGAAAACACACTTCACCAGAGAATCCACCAACTGCGAGTAAATCTTATCTCGAACAGAGGGAAGTGATTCTAAACAGATTGGCACCATCAAAGTCTTACGCATGAAAGTCGACAACTTGCACAGATGATCTGGTGATAGCATTCCACTTGCGCACGGTCCAATGTTGTGAGAAGTACAATTCATGCTTAGACGGACTGGATGCTAAATGCCGCAGCTAGAAATGGATGATAAAACTCTTCTCCATCAGCCGGGTATAGTGAAATCGATAAAACTTGCCATCATCTTTGCACGGAGACAACTGGGATATCAGATCAGAATGAGAATGATGATTATTAAGTGTAGTATGGTTGGTATAATTCTTGTTCCTATAATCTCTATACCTCTATCTGGTGATGGGCAGTACTGACCAGTTTATACCTTGAACATCGCGCCCATCCTAATAATGATCTTACCATGTCACTTCTTTACTATCTGCCAGTATCAGATCTGTGAACCGCGATGAAGGTTATATAAGATCTTGATCAGTATCAGTCTCTAATTATATCATTTACAACTGCGCGGCATTATTATTATTGTTAGCATTATCGTGTTCTACCACTGTATCAACATTATCGATACCTTATTAGGATGTTCTATTACTATTACTCAGAGCCTGGCTAATACTATCCAGAGACGATCCATTTTCGGTGCTAATAGTCGGGGTGGTGCGAGTTACACTGCCACTCTAAAGAGACTCACTAGACCGCCGAATAGAAGACTAAATACTTTATTATTATGAATCTGATCTCAGGGCAGCTCTCTATAGCATAGAACCAAGTGCAGTAAAATTCTCTTCATAGTCGCACTCCTCATCATGATCATCATCGTCGTCCGCTCGATCTCCATTGAAGGATCTATCAATGTGTGGAGGTCCAAAAAATAATTCATCATCCAGCACTGCATATTAAATATTGTCCATATGAAATAAATCATCATCCATATGGTCTATCACCTCTTCGGCAGGTAATCCATTTGACTAGTGAGAAGAATCGCTCTGACTATCGCCATCTTCATCATCAGTCTGTAAATTACTTATATATTCAAAGGGATTACTCCTTAAACTATTGCTATTATTAAGAATGTTATTATTAGGCGACGTTGAAGCACTCATATTCTCCCCTAGTCCTTAGACCACTACCTTTATTGACAAAAAGACTGTCTCGTACACCGTATGTGTGTGAGTGCAAGAACGAATCGACGCGACTTGATCGCTGCGAATAACTGCCGGACAAACGCGAAACACTTCACTCAGAATGGGCATATACATCACTTGAGTGTTTAAATTTTCAAATAACATCAATATATTCAGTATATAGTCATTTACAACAAAAGATGAATAAGTAGTACAAGAAATATGGAGGTGGTTGCCAGAAGGAGATCCAGTTGCATCAACGCGTAAGCCCACAGTGCAGCAAGACCAGGAATAGGTCGGATATCATTCAGAGTCGGTGGTGAGTACAATAAACTAGAACTATTACCATTTCGCTACAACCAACCGGCGAGTGTAAAGTTCTGATGACCAGTCATTATCTGTAAAGACTTGAGACCCATCAGCACGGCAGACGCGAGCAGCATCTACTACATCCAGCGTTTAGTTGCGTGTCTCTGTACCAAGTACACTATAACTACTAGAGCAGGTGCGCTACTCAGCAGGCGATACTTGTAGTCTTCATCTTGGAACTGCTCAGCGATAACATCCAGCAGTGATGAACCACGATATCTTACAGGTTAGAACGTTTACAGAGCGATGGCATTCATAAGTACGAATATTGCAGCCACCACAATAGAGTACAACGCAGTCATTGCAACATTACTACGAGTCCATCTATTACTTATCGTGGGTACAGCATTCATTCTCTCCAATATACCAGATTACTAAATTAACCTGTCTCTCTCTTCCTCACTTATATTTATATCCTCCCTTCTCTAAATTCTCTATGTAAGAGTCTCTTTTGTCATATTGTGCTAGCTGTATTATTAAATTTATTAGATACTTTACTCTAGTGTAATTCAATGCGGTTTCTTATCTTCCTAGTTGAGTTACAGTACTGCTTGAGCAGAAAACTTTCGCGCGCTTGATACCTGTACCGTGGAGGAACGGCGATACAACTTTAAATGTAAGCAATGGCAACTAGAAATGAGTATAAGTGACTTAATTAATATTCCTTTTCCAAGATTAAAATCTAAGAAATAATATAATATTGGGAATCAAAATGGCCGTTTATTACTGACAAAGTACTCATAAGTTTTCTGGTGAACAGTGTCGTCGTAAGGGGATGGAATTTCGCATCTGCCCGGCCACAGCATTGGTGATCTGAGGAAGCACACGCTAAGGTTCTTGTAATTCACCTCTAGATAGTTGGGAACAAACACCCATGGAGCCATCATTGGCGGAGCATGCAGTCCGTGATCTTGCGTGGATTTTGGTACAGACTAGAGATATTTCTAATACTTTTTACTAACAGTCTCCTCACCGCCTTCTTGGTCGCCATTAGCCTCCTATTCGGAAGTGGATTCATCAGAGTCAGCACTTTACTCAGCGTCTGATGCCGCATCATCTTCCATATCTAATCCCTTGAATTATCCATTTAACAGCTATAACTTTTCAGGACGTAAAACTTGAGCGATATCACCATCCTCACAAATGTATGACGGATACTTTACCACGCGCCCGTTGACGCTAACCATACCAGTTCTAATCAAGTGACGTGCCTCATTCACTGAAGTTACAAAACACGCGCGAAATAATATCGTCTGCAACTGCCTCTCCATAAAGGCGAACGTGAGCATGGTAGTAGGCGGGTACGGCAGCATAATTTGACGCGTCTTGTTCTTCGCCTGATCTCCAGCATTGATAAGAGTAAGCTGCATATTATTTCTACGGTCAGCATACAGTCGCTACTAGATAGGCAGTGTCCTAGTGATAGTCTTTCTAAGAACGCGCATTTTGGACATTGACGCGTAATATGGCACCAGCTGGCGCTTAGCACTCCATTGCAATTAGAAGGCAGTCTTTCGCAGGTTGTTCTAATTTTACAGCGATGGTTAGTACGCGTTACTGAACAGATTGTACAAGTTGTACTTGTTGTAAGATTAAATAATCAATCCTCGATCTATGTAACTCTTTCTAATAGGCATATCGCTTTTGCTAGTGGTATGTTAAAGTGTTGCTTTTACTATGTGCGATCTAAAAACTGCAAGAAGATTTTGAACGCGCGTTCATTTGAAGCATTAAAAGTCAAATAGACTTTTGTCATTAACAAGCAGCAGAGGACTATAGTACTCCATAGAGACTCAACGATTAATAAAGTTTTCCACTATGCGCGGCTGTAAAGTACGTCAAAAATTCAATGAGATTAGCTCATCGACTGACCAGTATGCAAAGAAGCAATGAAAGACGTTCATGATGCGACAATTTCATTGTTCTAATTAGTGAGTGCCATTAGCTAGCGAATGCTCCAATACATAATAGTAACAGTGAACTAAAAAATTTGAGTTTACGATATCACTATTAAAATCGTTCAAATAAATATTCCCGAATCTCGGATAAAGCATATCTTGGCCAGACCAGATATTTCCGAGATGTGGCTATGCAGCGTTCACGATTTACGGGGAACTCCGAGACTCGGGGCATACTGGATAACATCGATGAAATCGGAGAAGCGTCTCTCTTTACTTGCTTCCATTTGATATTCTCATATTTTCTCAGCATCTGATTTTCTCACGCTTTTTAGCTGTCAAAAATCTGAAGAACATGATCTCGGCATTGTAAAGCGTATTCGTTGTTGCGTTAGCGGTTGGCGTGTCTGTGGTGTGTGGTCGCGAAATCACATCAATGGATGAGAAATAGACCATATTCGATAATCTTAGCTAAAAAGATAGAGATCAAGTAAAGAATCCAGAAAATATTTGTCTGTATACTGCATTTGGACCGACGTTCATGGGAATCAAGGAGCAAGTGGCTTACCGATATGAAACTCTTGAGAAAATATCTGAAGGCGCGTATGGCGAAGTTTTTAAGGCGAAAGATTATTGCACAGGGGAACTGATCGCGCTCAAGATTTTCAGGAATCGAGACCAAGACGATATCTTGGATTTTACTCAAGAATCCCCACAAGGTCTCGAAATTCCAGAGTACGTCAAAGAAGGATGGAGGGAATATAATATTGCAGGTAGCGATTTGGTGGCAGGAAATTCACACTGTGTTCATGCTATAAATGCGTATGAGTTCTCTGATTACTTTGCCATCACTTATCCTCTGTTCGACACAAGCTTAAGCAGTTATAACAAGAATTTCCTGAGTACGTTGGATTGCGATGATGCGTATAGACTTATAAAATCAGTGACGCGCCAGATCTTGTAATGCTTGAAACATATCCATGATCGTGGTCTTGTCCACAACGATTTGAAACCTGGCAATGTACTCATCTCTGGCGATCCTTACAATCCTTTTGTCGCAGTGACAGACTTTGGAATTTCTTGTTACACGTAGGACTGTGAATGGAAACGCGTTACTCCTTGGTATGAGGCTCCTGAGATTATTTAGTATGGGCGTGGAAATGTTCAGAGTGATATATGGTCGCTGGGGGTGATAGTGGCTGAATTGTTTCGGACTAAGCCAGTATTCAGTATCAAATTGAATGATCTCTCACATCTGTATGCCGTTGCTTGCTTATCAAATGATTTTCTGATGAAAGGTAGAATTGGAAATCAGTTGCGAGTGCCTCCGCAAAAACGCATGTAGTTTGCACAAGCCTATGGGGTGGATCCTATTGGATACATGCAGCGTGGACTAGATCGAGTGCTTTATCGAAAAGAAGCACAGCTCTGTCACGATCAATTATATGAGTAGATGCATACATTCGTGGAAGGCTGCCTGAAGTTTTAACCACAGCTGCGCTTAAATGCACAGGCAGCATTGGAGAACCCCTTTCTGGAGTTTTGATTAAACGATTGGTCATTCGATATTAATAGCTATACCAACACCATGAATGCAATGAAGAATTTTTTATACTTTTAAATGCAAAATTTTAATCTTAATTTGATATATTTTTACCATATTTTCTTTGTTACTGTTGGAAGTGATGTTCAAGCACGTCTGCCCCTGAACCGAAGCTAGAAAAGTTTTTCACAAGGATCAAGACGGCACTCATATTGTTTTTTGATCCTTGAATGATAGACATCAGCCACACGGCATATACATTTGATATTTCTTTGTTTCACTTCATCGATATATTTCAACAGTTACATACTATGCGAAATCACAGCAGGATGTATCGTCGGGCGCATGTGATTTGAGGCCTGAATAAGGGGGAACAATACTTGCGTCTCTGCCGACTGATCGCCGATGGCTTTTCTCATTTTTACGCGACTAGATAATTTATCTATATTATTGCATTTTATTCTGCTGATATCACGGATGGATTGTCACGCGTTAGTCTTGATACTGATGCTACTGTGGCCGTACGTGGCTAATGCTGGTACGGCTGTTTTCGCAGAAGAGATGAAAATGAGAATTTATACAACTCTTACTCCTCACTACTAATCTCAGGTGAAAAATCATGCCTATATTTGCTATTACGTTGATCAACACCCAACATTCGAAAAGCTGCATGAATAAATTGCTTTCCGATATGAAACTGTGTAGCTTTTATCTTCTGGGACATATGGCCAGGTTTATCGCGCGATTGACCATTGCACTGGGTAGTGGGTAGCTTTGAAAATATTTAGAGATCGACTCAAAGGTAAAAGCACGCGTGAGCCATATTTCTATTTAAAAGATGGTCAGGATGAGTATAAAATTGTATCCAGTATTGCTGTAAGAAGCAGTAGTTATTGTGTGGCGGCATTTGATAATTACTGGTTTGAAGATTTCTACGCTATCACATATCCTCTGTATAGTACAGATTTGATGACTTATAATAGAAATTTCCTCTCAAAAATGAGCTGTGATGATACATTTAAAATTATTCAATCAGTGACGAGTCAAATTTTGGATTGTTTGGTGTCATTGCATGCAAGCGGCATTGTTCATAATGATTTGAAACCTCAGAACATTCTGATCACTGGTCCAATTGATAATCCTACAATAGGAGTAACTGATTTTGGGCTGTCTTGCACTGAAGATTAATGTGGCTGGCATAGAGTCACCCCGTGGTACGAAGCTCCAGAAATCATTTAAACGGGTAGAGGTAATGATCGCAGCGACATTTGGTCACTGGGAATGATTGTGGCTGAACTTTATAGATCTAAGCCTGTATTTTCATTAGTTTTGCCTGATAAATTTTAATTATTAGCTGATGCATTCCTGACTGATCACTCAATTACTCTGGAATCCATTTTAAATCAGTAAACTGATAATTAGGAGCTTCTAGCTTTAGCTTAATAAAGGAACTTGCGCCCTCAGGCTCTTAATCATTACTTGGCGCGACCGTTGAAAAAGGCAATGTATAGACAGGAGCGTGATCAATGTCGTGATGCTCCATTTGACGATCTGCTCAGTTTTGTATAGGAATGTCTGGAGTTTAATCATTACTTCAGGCAAAGTGCTGTTGAACTTAGTATTCACTCGTTTCTGTTACCCGATTCCCCGCTTTAGAACAATTAGAATTAACATTATGCAGATGGTTAGATGATTTAGAATTCAGAATACTAATGAAAGATTTCATAACAATAATATAATAGATTTAGAGACACCAAAATCATTTTTTTACTAACTAAACAATTATTAAACTTGAATTCACCAGGGGCTGCACTCCGGCCATGTGTTTGCGTGTGGCGTCGGAGGCACAAAATTTTAAAGTCCGCGTTAATGACGCACGCATGTTATTAGGTTGCAACGCCATTTATTAGTTGAATAATCTTTTCAATAATGCAGTGGAGGTCCTATAAAATGAAGCTATACGTGTTGTTTGGTCTCATTAACGCATTTTAATACGTCTTGTTTGCTAGACAAATTTCTGACAATGACGAGCGAATGAGAATTTTCCAAGGCCTGTCGCAGCTTGAATAGACACAGGTAGAAAGTCCACTGAATATCTGCTATCACTCTGACTTGGTACAAACTTTCATCAGGCCTGAAGAATCTATAGCTTATCGCTACTAGATTACATAAGTGATTGCTGTAAGACCTCATGCCGTTATCGTCAAGGCATTTGATCATTGCACTGGCACGCTGGTTGCGCTGAAAGTGTTCCCACGGGTGAAAGATTAGTCAATTAAAGAGTAATTGACGCGTTATGATCATACTTTGTATATGGACGCTAATTTTTGGTATGGTTTGCGGGAATTCAAGTATGCTGCATTCGCCACCACCCTGTCTTAACACTGTGCTGGATCACTAAAGAGCTACTTGTTTGTATCTTACTACGCTATCGTATTTCCTCTCTTTGATGGAAGTTTGTAGAACGTGATTGGAATGAGATGGTTAAATCGACATCAAGATTTAGCGACGGTGTAAGAAGTGCGCGATGTGGCTTATCAAATCCTTCAATGTCTTCAGCCGATGCATCTGGGCGGTGTGGCGCACAATGACGTGAAGCCTGATAATATCCTTCTGCGAGTTGGATAAAATGGTGCGCGAATAGATTTCTTTGCTCTAGCAGATTTTGGACTCTCGCATGGTAACTCTCTGGACTGGCCTGGGGAACAATGGCACCGCTCCACACAGGAATTCGAAGCTCCAGAAGTCCTACTTAATCGTCAAGGATCGATTTAGAGCGACATGTGGTCTCTGGGTATGACGCTTTTTTAGCTCTTCAGTGGTAAACTTTTGCTCAAGTCCTATCCAACTGATATACAGCGAATGATCGCGTTCCCTCTGATAACAAAAGATCTCAATGATCAGGAATTTGATGAATATCAACATAAGCTGCAGGTTCGTTTCAAAAAAGATTATAGTCTTTCTGAAGAGCAGTTTGCATTGATATACGAACAAGTGGCTGGCGACCCGTATTTGCAAGCGTCTATTGAAGAGATATTGGATCCTACAGGGCAATATCTGAATGATGCCAGTTTTGCCTTAATGGTGGACTTTATCAGCAAGTGCCTGAAGTTGAAGCCTCAAGACAGACTCACGGCTGAAACTGCCCTACAACATCCATTCCTTACTACAATCCATAGCGACTGAATATTACCATTATTATTATTTACATCTACAATAAGACTAGAATCTTAAAGAATGATTTGATCAATATACTCTTACCCGACTTATAATTTTATGGTTACTCTTTTCGCAGTTTACATCTCGTCCACTATGGCAAAAAAGCGCGTCATCCATTTCCTCTTTCAATTTCTTTTGTTCTCTCTTCTCTCTAGTAAATTTAGTGCTGTGAAGAACATCATGATGATACTCTAACGTTTGAAAATTACCACAATTGGTCGTAGAGCAGTTCCTTCAATTGCTAGTTATAACACAAGGAGGTTCAAGTCTGGGAACGATGGTATACAGAAAGCTTTATCGATAATTGAGAATGCAGTGACGAATGTTAATGGTGGTGCAGGTGGCAAGAGCAAATTACCGCGTGAACTACTGGCTCTTCCTGTCCACAACAGACCTCTATTCCCGGAATTTTTTAAAGCTATAAGCATAAAAGATAAGGGTCTTATTAAATGTGTCCAGGATAATTTGAAGGCGAATAATCCGTACGTGTCTGTCTTTCTCACTCGTACACCAGCTGAGCAGTAGATGAATTAAGACCAAGACTAATCATCTTCATCATCATAGTAACAATATAAACATGGGGATCAGAAGGAAGTGAATGGGTCGCGATCAACTGTGAAAGATAGTTCGGAAATTAAATCAAGTGATGTGATAAAGTCCATCGATGATATCCATCCCGTGGGTGTTGTGGCACAGATATTCAATGTTCTTGCTGAACCAAGTGGCTCAATGACTCTATTGTTATATCCTATGAAGCGCGTCAAGATGGAAAAGTTTATCTCACCGCAGCGTCCCTCAAAGAGCTCAGTTGAATTATCATCAGCAGTAAGTGATCAGAAGGAAGACGACCAATCTCCGGCCACTGACGTTAAAGCGCTGAATAGCAAAGTGAGGACAAGTTGTACCAAAGTCGTTGCTTTAGAATTAAAAGACGAGCCATTTGATACAAATGACTCTGAGATTTAGTAATTGAGTAGAGATATAGTGGCCACTCTGAACGAAATGGCTAAGTTGAATCCGCTAGTACGTGATCAAGTTTCCGAATTTGTACGTGGTATGTCTGTCAGTGGCTCTTTCAATTCGAATGGGGGAGTGGATGGCGACGGTAATAACAACTTGGCTGGTGTATTCAATGAGGATGACTCGTTAAAGTCAGATGATCCTAATATTCAGTTGACTCAACATCCATCTAAACTTGCAGATTTTGCCGCGGCCATGTCTGATGTTCCTGGTGAGTAGTTGCAATAGATTCTGGAGACTACTAATGTCAAATAGAAATTGGAATTGTCCTATAACGCCATAAGAAAGGAGATGAGGAATGCAGAGTTGCAAAGTAAAATATCTGCAGATTTAGAACAATTGATCAGTGACAGTGATCGACAGGCATTTCTTAACAAGAGGCTGAGAAATATTCAGAAAGAGCTGGGTGTGGAGTCTCAGAGCAGAGATAAGATTATGAACAAGTACCGAAAGAGAGTTGAGGCTCTGAATATGCCTGATTATGCCAAGAAGGTATTTGAAGAGGAAATGGGCAAGTTGAATGTACTTAAACCGTCCGCTCAAGAGTATAATCTGACTAATAATTACTTGGATTGGATCACATCAATTCCATGGGGTAAAAGTGGTAAAGATTCCTATTCAATCAGTCGCGCCCAGCAGGTATTGGATGAAGATCACTATGGATTGAAGGATGTTAAAGATCGGATTTTGGAATTTGTTGCCGTTGCCAAACTGAGGCACAGCATTGAGGGCAAGATTATCTGTATGCAAGGACCGCCTGGTGTTGGAAAGACATCGATTGCAAAGAGTATTGCCAGAGCTTTGGATCGTCAGTTTTATCGGTTCAGTGTCGGTGGTTTGTACGATGTTGCTGAGATTAAGGGACATCGACGAACGTATGTTGGTGCTATGCCTGGCAAGTTGGTATAGGCTCTTAAGAAGGTGTAGACTGAAAACCCGCTTATTCTCATTGACGAAATAGATAAAGTTGGTCATGGTGGAAGTCAGGGCGATCCTGCTAGTGCTTTACTCGAAGTGTTGGATCCAGAGCAGAATACTACGTTCATGGATCATTACATGGATATGCCATTAGACTTGTCTAAAGTCTTGTTCGTGTGTACTGCTAATGTGATGGACACTATTCCCGGTCCTCTATTAGATAGAATGGAAGTTATACAGCTAAGTGGGTATATCGCTGAGGAGAAGATGTAGATTGCATAGAAGTATCTAATACCTCAAATTTTGAAGTAGAATGGTGTGTCTGAGGATCGAGTTCAGGTTGGAGAGGATGCTTTGCGTACACTTATGGATTAATACTGCCGAGAGAGTGGTGTAAGGAATCTGAAGAAGCACCTGGAGAAAGTGGTTAGAAAGTCTGCTTTGCGTATTGTTCAAGGAGAGGAAATGGTGAAGGTGGATGCGTAAAACTTGAAGTCTTTTGTTGGTAATCCGGTATTCTAGAGAAAGCAATCAGTACCTGGAGCCAGCAATGTCGGTGTAGTGACTGGACTTGCTTGGACCGGTATGGGTGGTGACACGCTCACCATAGAGTGTCTTGATAAAGCGTTACCTGTACGCAATAACTCCAATGTAGAAAGTAATAACAATAGGAATGGCCGAAGTTCTGCCTTCATCAAATTAACTGGACAACTTGGTGATGTGATGAAGGAGTCTGCACAGATTGCATATTCATACGCGCAAAAGTATATCCACGACCGAGAACCGCAGAACTTATTTTTTGATAAGGCACAGATCCATTTACACGTACCTGAAGGTGCGATCAAGAAAGATGGTCCTAGTGCTGGAATTACAATGTGCTCGGCGCTGCTATCACTAGCCACAGGTAAACCAATCCCTACTGATGTTGCCATGACTGGAGAACTGACTCTGACAGGTAAGGTGTTGAAGATTGGTGGTGTAAAAGAGAAGATTATCGCAGCCAAGAGAGATAACATAAAGACCGTGTTGCTTCCGAAGGATAATGCTGCCGATTGGGCCGTGTTGGATGATACCGTGAAGCATGGTGTTGAAGTGCACTTTGTAGATTCGTACAAGGACGTTGCCGATATACTTTTTAGCTAATGATAACATCGCTGTCGTCACCTTTCATGATTGTTTAAGAATAAATAGACTAAAGTATATTTCAAAATAAGGATTCTTTGTCATTATCATCATCATCATCATATCTATTTACTAGGCGCCTCTCTAATCACACGCTGGTTCCATCTAATTAGTAATAGAGGCAAAATCAACAGAATTCCAATAGGAATAAGGAAACACATGAGAGCATAATTCAGCTGAGACTGTATATACGGTCCGTACTCAAATACGTGATAGAACACAGGCTCCTTAAACTCTTATAGTCCAGTCACGGATTTGAAGTACTCTTGGCTGCGTTAGAACGTCTACATACAGAAATAATCCGGATCCGGGTGCATCCATCTAGGGGCGACTCGCTGAGCCATAATGTTATTGTCCTTAGACTACCATGATGGCGGCTGAGAGTATACTCCATTAAAGTACGAGGTGGAGAGGTCACAAGCCCAGGCGATATTAGTCTAATCAATCACTGGGTTATTGCGGTCACTGACGATAGGAGTAATCCAGTAGACACCATTCTGCGCTAGATCTTGTTCTGCTCTCAGCGTCATATTGTTCGGAAGTCCAGCTGGATACAGGATAGTGAAGCGGCGAATATCATCAGCAGCAGACGGCTTCTATACTTCATTGATGAATTCAGTGTAATTGCCCACGAAGTTGTAACCTGTGTTCACATTATGAATATTGGAACCGATTAGCCACAGGATCAGCGGAGTGATTGTGGAGATCATGATGGTGGCCACGAATATCCAGGCACCATCTCTCCCTGAAATATGACGCAGAACTAGGCCTTATGCGTGCAGCTTACCAGTAACGTACATCGATGCAACCACAATAATAGCAAGTAGAAACAGATAACCATAAAATCTATCATCAGGATCCGAAGTCATCCCCAGACCAAAGAAGATGGCATTCACCACAGAGACGTAACAGATGGAAAAGAACAAGGCTCTGTAGCGATCAGCTAGTTTCAACTTGATTGTCTTCACAGTGGACGGCATAATTTTATACTTAATTCTAATTTCACCTTTAATCAGTAATAAAGCTATAGAAGATTACGATTAAAGAAGACAATTCAATGTTTGTTGTTTCAGATAGATTTCATAGAAACTTTGACAATGGTCATTTCAAAACCAAATCAGGAAAAGCTTGAAACGGCCGCAATCAGAAAAGATTACGAAAAAGGAAGGCTTGGCCCCGAAACTTTATCAACAGAGTACTTAATAGTGTAGTATAATCATTGTTCTTTAACTGAAACATCTTTGAGTGCACCATTTAGTATTGGTAGAACCTCGCCGATAGCTCTAATATTGTCATGCATTTGGCTTTAGTTCTGAGCAAAATTCACGAGGATTTTCAGCAATTCAAGCAGTTTTTGAGGGTCGCTGTCATCCGAAATGGCCTGTATAGACTGGGCGGTGCCTATAAGAATTTAATCCAATTTTCTCTAAATACTCTGGTGTTAATTTTTATTTAGCCAACTGAGCAGTTTAATAGACACGGCCCCACTCTATTCATGCAGCATGAAATCCAAACTCACTTGAACAATCTCATCAATAAAGTACAGCACATCCTCTTTTAAATGATCGCGAACAATAACACTAAAATGCTGTATTAACATGCACCTTGACTAAGCACTTGACATCGTCATGTATTGCAACTTTCCAATAACCGCTTCAAAAAGCTTCTACCTTAACATATTCAATTGACTCCTTGGATCCTAATATTAAGTTAAATCGACAAGCTTCTTGCGTTAATGCGGAGACTCTTGATAGAGTTGATTTTCATCCATAACATTCGCAAGATGCATAAGAGACGCGATATTTTAGAGCAGTACATTGAGAGTATCACGACCATCATTCTAACAGCTAATTAGATGCTAAACAACCGTGTCAGCTAACAGATTTTGTAGTCTCCACTGTGATATAGATTTTAATAATAACATTCCATAGTCAGATTCTTCACCTAGATTGATAACTTTACTGAGAAACAATTGCAAAGTCTCTTCAGCCATTGACATTTGATGAAAATCGTCCAATACGCGTAATAATGGTGGAATAATTAATGACAGGTTAGCGCGTAACTCTTCTGCTTTATTGACATTATGAAGTACATACTTGAGAATAGTGCATATATATTTAGGTGCTCTCTTAGTGTCTTCAGACATTGACATATTATTAGTCGAGTCAGGAATCCTATGCTCCAATTCAAGCTTTGCGAGTAATCGATTATCCGTCCGACCATCCTCAGCCATAACATCTTCCCTCATAAACTCTAAAATACTCTTAATATCTATCCCATCTTATACAGTTGTTTCTGATTATTATTAATTGCTCTTTATCTGTTCATACAATTACCGTTCCATATCAAATACAATTTCCATACCAATATAAAATGAATAAACTAATGCGAGGATAAAAAAGAAAGCAAGAGATATTTTCATTCAAAGCATTTATATACGAATTTCACTCACAAAGACAATTTATAAAATCAATTTGAACCATTTAGCATTTGTTTATTAACCAATGTCGCGTAAAGTCCATTCTGCTCTAGGAGTTCAAAATGAGTTCCGCTCTCGATAATCTCACCATCACGCATGACCAAGATCAGATCGCAATTTTAAATAGTGGATAGACGATGAGCAATAGCAATACAAGTTCTGCCGACACTGGCTTCGTTCAGAGCCTACTGAACCAATTTTTCAGATTCTGAATCCAATGCAGATGTAGACTCATCCAGAATGAGAATCTTTGGTTGACACAGAAGCGCTCTGGCAATACAAATACGCTGCTTCTGGCCACCACTCATCTGGGAATTTGTAACTTCAGTCTCATATTGATCCGGTAGACTGGAAATGAAATCGTGAATGTTGGCTTATTTAGCAACCTAAATAATCTCTTCCTTGGAGGCATCCGGTCTACCATAGGCAATGTTCTCAGCAATAGTTCCAATGAACAATATTGGTTCCTGGCTGACAATGGAAATCTATCGTCTCAAGTCTCCAATGATCCACTTCTTAACATCAAGACGTTCAACAGATACAACACCAGCCTGAGGATCATAGAAACGCTCAATCAACTGGAAGATTGTTGACTTTCCAGACCCACTACTGCCACAGATACCAATATTCTATCCAGCCGCGATACTTAATGACACCTTCTTCAGAATCTACTACTCCGGACGTTCAGGGTAAGTAAAGTCAACATCTTGCAACTTGACTTCACCTTAAACATCAGTGATCTTGTCTCCCTCAGCAGAAAACTAATCAATAATAGGCTGACGATCAAGCAATTGGAAGAATTGAATAGATGCAAATCTAGCCTTACTAATGTCAGGACCAAAGGTAAATGTGGAACTGATTGCAATGGCACCAAAAATAATGGTGAACAAGACTTTAAGCAATTGTCCAGCATCCAACTAATTTGCTTCCACCAGCAGGAACCCAAAGTAGAACGTCAACGAATACAACCAAAACTGAGTGGCCTAAGAGAAAGCAAATCCAATAGAGTCAATATACCCCTTCTTCAGACCGGCCTTATACGGAATATCTATGGCAGTCATGTAGTCATTCACAAACGTCTCTTCGCGCAGTAGACTCTTCACTGTACGAATGTTCTAAATAGCTTCACACGCAGTCTAACTGGCAGAAGCATAGGCCTTCTTGACTTTTTCTCCACCAGCTCCACCAGCGAACGAGACTCTATTCTCCAGAATGCTAGCAAAGATAAGCACAGGAATGAACGCCGTCACAATCAGTGTCATTTTCCAAGAAAAGTAGAAGGATGCTCCAAAAGCGACACCAACAGCGACGAGCATTTGAAATACATTACCGAAAGTTGGTCCAGTCAAACCTGCAATTTTGTCTGCTTAGTCACTCAGTCTGGCAGTCAAAGCACCGGAGCCATTCATTTTGTCATCAAAGAACGCGATTTCTTGTCTCAACATGGCGCGAAATGTCATCAATCTCACCTTCTTCGTCAGTCTCTCGCCAGCAATACCAAAGCAAGCGAACTGACCAAAGTTGGCAAAGAACTGCGCAACCATAAGACATGCAAACACTAAACTCCACAGATTCGCACCATCTCTGAGCTCTTGCCCAGTCTTACTGAAAACTGTCAGCACTTCACCCATGATGAGTCCGAAAAGTGGCAACAGGGCTCCGTTGATACCAGCAGATACGATACCTCCAAGAACAAACGGCCAATCGTCCTTTTGCATTTTAAGAACGCTCCAAAGTGGAGTTTTGTTCTCCTTCAATACCTTGGCAATCTCCTTTTTCTCTTTCTCTTCATCTGTGAGCTCCTTTACAACATCCGCGCCTTTACTGCCGTCTTGTTGCTCAATAGCAATTACAGCATCGCCTTATTGAGCAGCTACAGAACCATCTGCGACAATCTCATCCTAATCGTTTTCAGCAGTAGCACGGTCACCCTTTTTAGTCTTCAACTCTTAGGCTTTAACAAGAGCAGCGTACTTGCCATCAGACTGAATCAGATCGTTGTGAGTACCAGTTTCCACAATCTTGCCAGATTCCATGACCACGATCTGATCAGCATTCTTAATAGTACTCAATCTGTGAGCAATAATGATGGTGGTACAGTGTTCAGACACTTTTTCCAGAGCAGCCTGAATAATACGCTCACTCTCCGTATCCAGGGCAGAGGTGGCTTCATCTGCCAACAAGATCTTTGGCTTCTTAATAATACTTCTCGCAATACAAATTCTCTGTCTCTAACCACCACTGAGGAGAGACCCTTTCTCACCGACACGGGTCTGATACTTCTAAGGCAACTTCATGATGAAATCGTGACAATTGGCCGATTTACATGCAGAGATAACATCCTCTTCACTGACTTTCTAGTCTTTCAATGCACCAAGACGGACATTCTCCTCAATGGTCAAGTCGAACAAAATAGGCTCTTGAGACACGAGAGCAATATTATTACGCAACCAAGAGAGATTCAAGTCCTTTACATTAACACCATCAACGTAGACACCTCCTTCAAATACGTCGTAGAACCTCTCAAGCAACTGGATGATGGTACTTTTGCCTGATCCACTAAAGCCAACCAGAGCGACAGTCTTACCAGCATCAACCTTCAAGCTGTAATCTTTCAACACCACCTGGTTCTTTCTTGAAGGATAGCTAAATGTGACAGACTTAAATTCAATCTCACCCTTGATTTACTAAGGCTCTTTACCAGTTATTTAACCGTCATCGTCAGAATTTCGAATAGATGGCTTGGATTCAATCACTTCGAACAGCTTTGTCGCAACACCTCGACCTTTGTTGATAGCCTGAAGCGCCGGACCAATGTTGATCACCGAAAAAGCACCAATGATAACTGCGAATAAGACATTCAGCACATCACCACCTTAGATCTGACCTTATTCAACTAGAATACTACCATACCAGAAAGCAAGAGAGTAGATACCAAACAACATACCAAAGAACAGACCAAAACCAACACCAGTCTTCCAAGATTTGGTAACACCTGTTTTCAGAGCAATATCCAACATGGAACTAAATTTCTTAATAGATCTTTCCTAGGCATTGAACGCGGTAACCGTTCTGATGTTAGTCAATGTTTCTTAGGCCACAGCACCAGCCTTTGCATAAGACTCTTGAGAGTTCTTAATACCATCCGAGATAGCAATACCAACAAAGCCACCAGAGGCAAGGATAAGTGGCAAAGCGGCGACAAGAACCAAAGTCAATCGCCAACTCTTGATGAAAGCAATGATAAAGCCAGCAAAGAATGTTGTACCATATGCAAATACGAGAGCCCACTTCTCACTGATACCTTCCTAGAACAGAGTGGTATCTGAACTAAGACGTGTAGTCAGCTCTCCAACCTCGTGCTCATCAAAGAATTAAACATCCTGCGACAGAATAGATTTCAAGAACAGACGTCTGACACGATTAGCTTATCTTTAACCGGCGACCACCCAGCAGGCTTACATACAATAAACAGACACCAGCGCTCCAATGGATACATAGATGAACAGCAAAACATTGTACACAATCTCAGATCTAGCCTTAGAGCTGGAATCATCAATTTACTGCTAAGGCACAGGGACACCGATACTCACCAAATACTTGACCTGCGCATATTCAAGCAGAGCATTGACAACACCACCCAAAAAGACACTGATCAATGGTTAGATGACACCATACGCAACACCAGACAGAGAGCCACCGAATATCAAAAACTTGTCCAGAGTATCAGCATACCTGAATAGCCCAATATACGAAATCATACTTGTATCTTTAGCAGCTGAATCCGGAGACGTAGACGACTTATCCTTACCAGTAGTGGCATCATCCACCTTTGTATCAGACTGCTCCCCTACAGGTGCTGCCTATTCAGCTTGTTCATGCAGAGCAGCATTCTCAGCAGCAACAGCGGTTTCAACTTGATCAGCCATAACTAGTTGTTTCAATACGGAAAGATGAATATATACAATTAAACCACTAAAGAGTTACAAACAGAATATGTTAGAGAGGATGAAAACAAGGATGAGATCGATGTGCAATGGATAAATATAAATCCTCCTTGGTAACAGAAGAGGGAAAAAGAGGAAAGCCGATCTGTTTCTGAAGCTTTCAGGCCGGGCGTGAATTTCCGATTTACTTTAGCCGGCCATCGGGAAGGCCGTTACATCCTGTACGATGACGTAATTTAGTCACTGACTTGAAGCTCTTCTTATCTGAAACACACTGAGCAAGCTTACATAATCAATTAATTAAATAAACTACGTTTTACTATTAGCTTATTGACTCGTGGCTTACTCAGTAAATCTACCTTTTGCATTTGCATGGTGGCCAAAGTTTGACACTAAAAGAAGGCTGTCGATTCTTTTTAGTTTGAAATCGATAAGTCATGGTAAGGCATTAGGATCATGATTGAAATTCTTTAAAATTAACTTATTGTTCATTTATTTTTGAAAATTCATTGTACTGATTTGTATATTATCCATGAGAGAAACCACACACCGCGTTCTTCAACTGAGACTTCAAGCGAGAATTAGAGACGCGAAACCAACTAACACCACGCTCAGAACATTTTGAGAGATACCATCGACAGCCGAGTTTGCAGTGCCTTTATCTTCAGTAGAACTGGTGTTATTTATGTTATTCTTATCATTCAGTGGTTACTACTCACCACCACTCTAACCGTCCAATGGTACCTAATCACCACCATCAGCCATTGACGGATCATCATAAACAATAGGATTGAGGTCTGAAACACCAGTTGCATTGGCAGGGATAATTCTAATAGGGGAACTGATACGAGCACGGATCAGAGGATTGGTTTGAGTTGAGCTAATTCTGAACATGAAGATATTTTCAGCAGTATCGGCAGGCACTTACCAGTCATATGAATTCTAGTTGGGAACGTTAGTAATCAATGCCATGAAATCAGACTGATTTGGATACACGCCGACGCGATACTCAAGAGTAATAGTTTCAGGATTTCCCAATCTGACTGGATCAGTGCGCCACTTGATATGAAACGTTGAGCCGGCTCTGATAACTGGCACTTTGGTGACTAGAGTAGCTCTTGGGGGATTCTCAAAGGCAAAATCACCAACAGCGGCCTTCTAAGCCATAGCTAGCATTGCGAACGCAGCGGTAAGTAGTTGATATTTCATTTTTCTATAAAGTCTTACTTATTTTGATATTGTTGTTTGAAATGGAAGAGAGAGAGAAAGTAGGCCTGAATCCCTTTAAATACTGCCTCATGAATCTATTTCAGGATACAGATCGGCCTGAATCGGAAACACGGCACTGAAAATAGGATCCGAATTACTTAAGCAAGATGTAACTAAATTAAGAAACTCTGATTTAAAGTATTAGAAAATTACGGCTTCAATAATTAGGTAATAATATGTTGCAAATATTTAAATATCACATTACGGGACATTTCTGCTCCTCACCGGAACCACCACCGCCTAAACTCTACAAGAACTACAATCCTTCGGCAGAACCAGCGGCAGACGCGTCATTAGGCAGCTTTGGCATACCGTCTGCATCCAGTTCAATATCTGGTGCAAGTTCCTTTAATAAATCCGCCGGCGGAGAGCCGCATTCTTGCATCTCATTCATCAATTGCGCTATTCGCTCCTGATTGTACTTTGTCTTTTCATACTCTTGCACAATGTTCACACAACACTTCATTTACTTTTCATATCTCTGATAATCATTAGCGGGGATTTTTTCTTTATTTTCCTGTAGGTAGGATGGATACTTGTTGGCCAGCTCCTTCAAAGGATCATATAAAACTTCCTTGCTCATCAAAGTGTCCATCATGGAAGATACAATGTCATTGAATGCGCCGTCTAAGCCTTCAAGTGATCCATCACCTAGGCCAGCAGTCGCATCATCTCCGTCTCCGCCACCCACAGACTGCGACTACGTGAACTACTTCATCATCTCTGCCATTAACGCGTCTTCACTTAATCCACCCAAACCGTTACTGGACTATTTAAGATTGGAAGTCACATCCGCTTCAACCTTTTGAGATGATTACTTCAATCGTTCCATAGTCTCCTCAACTTTTGAACTAAATGATGAAGATGATGGCTAGCTTTAAGCATTCTAAGAAGCTTTGACACTCTACTCCTTGACCGTCTACTTGGTTGAAGACCTTTACGCGTTCTTGGACTTTCTCGGCTTAGATTATGATTAGCTGTGAGAGATTTGATTAAACTCCTCAACAAGTTCCTGAGTAAGTTTCTCAACAGCCGCTGCTTCCTCTGGAGATAAATCTTATTCAATCAATTTGTTAATATCCGCGGGAGATTGACCATCAGAGGCACCAAATGCATCAGAGTACTTGTTCAAATACTCCTCCATCTGAGTTGAGATTAGCGCTTCCATGTCCAGACCGTCCTATCCGCTTTAGCCGCTCAATAAGTGCATTTACTCTATTATTTTAGCCATAAACGCATCAGCTTAATCGCTCTTAAGATTGGCACTGGCTTAATCGGCACTCTGAACATCAGCCTGAACTTCAGCATTCTCCGAAAGATGCGAGTCAACCTTCTGCTGCTCACTCTAGAATTCATTCAATGCATTTTCAAGCAAGGCGTCCATATCCTACTCATCACTACCACTCATCATTCGCCTTATTAAATGCGCCGCGTTTATAATTTCACTATGTGTTGATCAATTTACAGAATTTGAAATAAAGTGTTCACCGCCCTGACAGCCGAAAAATTGCAGGATCGGCCAGCCTTTGATGAGAATTGAAAGAAAAGTGATGTAGGACGCGGTAAACGTTCGCTAACTTCTCTCTCTTGGATTTCCCTTTTCATCATCATCAAGAAATTTTCATTCTTTTCAGAGCGCGCGCGATAGATTTCGGAAACACCCACCTCATATTCTTAGTGATAAGAGCAAAACACGTCAAATGTCTGCAGATTATTTAAATATGAATTCAAATGATAGCTAGGATAAGTACGACTCCGCTCACCTGGGCGATGAAGATAGTGGAGATTTCATGGAAATGAAAGTGCCAGAGTATTAGCCTGATGAAAGCTCGTACGGATCTAATGAACAGAAAGATTATGATCAGGAGTATACACCGTACACGATATCATCGGTGCTGGCCAATGCTAATCGCGTCGGATAATCATCATCATCAGCATAGGGAGTATCTGGAATATCTTCGCCAAACACTGCAATGACTCCAGTGAGTAGTTACGGTGGCGTGGATTATCTATTCATGGATGAGCACAAGAAGCGCGGTGAGCGAGGATTCAATGAGAAGCTTTGTTATAACACTGGTACTCTGTATGGGGTCGGTCTCACTGCAGGTGGTGCATGGGGCGCATATGAAGGCGTCAAGTAATTGCTAAAGAATGGCGGCTAGAATGTTGGAGGTATCGCGTCTGCCACAATGGCTCAATCTGCTTCATCTGCTGCATCACCACCAATGTCCAGTAAGCTCAAGTTGAACACGGTGCTGAATAGCGTAACGCGACGTGGACCGCAGCTTGGAAATTAGGCCGGTGTTCTGACTCTGATGTTCACTATGAGTGAGCATTTGCTAGGCAAGATGCTATTCGGTGAAGGTGGAAACGCGCAAATCTTGAATAATACCATTAGTGGAGTTATGGCTGGTGTTTTGTACAAAAGCTCTTCTGGTATGCCTGTGGCTCTGAGAACTGGCGGTGTATTAGGTGCTTTCGCTGGTATTGGTAGTGCCATTTATCAAGTTGCATTTTCCTCTTGATCGATTCCACTCATTAGATAAGTGGTGGTGTATCGCATCAATGATTAGAATGTAATCGAATAAAGATTAAGTTTAGAGATTCGCTATAAGAGATACTTGTATTGCTTACGATAGACAGTATTAGGTTCTTTAAATATCATTTCTCAATGTCATCAGATTTCTGACCCCACTCAGACCAACTACCATCGTACAGCGACAAGTTTTCAAATCCGGATAACTGTGCGGCCACATACAACACTGCAGCAGTCACGCCACTTCCTACACGATTTGACTTATCAATAAATCGCACAATGTATTAAAAGGCTTTAAATAATGAAATAGAATACCGCAAGTCATGGTGGTGGGTAATCGCTTGTCAAATTGTAACTTGGACCAGTACTCGTTGATTTGCTCCACAGATTTCAAGGTTCGATCTTATTCATTGAACAGTTCAATGTATGGTAGATTCTTGGATAGTGGGATATGTCCACTCTTCATACCAGGCCTAGGTTCTACAACATCTCCGTTGAATCGAGCTTAAGCTCTGGCATCAAGCAATTAAATCTTCTGCTTCCCTTCGCGTCCATCTTTGATCATGGCGGCAATCTGGGAGTAATCCTTGACTAATTGAGGATTGAACGTTGCCTTATACTGAGTGCGTGTAAACTATGGCTCATCAACACTACTTTCCACCTGACCGCCATCTTTCAGCCACTTCAGTATACCACCATCGAGAATAGATACACGCTCGTGGCCGAATACTTTGAAAGTCCAATATACTCTGTATGAACTGAACACGCCAGAGTTGTCATACAAAACTACATGATCATCATTTCCAATACCAAGTTGAGACATTTCTTCGCTAAACTGGTCAGCAGGTGGGAGCATATGAGGCAGCGGATTGTTATGGTCACTCACCTCTTCCACATCGAAGAATCTTGCATTCTACACACACATACATATAGATCACGTGAAACGTGCATAATCGGGTATATAACAATCGTTGAAATAACAGATTACAGGCAAGTGGCAATCCAAATAGTCTTGAAAGGCTGAAGGCGCCTGCACCATTGGCATTCTCCATGTTGCATCCACAGGGATGATCTTGGTTAAATTTGACTTGCACCACTAAGTAGATACCAGCGCTGGAACTTTAGCTGATGAGCTCATTAGTCTTCTAGCGGAATTTCCCAATATTTGTTGCGGTATCATTAAGCCTTCTTCTTTTAGCTGTAATGCGGTATAAATGATCAACTCCTCAGTAAAAAGGTATGGCAATCGGAACTCAAAACAAGTTTTTAAACTCATTACAATCGATTTAAAAAATACTCGATTGAAATTTATCTTTTAAAATATATATTTATTTCTCTTTTTAAAAATGTCACGATTGCTGTTCTACTCCGTTTGCAATGTTGATGATCTGTTGAGCCAGCTACTACTCTTCAGCGGTGAGAGCGGAAGTCATTGCTGCATAGTACTATTACTACTAACCAGATTATGATGATGATAGAGTGAGCATGGTATTCTTAAACTTCTCATGCACATTCACATCATCCAGAGGGGTAGAAAAGAACGCGTCTTCACCCAGCTACTAGCTCCAATCCTCATCCAAATCATCAAGATCGTTATCACCAGCTTGTTTCTGTGCTAAGTACTAAAGGTAATTCGATCCATCCTCGTCATCCACATCGCCATCTTCATCAAAGTCAACATATTCTGATTAAGGATGGAAATCTGCATCATCCTCATCATCTTCGTCATCGTCACCTTCCGAATAATCTTAGTCATATCCGCCGTCATTCACAAACTCATCCTCCAGTTATTGTCTTAATTTCAAAGCCTCTGGCAAAGTCTTGAAGCACTACAACAACAACTTCATCAACTAGCTAGATATCTATGCGTTAGAGCACAACACTTGACAGCTGACCGGGTTATTCAAGCACTCCAACAAAGACATGATGGTGAGCTTCTTATCATGAACACGCGTCAGTTTACCGCCCATCTGGATCCACAACTGCAAGAAATTTTACACCTGATTCTCTTGAGCCAATAATTGTGTAGTCAACTGCGGATTATACCACAAGCAGTTGACTACACCTTCCAATGCGTGAATCTTATAAGCTAGTCCGCAAGGATTGCTCAATTGTTGGAATGACAACTACAGGATTTAAGGCACAAAACGGTCCAGAGCACCGCGACAATGCATCAACAAAGACTCGAATAGTCTAAAGCCATGCACACGTTCATCTTCCATATCTAGTTGAGTGATCATAAATTGACCCAAATCTACCAATTGCTCCTGTAGCTGAGGATGGGACATCACAACACTACTACCATACGATACGTAATTGTCCAACACTGGATAGATCTCTTCACTAAAATCTGAGCCAGAGAGTTTCAAAACACCAACCACACCATCAAATAACTACCACAAATTCTACGATATCGATTTCTACTAGTACTGCAGAGAGTCAAATAATTCAAACGCGTCGTCATACATTTCCACAACCTCCTTTTGCAAAACGAATGCCAGACATGGAATACATGCCAGCTCCAGGCTGTTCAGTAGCTACAACTACTTTTCATGCAATTGCGCATCTTCCTGCTTAATCTGAACAGATAGCACCAGGGTGGAGATGGTCTTAAGTACACCCATAGCTGCCATCACACGCTCAGAGAACATATCAGTCAGGAAATCCTTATCATCGTCCTCTTTGCCAGCTGATGCCTCACGTTCTTGCATCGTCTCTTCCATCATACGGATAAAAGTTTAAGACAGCTATTGGCACAGTTGAACAGAGAACGGAGTCACCTGTTCAGGATAAATCTCCACCAATCTCTCAAGAATGGCAGTCAGCACCTCAAGATCAACCTCGTTAGTCAGCTACAGTAAGGATTGCATGATGTGTCCCACAAATTGCGCGGCGTGGTCACGTACATCCCCGCGCTCAATAGTCATTCCCATGAGGAGGGACGCACAAACACGTACCGGCAAAGCCTACTGTTGATCCATCAAATGTACAGCCTTTTGTAGGATCAAGAACCAACCACTCAACTCGCTCTAACCAGGTGCCACAATCTTAAGCACTTCATTCTGATCCACCTCTGCAAAATCTCTAAGCACTGACGCCGCCTGTAGCTTCAAATGAACCTCATTAGACTCCAGTAGGGGAACAACAAAAGAAGACAATACTTGGGACAACTAATCAGCAGGTACAGGCGACTTTTTTGTCAGTAATAGCTTGTTCAACGCCGCAAGTATTGCCAACGCACCATAAATCTGTTGGGATGCACCAGCCTAGTTACTTAGAATATGATCGATAAATTGCAAAACGGATGGGAAGATCTGTTTGCGGTCTTTGCATAGACTGGCAATGAACTACACCGCAGCATTAGATGGATTATTATAATCCTCCATGGCATCAAGCTTTTTGGTGATAAATTCCACAGGCTCGTCTTCAAGTAGCTCAGCGTCTGAGGATTTAAAGCACGTCTGAGGGAAAACAAATTCAGTCATCAGACGATCCACGCTGTCTTTGAGAATATTCCACGTTGTTGCTGGTTTTATGCAATCAGCCAGTAGATTGAGCACCAAAAACAGAATTCGATCAGGAACATTGAAATGAGGGGTCATTGCAAAGGCTTGCTTGATAACAGCCTGTATCATCCCAGGTACATACTTCTCCATCAATCTTTTGCTAAAAGCGCGATACGCCTTGTTATCAGTATGCGATGAAGGCATGACATTACAATACCTAGAGTAGATCTTTGATATACAATGATACGCCCATTTCTGAGCCTTGAACCAAGGATACTGTCTCAAATCTTCTTTATCATTACTGCCAGGTGGTGGAATTTACTTATCAATCACGGTAATGAATAAAGTGAGCCACTAAGAAATGGATTGATCTTCTTGTAATGCCTTTGGATAATCATACTAAATTGCCATGAAATAAGTCTTGAGCACAATCTTTAGCATGACAGCCGCTTCGGTACTCTACTGGCCAACTAGCTATTGTGCCAATTACAGCAAAGGCTAGAATGCAGTCTTGACCAGCTAGTTCAAAGGGAAACGCTTCTCCTTACTACACCAGCGATATTTGCGAGCAATCTATTGAATGGCAAGAAGAGCCGCGTGAACACATCGCTAATCCGATGCATTATTCATCAATAAACTGCCAGCCTGATGCAATAGAACATCATACTTCTCGGGATAATCTTCCTCCACAATAAAGCCAAGAGCCTGACACAATTAACTTTGCATCTGAGGAGGAGACTGAACAATCACATTCAATAAGGACTCCTTGATAATCTACTTGTCATTATCAAACTAACCTGGCTAATCCCCAGCCAAATCCCAGCATTTCTTCACCCAATTTTTGAACCAGACAGCAGCCGACTAACGCGTCCCAAAATCCAAGTCACTCTAAGATATCAACTACAAGACTTGGGATGGAAATCCAGATTACTAAGAGCATTCTTTCAACTGAATCTCCGCCTGGATTCTCTCCTAATTCTACGGTGATATACTAAGCTAAAATAACTAAGCCACTGAATGTTGCATACTTAAATTATTATTTCCAGGTAAGTGAGACGATAGCATATTCCACAAGCAACAGGGAATAAAATTCAGAATATTGAAATTTGCGTGAGAGGAAGGAACAATAAAGGCAAAGGAGAGAAATTGATGAATTTTCTCGCGATCGTTTCGGTAACCGAAACTCTCTCTCTGTGTATCTCCTTCATCTTGATCAAGTGCAGCTGCTGCTTATCTTTTCATCGTATGGCTGTTGTGAGAGCCATCACTTTGTAGAATTTTTGTAATAATCAATAGTTGCTAATCATTAGATAGTAAGTCGAATCAAAGGGCAATAGATGGCTTTTAATTTTTTTGATTTGATTATACAGTATGACTGATTATGAGTCGTATGAGAGAGTGAGAGATAGGATGAGAGGAACCTCATAATGAGACAGAACTACCAACATGAGATAGCAGCATTCTCTTGAATTAGATAACAGTGCCCTGATTCGGTACGGGAATTCCATAAAAGTCCAAATACGCGATAAGTGCATCACGCCTCAAAAAATTTACCATAGCTAAGCTAGTAATCGCACGGAGATTGCGTTGAGATGGGACTACCAAAGCGTTTTCATTAGCTGCATCCACTTTTGGAACTTCAACAAACGCAACTAAAGCTCCATCACCGCGCGTACTATTCGTGAGCTGTTTCTGAGAAATGATCACTTCGCCGATTTAACGTTTCAAATTCGTTTCAGATACTTGGACTTATTCCTAGACGGCTTGCATTTGACGAGGCAATTACAGTAAAGGGACGGCCCACTCTGGAGCTATGGCAACATTGGGATTCGCAGCAGGATATAGCATTCTTGCAACTTCATGCTCAACTAAATGGGCTCGTACTTTGGACTAAATGACCGCGTTTTCATCAACTTCTCCCATGTGTCTCTTCAATTTCACGGCTTTCACATCATTGGAGGCATCAATGGCGTCCTGAGTTTGAACAACATCTCCCTACACTATGGGATTTGCAGCATCTACTCCATCAATGTTCAAAGCAGGAATATTAGAGGTATAGCGCACTGGTAGATTTTCAGCCATTTTCAGTGTTGTAAAATGAGATAGCGCGTTGCTTCGTGTAGAAAGAAAGAATGAAACGATCCCAAACATGAATGAATAAAGCTTTGCTATGATGGGTTTCAAAAATTGTATCTGCCGAGACATCTGCTTCAAAGACCATATATATACAGTGGGAGTACCTCCACCAATATCATAAACTTCATTGAACTCTCTTTAAGCATTCATTTTTAAAAGTCCTCTGCAGAATCCACAGCTGGACACATGGTGACAGATTCAACGCGCTGTAAGTACAAAATAATCGCGTTCCAGGTACATTTAGCGATGGAAGCTCAATAGAAGTTCGTCCATGATAGTGTGAGATTAATGTGCTATAAAACTCCAAAGATATATCAAGGAGTACTAATACCATATTGATTACAGTGTCAGATTGGGCAGGGGTGTATGGCCGGTATGTATATAGTTGGTTTCAGAAAATCTTCATAGTCTTGAGAACGCGTCCCTGGTTAACATGACTCAACGCGAGAATGAAGTGCTTTGGAAAGAAGTTCTACTAACAGCGCTCATCACGGTATTTTATGACATTAAAAAGTAATGAAGAGACGAATAAGTACAAATCAAGTTACTACCAATCAATATACAAACTCACATATTCAATTCACGCTTAAACAGTTACATTGTTGAGACCAGGTCCTTGATTAATCCGCATAAAAGACTGTAATATACGAAGTAGATCCACATTTCGGTGTGCATCATGAGGACTATTCAACAGACCCCACTATTCTTCAAAATCTAGCTTGTCTTCTCTAACGTAATAGTGTCCATTTAATACCCAATAACCGAAATCAACGTCGCGTTCATTCATCCAGCCAGAGAGACACTTTAACCAAGAAATATCTGGAGAATTGGGCTTGTTAATATCCAATTTTTCAACATGAACGCCAAACTCAGACAGCCAAATAGGATTGGTATACTGATCATTTGGTTCATCAATAATGAAGCCAACACGACTGTTCAAGAACCAGTGCATGTAATGACACGTGAGTTTATAGCCAAACAACCTCCATAGTGGATATATGTAAATCTAGTTGTAATAATGAAACTCATAAACTATCTACTTCCTGATCGGATTGTCAATTGTGAATAACGCCTAGTCCTTCAAATTTTTAAGGTATGATGCAGATGACAATCCACCGACAACTATAAGCAAATCAGGATTGACTTGATGAACAGCCTACGCAGCTAACCTCATATACTTGAACCAATCCTCTTCTTACGATTTTCCAAATTTAAATGAATGCACCTCATTTCTCAGACCAATACCAATGATATGGTTCCATTCAGGACGTGATGCCTCTTCAGCCATTTGGATAAGTGATAGAAGCCAAGGATTAGCTGGAAACATTACCTCTTACTCAGGATTGCCTTATAAAGAGAATCGAGATTTGATACTGGTGGAAGGTGCGGAGGAGGATTAAATCAGATTCAAAGATTCACGGTCCCACCAACGATTATCATCCAAGAGACCACAGCACCAAGTAGCGCGGCTGACGTGATTATCCAGCACTACCATCAGATTGTTCTATTTCAGTAAATCCATGGTCGCCTTAAATACATCATAAACAGTCGCGTTCACAAACTCTGGATGCGATTGATACAGTTTCTCACGAGTCTATTAAGAGACATATTTCTACAAGCGCACATCAATAGGATGATCGAATTTCTCAATCATCTCCACACTCATTGTGAATCTGACGCAATTAAAGCCCATCTCTGTCATTTTCTCAATCAGTACATGCAGCGGCTGGTCTCCCATGCCCTCTGGAATCAGAGCCTCCATATGACTTGCAAAATTAACACAGGCCAATTTGACGCGTTTACCAGTCTAATCTATTATCCAGCGACCTTGCGTGGTCATTGGCATTTACACGTCATCCAGGGCTCGAAGGGGCGCGCCAGAGTCTACGTCTTCAGACTGCAGTAATGTGTCATGGGCAAAAGGCTTAAACACTGAATCTCTAAATGTGCCTTTGCCCGCTTGATATACCAGATAGAAGATTGACAGAAATAGAGTTGTAAAGTACATGGACTCAGAAGGATTTATAAGAGTGGTATATTAATTAAATTTCTCTAAGTGATGCAATTTCAGAAACGAAAGAGGAAAGATAAAATTGAGGCGTTTTAGTAGCTGATCGCGCGTGAGTAAATCGTTCTAAATATAGCAACACTCTTAGGAGGTATGAAGGCTGATGTTGCTAAAAATACACTCACCCTGTTGACAAATCACATCTTTTTTTACTGTATTATTCAACAAATTAGCCATCACAAGTGCTTTGTAATTTTGGAAAAGTGTGATACTTATAGCAATTACGTCAACACTTTGTTTCTCTTTTGAGAGTCGCTTAAACTTTTCTCTCGTCCTTGTGATCACTTATGTACAGTACGATTGATTGACCTTACCATCCTTAACAGTTTGAAATGTCGATCTAGTTCAGACAACTGTTATTTACACATTAATAGAGCTTTTAAAGCTAAATGATCGCTGCAAGATCAGTGACAGAGCTCAGAGGGTACTTGAAGAGGATGGATCCGTAACGCACAAAGAGACGTGGATTTGCCCCCACAATGGGCGCCCTTCACCAGGGTCACATCAAACTGATCAATAAAAGCCGCGGGGAGAATGACATCACCATCAGTTCTATATTTGTGAATCCTTCACAATTTGCTCCTCATGAAGACTTGGATAAGTATCCGCGAACGTTGGACACCGATCTCGCAATGTTGCAGAAGGCTGGCTGTGATTTAGTGTTGATCCCTCCGGTCACTGACATTTATCCTTCAGGCATCTCTCTTCGGCGACAAGAACAAGTTGGCACCTTTATTGAAGTTTTGGGTGTCCAAGATGGTCAAGAGGGAGCTGTGAGGCCGCACTTTTTCCGCGGAGTTGCTACTGTTGTCATGAAGTTACTCAATGCTGTTGATTAACCAGACAATCTGTATCTTGGCCAGAAAGATTATCAGCAATACCTAGTGGTTAAGAATATGGTGCGCGACTTGTTACTAGATGATAAGATTAAGGTGAATTGTGTTGAGACTGAGAGAGAGCAGGATGGACTCGCAATGTCTTCCCGTAACAAGTATCTCAGTGCAGAGGAGCGTAAAATTGCCCCCGTTCTGTATCGTGCCTTAATCTCTGGTCAGGAAGCTTTCATGAATGGGGCATCTAGTACCAGTGATTTACTTGCTGTTGTGTAGAAGTATCTTCAATCTTAGTCTGGAATTGAGATTTAGTATGTTAATCTCTCTAATGCTGATACTCTTTAGAGCGTTACCTAAAATTTGATCAGCGGTGAGCGTTACGTCTTGAGTGGCGCAATAAAGCTCGGCCAGACGCGTCTAATTGACAATTTGATTCTTCAGCGGGTCTGAATTTCAATAAACAATATTCAGTATAAAGTTCTTTTCTAATTTAAATATTATGGGCTTTGCAAATTTAACATTTTCACAAAGAATTGACAAGTATTGGTAGCCACTGCTAGATAAAATCCCGTAAAATGGAGCGGTTAAGCTGGCAATTGCGCTTTTGAAATTGATGGAGCAGAAGAAGAGCAATTTATGCGTATCTTTGGACGTGACTAGGTGCGCAGATATCCTCAGGATTGCGGACATTGTTGGTCCTTATGTGGTTCTGGTGAAATTGCACATTGATATCGTTGAGGATTTTCCACAATGGGACTCTTTGAACCATAACTCCTTCATTGATAAGCTTAACGCGCTGGCATAGAAGCATTAGTTTTACATTTTCGAAGATCGCAAGTTTGCAGACATTGGAAACACGGTAAAGATGTAGTATGGCTATGGAATTTACAGAATCAGCTCTTGGGCTCACATAATTAACGTTCACGGTGTACCTGGAGATGGAATTGTAGATGGTCTCAAAACAGCCTTATAGTCATCAACATCTGAAAATGGTGAAAATCTGCGCGGATGTTTAATGATATCTCAAATGAGTTCAAAGGGATCTCTGGCTAATGGTGTCTACTCTGAGAAGTGTGTTGAGATGGCGTGCAAAAGATCAGACTTTATAATTGGATTCATAGCAGGTGCTCGCCCTCAGCAGATTGATGAGCAGTTTGTAGACATGATCGTAATGACTCCTGGAGTCTAAATTTAGGCCTCCAATGACAAATTGGGCTAATAGTACAACACTCCTGAAAACGTAATCAATGAGTTAAAGAGTGATCTTATTATCGTGGGTAGAGGGATTATTGGGCGCATTCAAGATATGACCTCAGAGGATGAGAAGATGTCCGAGTATGAAAAGATTAAAGAAAGAGCAGCGTAATATAATACCATAGCTTGGCAGTGTTATTTGAACAGAGTTGGTGGCTCAAATACAATGAAGTGATCTGTTTGATGTGACCGAATTTTCGTTTCTCAGACTTTTTGGACCGGCCGCTTGTCATCGCTGTGAGTCTCGCGGACCAGGGAACGATCGATCTGATCTGGCCCCTGGTCTGTAAACTTTAACCGCCAATTAATTTGTCAGACAAAAGAATTTAGACTTTAAACTAATATCAGCGATGTCTATTCAAGCAATTTAATAGACCTTCCAATTTTCAGCAATCTTTTAGCTCGTTTACAAGTGAAGTTACAAAATTTACAGATTCTGGGACCGGCTGATCTCCTGAACATCATCATTTGGTTGATCGCACACAAACCGAAGCGACCACCGCTGTCATTTGCAAACTGATAAGAGACACAACATTCGATAATCTGCTTATTCGTATACAATTACTGATAGGATTCGCTAATTTAGCACACATTGCTGTAGAAATTAGAGTATTGATGATGATTGAAGTGAATCAAGATTCATTTGAGATAAGGTGCTTGGTTTCTGCCGAAGAGTCTTTCCATTATGAATCATCTGGATATCTGACATTGACATCTTCACCATAGAATGACAACAATAGTGCGGAGGTATTAAATGTTGAGGATTTGAAATGGTATGATAGTGTTTCGTATGCTAAAGCCGATGACACGGCTATTACAAGCGGTACCAGTGGAAGGGATCCCCACGGGCTGCTGACTCATATTTCGAAGCCAAAGCTTATCCGAATTTTGCGCAGGGCCGCCAGTGTGAATCATCACGGCGAGATGTAAATCGAAACCTGGACGGACAGTCGGAATATGTTTTGGATCATCACCATGAAGAAAATTGCTGATATTTTTGCGTAAGGTGTTACTTCGCTTTGTTTTTAATACTAAATTTGTGACGCGACTGATCTCCGTCGTAACCATGACAGACTTGCAAGGGTGGAAGCATTTTCTTAGGGCGGCTATTTTGAGGTGAACTTCTAGACTGGGTATGCTTGGGGAAATGACAAGGTCTTAGATTATCTATACTGTGACGCTGGTAATGTTTTTCAATCATTGCAGAATTTAGAGCAGCTGATCGACAAGGGTTTTGTACATTAATATCGGAAAGCTATGCACAACCTGCAAGAGTTCGATACTCCACTGAATCTATTCTGCAATTTCGCGTTGCCGAATGGATATCATCGCTCCTGTCAGTTGAAACTGGAAGTATATGAGAGGAGTTAACATGGTGTTTTGTATGTTGGCGGGTTTTTTGAAGTCGAGAATGATGATTTACTTAACGAGTATAATCGTCTTATTGCGCTTGTTGATGAATCTCCACTGGCTCTACTTGAGACTACTTTAGATGGTGCTCTTCTGTGGGGAAATGAAGCTTATCTTAAATTGCTGGGCTATAAATTTGAAGAGTTGGCTGGCATGGGGTGGGTTCGCTGCTGGAAAAGTGTGCCTGAATTAGATGCTCAGGTTGAGAGTTATAAAACCGCATTGCTGGATGGTGGTATCTATGAGCGAAAAATGTAGGTTAAAAGCGGTTACGGCAAAGATATAATTATCAAGTACAGAATGTCCAAAGCTTCTCTTAATCCCACGTCTTGTTATGGTTTCATGGTTGATGTCACTTAGGAACAGGAAATGGAAGAACAGCTCACCAAAAGGAATCAAGAGCTGGAGCTTGCATTGTAGCAATGCGAAAGGGCATCACGCGCAAGATCCAACTTTTTTACTAGTGCTTCGCATGAGATCAGAACTCCGCTAAATGGAATTCTTGGGAATGCGTGTCTGTTGAAGGACACTGAGCTGAACGAAGACCAGCAGGAATTGGTTAAAGAGATTGTAGAAAGTAGCGGCTACCTTGCGGAGCTTCTGGGAGATATCTTGGAATTGGCCAAGATTGAGTCCGATATTGACACTAGAGGACACGGCCATGTTGTGATAAATGAAACTCGGTTTGATCTAGTGGCGCTGTTTGAATCCATAGTTCGTATGTTTAGGATTAATCTCCATAAAGACATGGAGCTAAGTGCCTCATGTGTGTTTGCATCTGATCCGTCAAAGGCACTCTAGTACCTGTTTCTGATATCAGATGAATCAAAGCTTCGGTAGATCATTGTCAATCTGTTGTCTAATGCTCTGAAGTTTACTGATGCCGGTAAAATCGCTTTAAAAGCTATCGTAACTGAAGTTGTTACTGAGACTGAGAAAAAGTACAGCCTTAGTCTCACAGTCACAGACACTGGTCTCGGTATGGACGAAGATCTTATAAACAGAGTGCTCGTTGAAGCGAGTGATAATATAAATACATGCGCCGAAATGAATCTAAGCTAAGACGAATAGACTGTTGGCCTGGGCCTCGTCGTTTGCTAGAAGATTGTCGCGCGCTTGGGTGGCCAGATGGATGTTGAATCGAAATATGGGAAAGGATCTAAAGTGTCTTGTTAAATCCCAGTGCGACTTTGTGAAGCTCAGCGAATAATCACTGCTCGATAATCACAGAGCGATAAAGAGTAGATTGATAACACTTCAGTTTTAGTGGTTGAAGACAATATGGTCAACATGAGACTTATCACAAAAATGCTGTAAAAGAGCGGATACAAGTACGATATGGCTTACGATGGTGAAAGCGCATTATAGTTGGCGAAAAGTAAGAGATATGATCTTGTCTTGCTTGATATTGGACTGCCGGGAATCAGTGGAATGGAAGTGGCGCGTTCTATTCATGTCAACTTACCGTATCAGTTGTTTTAAAGACCGTACATTATTGCCTGCACTGCCAACTGTATGTCTGGAGACAAGGAGGCGATTCTACAATCTGGTATTGACGACTTTATTGCCAAGCCATTTGTAAAGTATGAGTTGGACCTGGTTCTGTCAAAGTATCATGACAAATCAAGTTTGAAATCTCTTGGTCTTGAGAATTAATTTTGAAATAAAAATGTATTGATTATTTTATTGCACGATTAATATTGGCTTTCAAATTGCTTTTTAAACTTATTTAAATAAGTTCACATCATCTGATTCACAGGAGCATTTACAGTGAACAAGCATTTGATTGACAAACAGTCACACTGCTGGTTGCTCATCATCTGATGGTTAGTGACGATGACTAAGGAAGGCAATGGTCTGAAACGGAATGTGAAGTTAATCGAGCGATCTGAGAAAATCGATCGTCAAACAAGTCTAGACTATGATCTCCCTCCCCTTAGGAATCTTTTCGGCCCACAGTCTTTTTCCTTCTCTTTTCTTCTTTCTTTTACAGTACTCAGCAATTTTACACTGCGACCGAAGAGCGAGCGACCTGCACGTGACTCCTTGAAAATCATCATAAAGATCATCGTCATTGCCGATTGCCGATTGGACTCCTATTTGATTAGCTAAGAAGGCATATTTTGGCGACGTCATTGCTACTAGTTCACACACACACACATTTACTTTAGTCAAAGAATCTTTGGATTAGATTTTACATAAACTGTGCGATAACGCTGCTGTAGGAATTAAGTTAAAGTGCTTTTCCCTTTGCTCGCACATTGATTAATCATAGTATATTGAATTTGAAGATATCCGCACATTGTTGAATCAAGAAGAGCCATTTTAATCTAATTAAAGCATATTTATATACAGCGTCAATAAATAATTCCTTATGGTCATTAATTAAGGGAACATTCAATCTCAGTTGCAACAAGAGCAACGTCAACATTAGTATTAGGAATAACTGAACGGTGCTGTTGGATTGTCACATAACAACAGTAGCCACAAAGAAGGACTTGTGTATTAGCGCACAACCTCCACTGATCGAATGAACATGGATGCATTGAATTTAGTGGCTTTTGCTAATCAATCTATGATGATGAAGGAGCAGCAATCTATGGAAGATTAGCAACGATTCTCTTAGTCATCGGTTAATCATCATCCTCATCAGGATCATCAGGACAGTTTGGAGCAAAGAGAGTCTAGCGAGAGTTATCGGTATAGACAGGCCGCTTCTGCTGCAACTGGATCAAGTCTCGATACTAGCTAGAGCTCGGTTGCCGTCGCTGATGACTCTCTTAATACCAGTACAAATTCCGGTAATTTGGTCCAGGAAGCTGATTCATCGGCTCAATCTTTGGTTAATTCTGACAAGACTTCTATCAGGGCGCTGCTGGATGATGATCAGAATAGTCCTTTGGAGATGGCTCTGTAGAGACTTTCGTATACTAGAAGAAGTTTGTAAAAATCTTACATCAGTGTGTCCAAGTTGGGGGACATTGATGAGCATTCTTCATTCTGCGATGCGCCTGATTAATCAGAATTGATGGATAGGAATGCTTCTACTGCTCAGTCACTACCCGCTTCTCCTATGAGTAGAAAGTATTTGAATGCGAGCGGGTCTTCGCATATATCTCAGCCTTTAAAGAGAGGAGAGTCGTCAGTTAGTAGTCCCTCTCTGCCCGGCATTAGAGTAGTTGACAGTCAAAGTTATAGCTAACATGCTCGCGATATCTTGAGTCGTCCCGCTGATTTTCCTGCTCTTGAGTAATCATTTCCGTCTTACTAGCATCCTGCTGGTGCTCCTTAGGCCCCTATACAAAGTAATGGCGGATATTATTAGCCAACCGCGCCTCCTCTGTATCCCGGCCTTCCTTATAGTCATCCTATGTAGGGAAATCCACAGTATTCTCATGGACCTTTCAATTCTCTTGTTGCATGGAGGCCTGCTATGCACTCAGTCAGACATTGGCATCCTTATGCTGCCCCTCACGTACCTGCTGGCTTTCATCCTTACGCTCATTATCATCATCATCAACAACAACATTATCCTTCTTCTGCACCTTATGTTGCATAATCGGGTTCTAACAATAATTGGGCAGTGTACAATATCCCAGGCAGGCCTTATGGCAAAACACCGTAATAAGTGTCACAGTAGATGCATTATGAAGAGTCTGATGAAAAGAAGCGGTATATATGTGATGTGTGTGGTAAGCGATTTGCTCGACCATCATCTCTGACGCAGCATATGAGAGCGCATACTGGTGAGAAGCCGTTTGTCTGTTCTTATCCTGGCTGTAGCAAGAAGTTTAGCATTTTGAGTAACCTTCGCCGACACTTTCGGATTCATGACGGCACTGCTGGTGATTAGGAGCTGTAGAATCGTCGCTAATCTTCAGCCTCATCAGAGATGGAAGAGCAATTTGAAGAGGAGGAGGAGGAAGGGTCTGAGTTGGTAAGTGAACGCACATCTCCAGAGTCACAGATTAAGTTAAAAGAGAGAGAAGAAGGTCATGGAGCACATTTTAGGTAAATCGTGGACCCGCGATAATAATAATAATAATTTCATCATCAGCAACAAGATGAAGATAAATGGTAATAATAATCATCCGCGTCCACGTCTGATGGGCGCAATTTGCAAAAGCATTAATCATTATGAGTTAGTTTGGACTGTTTGAACGCACGATTAAATGCACACTGGCTCGCATTTGCACATTAATTGAAAAGACAAAGTGGACTTTCTGAAATTAATTAGAAAGATTTGATGATTGAAAGTTTAGGAATAAATATATATTTTTAAGTTGTATATTTACAGTAGTAGATTTTATACGCATTTCTTGAATTCGCGGACCACTAAGCATATGCAATCCAAATACGAGAGCGAGCCCCTCTTTTCCCCTTTTAGCAAAACTTGTAGAAATTTTCATCGCGATCAAAATACCGAGATGGAAGAAGATTAAGATGATATTGTAAGCGTTTAGGAAGAATCTTCATCAGAATTATGGGCTGTAGAATTTCCAGGACACGTTGTAAATATTAGTAAGGCAGAGCGAATGCTTGGCGGCATGTAAGAGCTGTATCAAAGGGTGTAACATGGTCATCAAGTGGATTTGCGATTGAGACCGTCCAGTATAAGCGCGCATCCAATTGCTGGATAAACTGTGACTACCAACAATTAATATCTGATTAAATTATCTGCTGATTAGAGTGATGGTTATGAGCTGCTTGGCGGTATAGGGAAGATGGTTAGATTTCGTGAAATGCCCGATTTTCAGTATCACTCTGTGGATGCTGGCGATGATTTTCACAAACTCATGTTGGCTGTTGGCGATGGTGATACTGAGGTTATTAATAAAATACTTGCTGGTGATAAGGATTTAGAATTCGCGTCCAAATATCATAAAAATGGCTCCCTTCTACCTATACCCGTCTAATTCTCTCGCGTCAAAGTGCCATATGATTACAAGTATAAGCAGCACGGAAATATCTCATCCACCTCAATTGATACAGCTGATCACAATGGGCTTTACTCAGAGAGATACACTGTAGATTCAGGCGAATAGCAGTAAAATGTCTCTGCGTCTCATATGCATAAGTTTGTTTAGTATTAGTATGACGATAACACTTGCGTGCCTCAGAATCCTCCAGCTGCCTATGGCATTAATAATAATGATCCTTCTAGTTCACATCATGTGGACCAACAGTTACTGTCCACCGTGCAATCTTTATTTGATAATACTCGGCCACTATGGTTATTCTATCAATTGCATAGCGAAGTCAAAAAGACCTCACCGAATGTATCAGCGGAGACTTTGAAGAACGCCGTGGGATAAATTGCCTATCGATTCAAGAATGGACCATGGCGCTTCTGTTGGGCCAAATTTGGATATGATCCACGTCTAGATAGTACGGCAAGATTCTTGTAGCTGATAGAATTGCGAGTGCGAAATATTGATATGCATTTTGCTGATGAGTTCAGAACATACGTGAATAATCTACCAACATCTCTACCTGAGCATCTATTGGACTAAATACCATATCGACCCGTTCAGCTCTGTGGACGACTTATGCAGATGGTTGATGTGAGAATCCCTCAATTTCTGCAGCTCCTATCTCAGAGTGGAAACTGTTTACGGGAAACTGCTGATGTTCATACTGGATTTTTTACTCAGCGAATGCTCACAATACTGAGGCGATTTACACTTAGTATCGTATCCACGGCCGAGTCTCAGTCTACATACTCTCTCATAGATGATGAGATGCTGGATGCACTGTTAGAAAAGTCTTTGGCTTCTCTTGCTTAGAGTTCAACGCGTTCTCATAAGCAACATGATGATGATGATGACGATTAATCTCAGGAGGTTCCTTAGTAATAATCATCAAGTCATAATATCGCGGATGCTGGCACTTAGTAGTTGACTTTTTTAGATAATAGTTAGGCATCGAGTGGATAAACTAATCTCTTATCTCTATAATAACCAAAGTCTATAACTGAGCTTTTAATGACAACTACCGGGCAAAGACGTGAGAATTTCCTGAATCAATAGGTGGACGCTCTAATGAAGCAGTTAGATCCCAACTTTGTCAATAATAGCAATACTGATGATGATGACGCCGATGTCTATGACTATGAGCTGGGTCATCAATTGAATAACGAAGATTTTGAAGGCTCAGATTATGACTTACTTGGCGATGATGAGAATTCTGATTTTCCATCATACAATGAAGACGAGTATGGTATTGTTGATATTGATGGACCTGAAGAGCAAGATGATAACCACGAAGACTGATATATTCATAGCTTGATACGTAATTGTAAAATCAATATTGTCAACTGCATTGAATTAAACGTGTTAATACCACCAAAATTCACTATTATAATTATAGTCGATACTCTTCTTTAAGTCCATTCTCGTCAAAGTAAATCTTATCCGCCCCCTTTCTAGTCAAAATCTCATAGCCATCGTGAGTGATGAGGATACCCTGTTCAAATTACGCACTCCACTTACCATCCTTTGTACATGATGTCCAATTATCAGGCCAGGTGACATCGTGCCATGAACCAGCGTTGATCATCGGCTCAATGGTGAACGTATTACCAACCTTCATCGTACCGATGGCTTTATTATTAGCATAATGCGGAATGTTAGGCACACAGTGGAATAGTCTATGTATACCATGACCGCAATAAGTCCTGACAACAGAGTGTCCATTCTACTAGGCAACTTTACTAATCACATTACCAATCTCTCTGAATCGTACACCAGGACGACAAATCTTTGTCCCCTCCTCCATACAAGTACGCGCTGAGTTGATCAACTTTATCGCGTCTGCATACTTGGGATCATCAAGATCTGCACCTTCTCTACTGACAAGATACGTCTCATTCAAATCACCATGGAACCCGTTATAGTAAACTGTGACATCCAAATTGACAATATCACCATCCTGGAGTGGACGCTTGTCTGGAATACCATGGCAGATCACCTCATTCACTGATATGCATACACTTTTGGGAAAGTTGCGATAATTTAGCGGCGATGGATAGGCACCATATTTGATGCAGATATCGTGCACGGCAGCATCTATTTCATCAGTAGTTATACCAACACGAATCAGAGATGCTGCATGATCCAGCACTAATCTTCCCAGAGCACCAGCCAATCTCATCTTCAATAAATCTTTGGAATCAGTAAGCTGAACGATTTGCGCCGCTTTCAGAGTCTATTCAGATTTCGGGATTCCGTCCAGGTGATAATCAGGCCTGGGAATATGCTCAGGTACAGGTCGGCGAGATGATAGCGGATAACGAGGTCTCAGATCTCCCGTATAAGAATATGTTGGCCATGGATTTCCTTCAGCGGGCGGAGCGGTGTGCTTAAACTTGTGCTATCCCCAGTTCTTTTTGAAGCAGTCTTGAGTGCAAAATACACTAATATTACCCAGCTTTTTACATGTGGGGCATTGCATCACGCCAGCGTTATCACATCCAATTCCTTCACACAATCTAGTCGCTGTATTCGCTGTCATAATTCAAGCTCAATATATAGAGATGTCTTGCCTAAAGAGTGGTGGACAATAGCGGATCAACAATGAAAATTCCTCACAGAATATAATGTACTTTAATGATCGAGAGAAAAGAAGAAGAGAAGAATTTGTTTCCATTGATTGGCTCAACAAGATTAAATTGTTGTCGATCGTTTTTCCTTCAATCTCGTTTATATCCTTTTTGGGAGTTAAGAAGATTAATTATATACGAGAGGGAAGATAAAAATAGTTATTATGAAGTAGTACTAGCGAGAGTTTATAGAATTTTGCTTGGAGAAGAATGTTCTCAAGTTTGGGGAGTTCAAGTTGAAGAGTGGACGCGTATCGCCATACTTCTTCAATGCTGGACTCTTTAATGATGGTTAGTCGATTGCGAAGTTGGGCGAGTTTTATGCAGCTGCCTTGTACGATATGCTTTAGAGTGGTGATGCATCAACAACCAATGCCAAGATTGATTGCCTATTTGGTCCCGCGTATAAAGGTATCACGCTGGTGTGTGCCACTGCTGCCACAATGTATAACAAGTACCAGATCAATTTACCTTACGTGTACAATCGTAAAGAGGCGAAAGATCATGGAGAAGGCGGACAGTTGGTTGGTGCGCCTCTGAAAGGTAATATACTGGTCATTGATGATGTTATCACTGCTGGCACTGCAATTAGGGAGGTGATCCAGTTGATCGAAAGAGAGGCATCTAAGTCCGCTGATGAAGACAATGTGCCCAAGTTGACGACAGTTCTCATTGCTCTTGACCGTAAAGAGCGCGGATCTGATGGAGGTATTGGGGCGATTGAAGAGCTGTAATAGAAGCACGGCATTTAAGTTATCTCCATCGTATCCATAGCTGATGTAGTGGAATACTTGCAGACAACTGATCCTGTTCGATACAAGGCTTCAATCGATAGCATCATGCAATACAGGAGAGAATATGGTACTGCATGATTAATCGTGTTCTAAAAAATCAATGCTATTTTCCATGTAAACTGTATGACATTATCAACTATTTCTCTTTGATGCCTCATCTCGAAGCTCTTTTAAAGACTTGCTAGGTGCAGCAATCTTCTTTTTACGTCCATTTGTAGATTTCCGCCTTCTCTTGTAGACACTTTTAGACTGTCCTCTTACATTGCCTTTCTTCTACGGCCTAATTGTCTCATCTTCAGTGCTAGTACTATCTTCAGGTTCAACACTCTGCACAGACTCTTTACCTGTATTTAACGAGCTCGACTACTTATTATCATCATCTTTATCAATATCATTGTGACTGGATAATCTATCCACAGCTTTCTGAATCCTTGGCTTCAATTTCAATGAAGAAGAATGACTAGGGGATGATATAATATACTGATTCAAATTCGTCTAAATTGACTTCTTGGCAGACATTGATTTCAAAACTGGCACTACGATAGAGTCGACTTTATCCACAGTCCATAGAAGTTTATGAGTAAGGAAATGCCTCAGCTTATCTAATTTCGGAAATTGCCATTAAAATTCCTGACTAGAATTATCAACTTCAGGATGCAGATACGCGTCCAGTACACGACGGTCTGGAAATCTAGGAGGAAACTGATACTTTTACATTGCAGCCTTACCCATGGAGTCAATAACCACCTGATACTCAGCAGGTACATCACTTTCACCTGTACATATACTTTAAAATATAGCCAGATTACCAATCATATCAGAGGAATCAAATTCTGCAAGTACCTCCATTGCTCCAACCACTCCAATGCCTCCGACACCATCAGTGTAATCGCAACCGAGCAGGTAGGCCAGAAATATAATCCGCTCCACTGTGAGACATAGATGCCGCTCAATATCATCCTTGCTGAAGTATTCAAGAAACTTTGCCTGATTATAAAAGTTCCTGTATACTTTAGTCGCACCAAATGCAAACACATCAGAGTCATCACTGATGACACCATCGACAAGGCCAATCTTTTGCAACTGCACACACTATGCCTCAGCTTCACCTGGAGCAATTAAGAATGGCACACCAAAGAGATTAAGCAATTCCTAAACTTCTACAACCATATCGCTAGTAACTGAGGTCTATGTGTTGATGGACTACTTTTATCTGTCAATCAAAAGCGCATCGATACTTGAAGAGGATTATTAGATTGCAGGATGAGATTATTATAATAAATTCTCATCCGGTATTTTAATCATTTATATTTTCCCATTCTATACCATTTACTCCATGAAGAGATCATTCTTCTAAATAGTATCAACACCACGAGCCTCTGTATATTACAAAGTGGACGTTGCAGGTACACTAAACTCTTCATCATCAATATCGTCAGACAAACTCGACCTCAATGCAAAATCAGCATCACCCGGAATATCCATACTATGCTCTTATTAAAAGCCAAAATTATCTTCTACCTCTTTATCTTTAATCTCTACAAAATCATCAACATTCAGCCTTTGATCTTAAGATTCTACATGAAACTATTAGCCATTATCAGATTGAACCGAAGGCTGATCTTTTGTAATGGATTTCTCTTGTTCAATACCAAGAAATTGACTAATATCCGGCAGATCGTAATCGACACTTTCAAAAAGAGCGCTGCTCTACGGCCTACTCTCTACTTATCTACTCTATCGACGGGGCTCATTAAGAATAACATCCTTGGCAAATGCAATCCAGAGAAGTGCATCACATAGAAACTATTTCAATTGCTTCTCCTAAGAATCCGTTTAATCTTAATTATCTTGAAGCCTCGTCTTTAGCTGAGTATATTAACGCTAAAGCTCCGACTAACTCCACGTATACAAAGCATCCTGTATAAACTATTCATCATCATCAGTGGTATTATCTGGAAGATTCAACATTAGTTCTTAGTAAATTGATATCAACTTGTCATCATTACCCATATGAGTTCTAATCTCAGTCGCTCTATCATCTCTGTCCGCATCATTATTATTAAATTCATCATTAAAATCAATTGTGGCAGCTTAAAGCCTCTTGCCAACACTACTCTTATTACTTGTGTCCACACTTTATATCTAGGAAACTTTAGGCTACATGGTCCACGTAGAATTGTTGATATTCTTAACTAAAATGTACTCTTTATCTTGATTTGATGCAATTCGACTCTTTTTGACATAACGATCATTGATGTTGGACAAGCTGTGCATCTTCCTAGTCAACCGACTCCTCTTGACTATACCCTCAACCTGGCGCTTACTAAATCGGACATCAGTGAAATCTATGGAGCCACCAATGCTTTTACTACCAACTGCACTAGAACTAGTACCGTCCTAATCTTCATCATCTCCAGCATAGATATCATGGAAGGGCTTATGCCATAATCTACTCCGAAGCTCCTGCAATACAGCCATCTAATCTTAAGCATTCAATCTCTAAAACTCAACAGAATCTATATCAATCATCTCAAGCTCATATTTTGTGAGTTTCTCCAACTAATGTCTATCACATAATCTTTAAATTCGTTCATACAACGAAGGCAGATCATACACAAACTCTTCATCCTCTTCACCACTTTCACTTTCATTAGAGCTGCTATCAAAAATAAAGTCTTTATCATCCGTAGTATTTGTCAACTTTTTATCGTTAGCACCTGATTAGATATCATTATCAACAGTAGCCTTCCCTTCAACCACCTTTTGAGCATAATCTCTCAATTTCGCGTTGACTACGCGCGACCTTTACAGTTCAATCTTCTCAGCCTCAGCGTGCTCTTTATTACGACGCAACTAGAGTACTTGCTTCTTCACCTCGGGAACATTTGGGCCATCAAATACAAAGACGGGACGAATATCATAGTAGAGCAGTTTACATAATCGCTTGAGGAATAGATTAATGTGATGATTGATCATTCCATCCTTCTGCACTTTAATTGCCTGGTACAACCATATTGATGCATCAATAGCCACAATTTAATTTGACAACGCCTCCAATCTCACCGGAGTTGAAGTCTACACATTTAGATAAATAAGATATTTGGTTTACAAATATATGATAATAAAACACATACTGGCTCCAACAACTACCATAATCCTTTGATTCCCATCCGATTAAACGTCAGAACTAAAGCGTGATGAAAACTGAGCTCTAAGCATAGCAGAGAGAGAGAAAAAGTAAAATTGTTTCAACGACGAAATGGTTGGAAATTCCAAATACAATGGAGAAACGACGCGAGAAATTATTAGAATAGACAATTCATATTAAATTACTACTTATTTCCAACGGCAATAGCACGAAAAAATCATAAACCACAGCGAAGATTAGCTGGGAGAGCAGTGTCAATCTTCTTGGGATACGGCAGGTTCAAATTGGCCATAAATTTGATAAAATCATCTCTGGACAGTGTAAAGCGTGGATTAAACTAACGTTCTTCACGTATACTAGAACACGTACGGCCTTTATAATCATGCGCCGGATAGACAAGGGTGTCTTCAGGCAGCGACATTAACTTCTTGTGAACATTATCGTATAAATTACCAGCATTGCCTTGTTAGAAATCCGTTCTACCACAGCCTCTAATCAACAGAGTATCTCCTGTGAATAGAAGTCCTTATGACTTGAGATAAAAGCACATACAACCATCAGTGTGACCTGGCGTTGATATTGCTTCCAGTACGTGATCCCCAAACTGCACACTGTCTCCATGATCAAGATGCAAATCAGCCTGAGCCTGACTAGCGCGAGAAATCACAGACTTGACCTGCTACAATCGCTGCTTGATAGCTCCAGTCCCGGTTATATGGTCAGCATGACAGTGAGTGTTCATGGCGTACTTCAGACTTAGATTTAACTCTTTGACAAACTGCAAGTCACGTTCGACATGTTCCACCACCGGGTCTATAATAACAGATTCTCTAGTCCTGACACATCCGAGAATGTAAGTAAAAGTACTACTCTCTGAGCAGAATAATTATCTAAATATTAAAGATGCTCCAGGCATATTACTGCTGATGTTGTTGTTATTATTATTAGAATGTTTCTATTGAGTCAACTTTAACGGTATTCGATAAGAATTTGAATCAATAACGAAATTCAGGCCAGCCGATTTTTAAAAAGCTTAAACGCACTTCGCGCCAAAACAATAAAGTCAAAGTGCAAGTCTAGAGGAGATGGAATCTATTTATTTAAATTATGAGTTCATAAAGTCAATGAGGTTTTGGCTTGAAACCATCTACGGCGAGATTACGCGTCATTGAAGGGATTTGGACTGTCATTCCATCCAACGCCTTGGACATTTTAACTTGACATCCCAGACGCGACGTTTCCGTGAGACCAAACGCCAGATCTAACATATCATTCTCTTCATCGGATGGCTCATCCAGCTTCTCATAATCCTCTTGATCCATAATGACATGACACGTTGAACAGGCAAGTGAACCTTCACATGCACCCTCTAAATCTACGTGATTAGCGTGAGCAATATCTAACAGATTATCACGTTCATTAGCGCGACACTCCACCACATCTCCATCTGAAGTTTTGAATGATACCCGCAACGGTCCTTCAGTAGATATTTTCTTGTGTCGCAATATTCGCGAATAGTTTATGTATCGAATATTTGTATTTATTCTGAGAGCTTATCGAGATATCATCATTTAGCAATTTATAATATGTCGTGTATATTTCGTTGGATGAATTGAAAAACTTGTCTATGGAAGAATCTTCTATCTCGCTCTTGGCAGTATAAAGCTAAAAGTCAACGCGCGCTGAGAGAGATGTAGAGTGAGAAAGAGGAGAGAAATGCTCCAGTCTCGAATTTGATCTAATTTTTCCGTGCTTAGAGCTTTATTGTTTAGTTTAAAAGGATTTTGAATTGACCAAATTTTAACTTTCTCCGTAAGATGGACAATGACTAACTGTATGGGGATGTGGTATAGCTTAGGACTGGACAGTTGACTAATAAAGATTAGAATTGGCTAAGTCGATTAGGCAAAGATTTACTGCGTCGCAAGTCTGTCAGTGCCATCCTGCAAGCTTCGGAGAATTCACATCAACAATTGGCTAGAACTCTTACCGCCTGGGATTTAATTTTGATTGGCATTGGAGGAACCATTGGAACTGGCTTATTTGTACTTACTGGATTAGCTGCTTCACAGTTCAGTGGACCTGCAGTTGTACTATCATACATTATCGCCGGATGTGTGGCATCTCTGGCGGCACTTTGTTACAGCGAGCTTGCCTCACTTATACCTGTCAGTGGATCATGTTACTCATATACGTATCATACGCTGGGTGAAGTTGTGGCATTTATCATTGGATGGGATCTGATCTTAGAGTATTGTTTTGGAGCAGCGACTGTGGCAGTTGGCTGGTCCGGCTACATTGTGTCATTCTTCCAAGATGCTTTCAATGTTCAAGTAGATTAATCTTGGGTCCAACCTCCAATTAAAGTTGATCCTGTGACTGGCTCTCTGGTGTCTTCTGGTGCAATATTGAACATACCGGCAATGGTATCTGTCGTTGCTGCATCTACATTGCTTGTAATCGGAATCAAAGAGTCTGCTAGAGTAAATGCCATTGCGGTAGCCCTCAAATTGCTTGTAATATTCGTCTTTCTCGCTGCTGCTATACCACACATTAGTAAGGACAATTTATCGCCATTCATACCTCCAAATGAAGGATAGTTTGGTAAGTTTGGTGTCAGTGGCGTGTTTTAAGGCGCTACTCTGGTGTTCTTTGCATATATCGGGTTCGATGCAGTGTCCACAACGTCTTAAGAGTGTAAGAACCCACAGCGGGATCTCCCTATCGGAATCATGGTATCGCTACTTGTTTGCACCACTGTTTACGTGCTTGTAAGTTTCGTGTTGACCGGAGTTGCCAATTATACCCTTCTAAATGTACCTCATCCAATGGCTGTTGCTATCGATTAGATTGGTATTAAATGGCTCGCGGCCATCATTGAATTTGGAGCAGTTTGTGGATTGAGCTCTGTGCTGATAGTGGAACTCTTGGGATAGTCTAGAGTATTTTATGCAATGGCCAATGATGGTTTAATGCCGGCAATATTCGCTCACATCCACCCTCGATTCTAGACACCGTATAAGACCACGATATGCGTGGGTCTCGTTTGTACGTTGCTTAGTGGACTATTTCCTATAGACGTACTGGGGGAGTTGACCTCTGTCGGCACTCTGTTCGCCTTTCTTCTCGTGTGCGTTGGTGTTACCATACTTCGCGTTAAATAGCCAAATCTCCCGCGAAAGTTTAAAGTTCCTGGTGGCCCTTACCTGGTGCCGATGCTTGGTGCTTCATCATGTGTAATGCTTCTTATTGCAGCGAATCACAATTCGTTAATACGGTTCGTAATATGGCTAGGTGTTGGGCTTTTATACTATGCATTCTTTGGTTATCGATAGTCAAAACTAAGAAAATAAGTAGATAATATATCTGGCGATCATGTCAGAAAGTCTTCTGAAATTGTGGACCACTCTGGATCTGGTGATGGCGACGTTGAAGCAATCGCCATGAGCAATAACGTGTCACAGTCGACTAGCGATGAAAATTTGGTTCACCATCATCCGAGGCCTTACTAGCCTTCTCATGAGTACGATTTGTGACTGTAGGCTATTTTCATAATGATTCTATAATAAACTGTAATAAGTTGGTTTGATTTGTTTAAAAAATAAAGTAAAACTATTGACAAAGTGTTTACATATTCGTGAAACTCATAAGATACGACTTGTCCACAAACGGTCTGTGTGTTGATCAATATGCGACCAGATGGTCCTCATAGCTGCATTTCCTTAATTTTCGAGATAATCCATTCTCAGTCTATAGCGCATAGTCTAGTTCATAGTCCACACAAATTATCTTCTTTTAATAGAGTTTATTGCTAAGCGCACAATACTTCTCAACTGCTACTTTAAATTCTCTTTGTTTTACAGATTTGAGATTGCAAAACGATGACTGTCTGATTCACAACATCTGATGTCACACGTATTCGTCATTGATGTGACGTATCTTTCCACATTGCCTTTTCCCTTATTACCACAGTAGCTTCAATAGTAGTATTTTTTCTACCAAGATCAAAAGTATACATTTACCTTCGTTCGGTGAGATTAAGAATGTCTGAAAAGTAAAGTGACCAAAATTAGTTTGAAGAAGGCGATCAAGTCCAGTGGAAATGGGGTCGTGGTAAGGTGCACGGTGAAGTTTAAGAAAAGGTTGAAGGCGAGAAGACTATCAAGAGTAAAGGCCATGATATCACGCGCAAAGGAGACTCTGACAATCCTGCCTATGTCCTCTCCAACAACCGCTCCAACAATCCAGTGATCAAGAAGGGATCTGAGTTGCAACCTGAAGAATGAATATTATGAAAATGATTTATATATTGACGGATAATTTTAATCTTGTTTTAAGAATTTAACTGCGCTCGTGTAAGTAAAGAGTACGAAAGACTAAGTACGAGTATATTTCAGTACCGAGAAGAAATCATAGTTCATAGCCAAGAGCTTTTATGGAGCTCTTGGCTTAAATTGCCGATATTACTTAAATTGCGCTTAGGTAATATCAGTAATCACGAGCCAATCAGATCCCTGTTCTTACAGCTCGAGTGGTTATAAAGTTTAAAAATGATTGTGTTGTGAGCGTATTGATTCAAACGCGTAACTACTGCAGATAGCTTTATCACCCAGGAATCACAAGTTATAAGTAAATTGTTAATCTTTCTATTCAACATCAGCATTAAGATGTAAGTTAATAGATACCGTCGTATGCTTGAAAAACAAGTATTATACGGATATTGATTTGGAGTGACAGACAGACTCGCTTAGAACCATCCTGAGAACAACCTCCAACATCGAAATCAAAAACATTTCCTGTTTCATCGCCTTTTCTAAAACTTTCTGTCAGTCGGTCTTAACAGTATTTTCTCTCTCACATTTTGAAAGTGTGGATAGATAGATCTAAAATGTTCTGCTCCGACTGGATTAAGAAGGCAAGTAGAGGTCCCAATGCTAATTATTAAATTTTTGTCCTCTTCCTCATAGCATTTCCTCATATTACTAGCCAGTTTTATATCGTTCCATTCCTTCTCTCTCATGCAAAGTCGTATTATGTGATTTATGGATGGCCTGCATTGTTCAATTTGGGATGTCTGATGATTTATCTTTGTTATTATTTGGCATGTTCTACAGATCCTGGCTCAGTGCCCAAGGATTGGTCTCCTATGTCTTTGAATGCTAGCTCGAATGATAGCTAGAGTAAACGAGATAATGGTAATGATCTGGATGATGATGTTGCATTATAACATCTCGTTAATCAGAAATAATAACAAGATTAACTTAAAGACCGATATTGTCATCGATGTCGCAATTATAAGCCTCCTAGAGCTCATCATTGTTCAACGTGCCGCCGCTGTGTACTCAAAATGGACCATGACTGTGTGTGGATCAACAATTGTGTTGGATTCCACAATCAGGCTCATTTCTATCGATTTCTTGTATATGTTGTTCTTACTTGTTCATTCTTGTGGTGGAGCATCATGTACTGGTTCTATGATGAGTTGAATGAATACGCTAAAGTTGCTCATTTAGTTCGGAGTGGTTTGCGGGAGAATCCTGTCAATATGGTGTCTCTATTTATGGCTTGTATCGATATTTTCATGATCAGTCTGGTTCTACTGATGGTGGGAATGCTATGGATATATCAGACTTGGTATATATGTACGAATACCACCACACTGGAAACTTTTGAGAAGGATCGAGTGAGGAATTTGGTATTACGCAAGAAGATTCCACACTATCACTTCCCGTATAATGTGGGATTGATTGAGAATATTCGGCAAGTTCTCGGTGATAATATTCTACTATGGTTATATCCATTTTAAGGAGTAAATAGAAAGTATGACGGCCTCTCATTTCCAATTATCATTAATAAAGAGCGTAGATGGGATTCGGATGGCTCACACTGGCCACCGGCTGAATATCGGGAATATTATCCATCCGCTGCGTATGATGATGATTACGATTCTGATGATGGAGAGTTGATAATCAGTGACACCGACAATTAGACTATACTAAATAGTGGTAATGTTGTAGGTGGATATGAAAGTCCGTCACAGTAAATACAGATTGGAAATCCACGCGTTAGACGAGGAAGTGAAGGTTATGAAATCAGAATGATATCGCATGAAGAGCGCGAGTACATGGTTAATCATGAATTATCATGAACTGATCACTGCATTGTGTTACAGAAAGTTTGTAAAGTTATATTGAATAGAGTATGTACATAGAGATAAGAGCGCGCTTTATTATTATCATTATTAATTCATAAAGGATTATGATGGATCAATCTAGGATCAAAACTTAATCTTGTATTGGAGTGATTAGAACACATAGAAGTCATTCTATAAACATGAGACTCTTGAAGCTACGTATTATTAAGTATACAAGCAAGACCAGAGTTGTGATTTATTCCAAATTAATTTACCCATTCAATTATGCTTGCGTGATTTATAATAGGAATTTCATGTGCAAGTGAGCAGATTGAATCTTTGCTATCGTGGCGTTCCATATACGCGTAGCATTGCCGTATTTTATCTTGCAGCCGTTAGATTAACTTGTCGTTCTCAAAGAGCATTGTCTAATTTACCAGAGGCAGCTATACAATTGGTACCTTGACATACGACTGCAAATACTAAGTTTCATCAACTGTTTTGCATAATTGTTTAAGCGAGTCAATCAGCTTCTTCTACTAGTCAATTATAGCATTCAACTTTGAGATCTCGCAATCAGCATTCTCTCTGGACGACACTTGCTCCTCCCTTTAAGAACTCTAAACTTCTGAAGTTGACTAAAACTCCAAATTAGAATTCAATGCAACATCAGTATTAACATATAGAGCGGAGATGTCAGGTAAAGATGATCGGCGAGGAGGAATATCATACAACTACTCTGATGATTAGTATCTACGTTCTCTCTTTACATCACCAGATCGCTTGCGACAGGTCGGATCAAGAATATGCTCCTTATCGATCAATACTCTCATACTACGGAAATTTAATGGTTCGATGTATTAACGAGACTAAGCAGCGAGACTACAATTATTTATTCAAAAATAATTAATTTGCTTTAAAGATATACAGCTTATAAATATATAAGGACCGCAGTAACAACAACATGACAACAGGAGATCAAACAAATCAGGCTGATTGTAACGGCGTTCACTGAAAGCCACGCGGTTGAAAAGGAAAAGGAATTCGTTCTGACGTTGAGCAAAGAATCTTGACGCGTTTTTATTATTTAAATCTGTAATTTATCATTATCATCTCGTAAAATATCAAGAGACAATCCTTATTATGATCTTACGACTTTGTAGAACTAGGCTTTATTCTGTTAATTTAGAAAGGAACAAGATTTATCGATTTACTGTTTAGATATCAGAGGATTAGGCGCGTTAAATTCATGCCGATGCTTTAAGTAAGCATACTGTCTTTAAACTTGAATACTCTTAGCCCAAAATCACGCTGAAATACATCCCATACATTTTTACACGCGTCTAGTTCACCTCTAACATGAATGGTATATTTCTCTGGGATTAGAAAGTGGACATTCCACCTTATATGTTGTTGATGAAGAATACTAAAGAAGAAATGCTTGTAAGATATAGTTTCCAACGGTAGTTCAACTTTCCGATGCTGATAATATCTGATGGTAGCTCCGTTCGCCGTAAACTTAATGACGTTGACGATATGCTCGCTATGATATAGATTGCGTAATAGGCTGGCGGTACTGTTCCTTTACAAGCGATAGATTTGTATGATGATAATGATGGGGAGAATAAGAGAGAAAGTTCGGATTAATTGAGCTGCTACTACAATTTCAGGGAGAGTCACTTTGACACAAGTATTCTATTGAGACGCGCTTTGAATGACGTTACTGCCTAGAGGTATCGACGTGATGTAATATAATGGCTCGCAAGTATCAATGGAGTTAAGAAGATAAGGCATCTACAAATGTCTAAAAAGTCTGACGGAACCGTGTCCTCTAATGACATATTCATTCCATATTATGAGTGTCGTTCATCCCTTGGTACCGTGTACATTAATGCCGTTACTGGCAAGGTGGCGCATGGTCTTCGGTATGCGCATAGTCCTTCCCTGGTTTCCGGCGTGTACTTCAGTGCTCTGTTGTTGAATTAATACTTTAATTATGCGCGTGAACATGCTACTTCATTTTGGGACGAATTAAGCTCATAAATGTAGTACTAATTTCTATTTGAAGAATTGGATGTGAAAAGTTTATTGATAAAGGCTGCGTGCTCTATTGCGTTATCGCGACTTCCTAAAATGTACGATTATGCTGTTCACTTGAATGATATCAATATATACAAGTCATCTGGTGAGTATTTACAATCTGGTAAAGATTTGAGTTAGCTGCCAAAATCTAATAGATATTATCTTTAAGCAATGTTAAAAGATCACTTGGATTAAGAAAAAGTTAGTGTGGAGCATATTATAGTTGGATAGGACTTTAGGTAATCACAGCTGCGAATTCTGTTCGGTGAGAGTTCGAGCTCTCCAAAAGTTCAAAGTTAGATTCACTAGCGCGTTGTAACTAAGAGTGAGCATACTAACGATGATTCTGTCAAAGATGATGGTTGGGAGTCTGAGTTAGAAAAGATCTTAGAAGAACCATCTTTATTGCTAAAAGGGTTAAAGCGGTTATCATTTAAATCATCGTCGACCACAAAGGACAGTGAAAAGGCACAATCTGATGGTGATAAAGTTAAAGAAGACAAACAGGCAAAAGCTTTCAAGAGGCCAGAACCGTCAAGTAAGTAGAGAAGAAGACCCAGCTTATTTACTAAGGACAATTTCAACATTGATGAATCTTTGCTGTATCGGAATGCTCAGATGAAAAGGTAGTAATCAGCGACTCTGCAAGATGCTATCAATATCGAAAAATCCCGGTAAGAGTTGGAGTATAAGTTTGTACATCGAGACTCTCGTTAGCTATATGAATGTCTAGATCTCTCTGGCAAAGAGTTCAGTTCTTCGCAAAGTGATATTTAGGCACAATTTAAAACTCTTGCCCACCAATATCATCCTGACAAGCATTTTGATGCTCCGGAAGCCGTGAGGGAAATGTACTCTGAGAAATTCATGAAGTTGAAGAAGGCCTATGAAATCCTGAAAGATCCTGTCCAGAAGAAAAGGTATGATGACGAATGTATTTAGAAAGTAAGAGTATCTCAGAATTTATGAATAGAGTATTTAATTAGTTCACATTAACTGTTATTTATATTGAATAATGTTTTGACATAAATTTTAATGTAAAATAGAGCCTGAACAAGAATCACGCGTCTGGATCATCACACGGACTTAGTTGTATGAATGGAGAATTCTTATCGTGTGATAGCTGATAGTATTGAATATGCTCACCATCACCATCAACAGTACCATACTCTATATTATCTTGAATGAATTTCAAAACCTTGACCAGAAAGTCCAAGTGCACCATGGGATCCCAGTAGCCTTTATGTCGAACTATACGCGGAATTTTCAGTGTCTCAAATTCAGTAACGCTCTCTATACGGCCATTCTCATCTCTGAACCCGACACAAACTACATTAATGACATTGCTCATAATCTACATATTTGTAAATGTACAACTTACTTCTTTTGATGGCAACTAGGAATGACTAAAAGTAAAATTTAGGCAATTTAAATCGCTCAAAACTGGCTTGATGTCGTGCATTGCGAATCACTTTGGATGTTTTTAACTCTACAAATTATTCAAGTCTATCAGTATTCTATGTTGGCACATCTTGCTTTTGAATAGAACTTAATCTGGATTCATCAATGCAATCAGCTTCAGCTCCGATTAGTAATGAATGTGATCCAATCTTGAGTTTGAGCACAAGTCCATACTAGACGTGAGTATCAACAGTATCATTATCCCGTCTATTAATCTCATCACTAAGCTCCGGGGATAATGTATGACCAAGTGGTGCCGTGTTCATCGCCTCAAACTTATAACCGTGGTAGGTGAGCAACTTGTGCACATCCGTCAACTCTTCAAACACGGTCCACTTTGGAGATGACTGAATATAAATTACACCATTCATTTTATACACTTTAAACTTCCATTCCTCTGTCTAAAAGTGTGGATTCTACTGCCTAGAACTATCACAAGTCAGCATCAGACGCGTCAGTATCCCTCGCCAAGTAACAAAGTCTTCCGTGATATCGTACTTGATGAAATCCAATGTTTACAGTATTGCGTTCAACCCCTCATTAATCGTTTAATCACGTTCTATATACTTTTCGGGATATCCATTACTCAGATTAATCATTGACAGTGCCTCAGGTGTACACATTGGACTGTACTGTCTCAGAGATTCATTACTCATCGGTTTCACCACTCGATCAGGGCCAATGCTCAAATGGCCAATTTCTTAAGGCTTTGCAAACGGAACATTTTCAGGTCTAAGATTCGTATTAGCTTTAATGTCAAACTACTTCATACTATTAGTCGCTATCAAACTTTTCTACGTTTAAAGTGGAATGAATTTATCTAAATGTCACTTTCAAATAGTGCTTTACAATACACTGTAGTTCAGTATGGGATTAATGGAACGCGAGATCTAATTTAGCGCGACTGGTTCTCTACAAACGGCGCTGTGGATTGTTTTACTAATCTGGCTGTCTTCTCAATGACAACAAATTTCTCTTCTCATACAGGAAGCGTTGTCGTTCCCTTTGCTTCGTCACCCCTCGAACTCTCTTCTTTTGTCGTTTCAGTACGCGTTTTATTACTGTCAGCATAAAGAATCCTAAACACTGAGACTGCTTAGTTGTGTTAATTTAACAGTCAACTATGAGTCGAGAGATTATATCTTTGCAAGTGGGACAATGCGGCAATTAGAGTAAGATTTTAGTTTATAGTTGTTGATGCCTAAACATTAATAAACTGGAATGCTGTTGAGTGTAGTTGGAATGGAGTTTTGGGCTCAATTGTGCGCGGAACATGGTCTCGCACCGGATGGTTTACCTCTCACCTCTTCTGATTAGTAGTAGTAGTAGTAGTAGTAGTAGTAGTAGTAGTCTCCCTCCATACCTCTGATGGATCGTAAAGATATTTTCTTCTACCAAGCTGAAGATGGTCACTATATTCCTCGCTCAATCCTAATAGATTTAGAGCCCCGAGTAAGAACTTTACATGCTAGACACTAGTTACCTTCATAACGTATATATTGAGAGTGATTTATCTCGCATCAATATCTGAGTGTAGGTGATCAATAATATTATGTAATCACCGTATGGCCTTCTTCATAATCCGGAAAATGTTTACTAAAGTCAGGATGGAAGTGGCGCGGGTAATAATTGGGCTAGTGGGTATCAGAGTGGTGAAAGATTGAGTGAGGACTTGTTTGACATTATGGATCGTGAGGCGGATAACGCTGAATCTCTGGAAGGATTCAATCTGATGCACAGTATTGCCGGCGGTACAGGTAGTGGACTGGGATCATATCTACTTGAGATGTTGTCTGATAGATTCCCTAAAAAGCTGATACAAACATATTCTGTATTTCCCAGTCATACTGAGGCTGTGTCTGATGTCGTGGTTCAGCCTTATAACTCTTTACTATCTCTCAAGAGACTGACTGAGAATGCCGACATGGTCACTGTTTTGGACAATGCTGCTCTGAATAGACTTGCCCAGGACTAGTTGCATATTAAAAATGCATCTTTTGCTCAGATCAATCGAATGGTCTCCACCATAATGGCAACTTCTAGTATACAGATGCGGTTCCCATCTTACACTTACAACAGTATGATTGGTTTAATGTCATCTCTTGTTCCCATCAGAAAGTGTCATTACATCACCTGTGCTTATACCCCCTTTACTCACAATGATTTGCGCGATTATGCTACCAGTAGTACTGTTAATGCGGCTAGTGAGAACTCTGCCAATGCTGTGAATAGAAGCAGATAATCGTTAATGAAGAAGGCTGGGCTTTCTGATATTATGAGAAGACTGTTGTAACCCAAAAGTCGCGTCATTTCAGTAGAAAATACGCCATTAAATTGCTATTTATCTGCAATGACTATAGTTCAAGGTGATGTAGGCGCGAAAGATGTTCATAAAGCTATTCTAAAGTTGAAGGAGAAGAATACGATGCAGTTTGCACCGTGGAAGCCATCATCCATGTAGATTAATGTGGCGAGACGTTCACCGTGTCTTGAAGATGGTGATACTCAAGGTGGCCGTATAAGTGGTCTAATGCTGGCTAATCACACCTCCGTCGCTCAACTCTTCAAAAGTACTATCGATCAGTATGATAGACTGAGGAAGAGGAATGCATTTTTGGAATAATATCGAAAACTGGACATGTTCAAAGATGGTCTGGAAGAGTTTGATGTATCCCGGGAATCACTGCTCGATGTCACTGAAGAGTATCTGGCATGCGAACAAGCTGACTATCTATCCAAGATGAAAGTTTGATAAGCTTTGCATACTTTTTCCAGCTTTGACTTTCAATTATTACAAGAAAAGTTTAGTTGCGATAATTATTTTCTTCTACGCGCGTATAACTCCGTTCATAAACCATATTCTACTCTTAATAATCTTTGGCTTTAGATAGTCCTCTATGTACGGTAAAGGTTGAAACATAACGACGAAAGTTTCTGTTTCAGGCTCGCGTTGAAGATTTCGGAACATTCCGCGTTTCGAATTCGATTGGGATTCTTTTTCTTCGTTAAGCTGAGTTGAACTGACTTGAGTGACTTTGCCTTTCTTTCTGTTTCATTATAAGCGAAGTGAGTCTTTATTCATTTGGCACTCTCTCTGTATAGTGAGTAGTATCTACTTATAATCCCTCGATAATTAAGATGGAATAGTAGGATAAGTAATTGTAATTACTGACTCTCTAGTAGACTGAATATTCTGTAATTTCCGAGGTTAATCTGACATCGAATCTACAAGTCACTGCCGAGCCTCATCTGAGTGCATTGTCTAATACGGAAATGTCTTCAACTCAAAAGTCTGCTTAGAATTAAAAATCTGATCGTATTAGTGCTGAGGATTTTAGTAGTAGAAGTAGTAGTAGTAAGAATAGTGATGAGTTGAAAGACAAAGTCCATTTGTAGCTCCCCTCGGAGTTACCGTCTAATACTGCAAGACGTAAATCGTATGATGATATCGGTATGAAACAGTAACAATAATAACAACAACTCAATGCTGTACCTTCTGCAACTGTAATCAGTGGATCTCTTGATAGTGGTTCAGCTCGGAGGAGTCCTCTTGTAAAATCGACTAGTTCCAATATTCTCAGTGGCTCATCTTAATTATTCTCCATTGATGAGTAGTAATAATACGATTCTGGTGCTGGGAATAACGCACGTAATGCTGCGCCGACGTCTAGATCTAATGCTACAACTAAGACACATAACATCAAGACTAGAGATAGATAGTAGAGTGTTAGCTCCGTGGCTGGTAATTTTATAAGTAATCTTCTAGATTTCAGGATGAAGAATTCCAAAGATGGTATCAAATCCACGAATACATCTGCTAATAAGTCCAACTTTCCTATTGATAACAAGAGTAGTAGAATTTAGAGCTAATCGAACACTATAGCCACAGACCGATCTACTTTATCTATTCAGGTGGCCGTCGATAAAGCTTTGTCGATTGAAGTGGATTCTGATAGCCAAGATTCGGCCGAGCAGTTGAAAGGTGAAGATAATGGGTAGTACGTTAAGGAATAGTAACAGCAGTAGCAATCGCCAACATCTAAATATGACAACTAATAGAGAAGGTAGTCTGTGCAAGACACAAGTATTCTCTTCCGGGACAGTGGTGGCAGCTACAATGCTGGTGGCAGTAGTAATAACCCTGGTGCAACAAAGATAAGTACCATTTTTAGAGTTGCTTCATTTGTCAAACGTTCATCTAATCAGTCATAATCTTCGCAGGATAAGTAGAAAGACTTGTCGCTGACTGGTCAGAGTATAAAAAATAATGTGCTTTTCCAGCCCGGCAAAAGCTGGTTTGGCAATAGTAACAACAGTAATAATGGTGGTGGCAAAAGTAAAAAGAATGGTGGCTCTAAATAGTAAAAGAAGGGCAAGTAGACTAAAAAGTAACAAAAGTCATAGAATGGCACGTCCGACTCTGATTCTGATGATTTATTCGTTGACTCGGACGAAGATTTTATTGAGGAGGAAGGTGGCGTTGGCGGTGCTAGTGGAAGATTTATGAGTAATATTGAAGGTGATGAAGATGAAGATGATGACACTGATGGCGACGGTGTTATCAGTAAGACTAATAACCAGCTCCTTAATGTTGCAGATGACGGTTTGAATTTCAATCGCAGCTTTAGGAAAGTGCACGATATTCTTAAAGTAACTAGTGCTTTCTAATCGACTGCTTAATCATCATCCACGGCTGGAACTGGTAAAGACGGGCGGAAACGGTCTGCTGGTATTCGCAAAGGAGCACACCTGGGCAGTGAGGATGAATTGGCAAAGAAACCCGGACACTCTGAAGCAGAAAATAAGATGCTTCTGGAGGAAGTTTATAAAGCGCTCAGTCTTCCATTTGATCTTACAGAGATTGAAAAGTCTTTAGGCATACTTCCTGGTTCAAGTATTGGTCATCATCATCAGCATCATTAGTCGCAGTCTTAGCTGCAGAACGACCAGCCTCAGAATGTAAGTTCATAAAGCGAACACAACTAGTAGCATCAGCAATAATAGCATTTGCCATAGTCTCAGTCCAATGGAAGTAATCATTTGAATATCTCAGATTCTGTTAATTACTTTACAAGTGATGTTGAATCTTATATTCCTCTGGGCAAGTTTAGACGTGGCTACCTCCCTCCGCCAAAAGTAAAAGCTGAATTGCCGTACCTGCGCTCTTGACAAGTCTTTATGATTGTCGTCGGTGGTGGTGTTTTTACCTTGGTTTTTGTGATTATGTCCATAAATGTACTTGTGCATAAGTTGTTTATCCCTTTCCATTTGTATAATGTTATCATCATAATTTTATAGTTTAATGCTGAGTTCATTTTTTCTTTTCAAGTACAACTATAACATTGTTATTACGAAACTTTCGATCAGCTCTAACGCGTCTTGAACTCTCTTTCAGCTCTTTCGCTCTCTTTCAAAGTTCATTAAATCAAATTTTAATACCGTTCCGAAGATTTAATTTTTAAAGTAGTTTGACCAAGTTTTTATATATTTGTTAATAGCTAATATGATGAGATTGAGAGTGAAGGATGCTAATGGGAAATAAGTCATCTTGAGTTTGTCGCAGTAGTCTACCATGTCAGAGTTGGGGTAGGAGCTGTTACAGAAATTTGGTGTTCCCGTTGAAGAGTAAAAGATAAAGATGGCTGTACCTCCGTTCACTTAGATTTAAATAGAAGGTGATTAAAGTATTGCTGGTGTTATTAAATCTGGAGACTCTTTGATACTCGAGCGAAAGTCTAATTCGACCAGTAATGCTACTCCGCAGTCATCTGGCGGGCAGACTTTGAGTGGTGTTGGTAGTAGTATTGGTGGTGCTGGTGGTGTAAGCAAGAGCTCTGAAAGTCATAAACTCAGAATTAGACCAATCGCTGATGATAACTCTTGCCTGTTCAACTCTATTGGCTACGTACTATTGAATAAAGATAAATCGCAGGCGTCATAGTTGAGACAGTTGATTGCTAATACTGTACTTGATCATCCGCAAATCTACAACTCCACCTTTCTAGGTATGGATCCAATGGCGTATATTAGTAGAATAATGGATCCATAATGCTGGGGTGGTGCTATTGAATTGTCAATATTTGCAAAGCACTTCCAGACTGAAATTGTGTCTATAGATGTGGAGACTGGTGTTCCATACCGATTTGGGGAAGATTCTGGGTATGAACGGCGAGTCTTTATCCTGTACAGCGGTATCCACTATGATGCAATTGCGCAAGGTTGGCCGGGGAATGAGCAGCTGGATGTCACTATATTCCCCGCTCAGGATGATGCATTACTAGTTGAGGCTATCAAAGTTGCTGAGGAGGAGCGTAAAGGTAGAAGGTACACCAACACGCGAACGTTCACCTTAAAGTGTGGTAATTGTGGTAAAGCATTGGTTGGTGAATCTGATGCTCAATCTCACGCCTAATCGACTGGTCACGTTAACTTTGTAGAATACTGAGTGATTTATTATCATAATTTAACGTAATGTCCTAATGATTAAATGTATAACTAACTATAATAAAGCCAACGAGTAAATGGATATCAAATAATTATATAATCTTTCAAATTACATAAATCATCTGTCAATCTCACCAAATACCACGTCCATAGTACCAATGATGGCGACAACGTCTGCAATCTAATGATATCTGCACATCCAGTCAGCGGCAGATAGGTGAGCAAATCCAGGTGCTCTAATCTTGCACCTGTACGGCTTACTGCTACCATCACTAATCAGATAGACACCAAATTCACCTTTAGGAGCCTCAACAGCAGTGTAAGTCTCTCCAGCAGGCACACTGAATCCCTCAGAGTACAGCTTGAAGTGGTGGATCAATCCCTCCATACTCTCCTTCATATAACTTCTTGGTGGTGGCGAGATTTTCATGTCTTCCACCTTGACTGGACCTGAAGGCATCTTATCCAGACACTGCTTGATAATGCGCAAAGACTAACGCATCTCCTCCACTCTGATCAAGTATCTGTCATAACTGTCACCGTTCTTTCCAACAGGAACATCAAACTCCATATCACCATACGCATCATATGGCTACACTTTCCTCAGATCCCAAGCAAGACCAGTACTACGAAGCATCGGACCACTAAATCCCCAATCCAGGGCCATCTCTGTATTAAATGGCGCAATACCGATCAATCTGCTTCGCCAGATGGGATTAGCCGTAAGCAGCTCCTCAACTTCATCAACTCTACTGCTAAACTGAGTACACCAAGTGTAGATATCATCCAACAGACCAAGAGGCAGATCCTGGGCAACACCACCGGGACGCACGTATGCTGCATGCATTCTAGCTCCACTGACACGCTCATAAAATTCCATCAACTTTTCACGCTCCTCAAACATCCATAGGAACGGAGTAAAAGCACCGATATCAAGTGCATGTGTAGTCACAGCCATAATATGATTACCAACACGCGTAATCTCGGCGAACAGGGTTCTGATATACTTTGCTCTATCCGGCACATCAATGTTAAGCAGCTTCTCCACAGCAAGACTGAAGCACTGCTCATTGACCATCATACTGACATAATCGAGACGGTCAAAGTACGGCAATGCCTGCAGGTACGTCTTGTACTCGATCAACTTCTCAGTGCCTCTATGCAGTAGACCAACGTGAGGATCAGCTCTAATGACAATCTCACCACTCAGCTCTAGAATCAGACGCAATACACCATGCGCAGCCGGATGCTAAGGACCAAAGTTGAGGATATAATGCTTCAAATTAGACGCTTCCTCAGCCTTGTCTGCCACTTCAGCTTTGATCTGAAGGACATACGGCCACAGTTGGATCAAATCTTCAGAATCCAATCGCTGAAAATAGTTATGAGGCTGCATATCCACACCAGACTCTCCTTCAACTGCATCGCTACCAAAGGAACCACTAACCGCACGTCCAGCCTCAGGTCCGCTCATCTCATCAGGCAAATGTCTATTGATCAATCCCTTCTAGTCCAACAGATCAAATAATCTGGTCAGCTCGGCTCTCTTCAAGTTTTGAAATCTGAAGTGAATATTGTCCTTATCCACGTTCCAGACATACTTTCGCTCCTTAGACTCTGGAGGCACCACACGATCCTCAGGAGACTTGATGGCAAACGTTGTCTTATTAGTGTCCACCTTTGAGAAATCAGACACGATACTTCTATCCTTACCACTGGATACACATCTTTTAACAATTAGGGGATTACTGATATTAAAGTATACAGCTGGCCTCACCCACAGCGATTGAGAGTGTTGTCCAGTTCTAAGTAAACTGCACGACTTTAACATACTCTATCCTCCAAGTTACTGTTAATGTTGTTGCTTGATCGTCTGCTGTTTAAATGACGAAAAGGAGAGCGCAACGGCAGAAAAACTAAAAATCGGCGAGAAAGTTTTCCATTCGCTCTCTCTCTCTCTCGCTCTCTATGCGCAGCTGTAAGCCCTGAGGAACTCGCGTTACTCTTGTTCCTCTAATACTAGAGCACTGCTGTATCAAAAGTCGCAAAGAAAGAAATTTGACTGCATAAGGATATCACTGTTCATCTTTAATCTCTGTAGATAAGTGTGCCTTATAGAAATCATAAATAAAATGGGTAAAGGAAAAGGAGATAAATTGTTTGTATCGTAGAAGGAATGGAGCAGAGATTTCAAAGGATATCGAGTGAGTGGCGGCAGTGATGGGCGCGTAGGAAAGTCAGCCTCGCAGTAGTCTCGTCGAATTGTTCACAATGCTCTCGCTCAAAGAGTTTTGAAGGATTTGGAAAAGTCGACTGATCCTGTTTCACTTCCTCTTTCATCGAGTGACGCGTCTAATTAATAGTCTGCCCTTGTTTTGCCTAAACCCGCAGTTGGTGATGGTAATAAAACTGAAGCATCGCGTGTTTCAAAGCCGCCATCATCTGGTGGAGTTGGCAAGTATTTGAAACTGGATAATCAAAGTATCAATTAATCCAAGTCAAAAGATATTACTGCTGAGAAGAATAATGGGACTCGGTCATCACGAAGTGCAAAAGTTAGTAAATCACATCATTCTAGAGTTGGTACGGTGAAGAATTCTCAGAAACTGAGTGACTTTAGCTCATGGTGATATCATGTATAATCTGTAACGTGATGTTGTATTGTTTTAGAATGTATTTAAGACGTGTTTATTATAATCTAGAGTAATTTATTTCATCATTTCAACCATGTGGGTGGACTTTCCAAGTATCGTTGCACTTCTTCTTCTTCTTCGCTCTAAACGAAAGAATTGACGTTTTTAGATCAGGTGAAATGATGCTTAGATCCGCTGTGAGATTAAGAAGTGATAGACTATAATTCACTGCCAGACAGATAAGCTATTCAAAAATTGTCAGAAATAATAATGGCAGCAATGATGGTGAGTACACTCATTTTGGCAATCGGACCGTGAAGAGCGAAGAGAAGGAGCACCTGGTAAAGGAAGTGTTTGACAATGTTGCCGACAAGTATGATCTCATGAACGATGTCATGTCTCTCTCTATCCATAGACTATGGAAAGATCGACTAATGCAGGTGCTGAGTCCATCTTATGACACTAAACTGCTTGATGTCGCAGGAGGAACTGGTGATATCGCGTTCAGATTTCTTGATGCAGCGCGTCAAATGTCTAATCACTCAAACATTGATGGTTATAGTGCACATGTTACTGTATGTGATATCAATTAGTCTATGCTTGATGTTGGTTAAAGGCGAGCGGTGTAGAGAGGATATAAACAAGCGGAGATGGATTGGGTCTGCGGAAATGCCGAGTAATTGCCGTTCGATGATAACAGTTTTGATGCCTATACTATCGCATTTGGAATACGCAATGTGACAAACATAGACAAGGCTTTGAGTGAAGCTTATCGCGTCTTGAAGCCTAATGGAAGACTGTTAGTCCTTGAATTTAGTCACGTCAATGATCCAATCATGTCCACTGCTTATGATCAGTTTTCTAAACTCATCCCCGTAATGGGTCAGGCTATAGCGAATGATTACTCATCATACCAGTACTTGGTTGAGTCTATTCGCAAGTTTCCTCATCAGTCTGTATTTGCTCAGATGATACGCGATGCTGGATTCCAAGGCGTCGAGTGGGAAGAGTTGACTTTTGGGGTCGCTTCCATTCACTCTGGCTGGAAATTATAAGGCGATTAAGAAAGCGGTGATACTTGAATGTCATTATTTTAAGCGTGAATATATATACATTTCTCAAAATTCATTATTCACCAACTGACCAGTTTATCATTTGGATAAAAAGTCCCGTTTGAAGTTTCGCTCTTGACGCGACCGCGCCAATTCTTTTTCCTTTAACGATACACTCCTGTTATAACGTTGTTGCATTAACATAGTTTAAACTTGGCTGGTGGTCAATTGCTAAAGTAATAGGTAAAGTGGAATGACTGTGGAATCTGCAATGGAAGTTGAACAAGAACAGTAATAGAGACAGTTTACAGCGAGAGAGAAAGGTAAATAGCCTGCAGCAAATTCACCGCCATCATCCGACTCACTACCATGGATTGAAAAGTATCGCCCTCAATAGTTGAAGGATCTTGTGTCCCATCAGGACATCATTTCTACAATTAACAAGTTCATAGACGCTGGTCAGCTGCCTCATCTTCTATTGTATGGTCCACCGGGAACTGGTAAAACTTCCACAGTGCTAGCTTGTGCTCGTAAGATGTATGGCGAAGACTACCGCAAGATGATCTTGGAGCTGAATGCCAGCGATGACCGTGGTATCGATGTGGTACGTGAGTAGATTATAACGTTTGCTAGTACTAAGTAGATTTTTAATCAGGGAGTCAAGTTGATTATTCTGGATGAGGCGGATTCAATGACACAGCCAGCGTAAGCAGCACTGAGACGTGTTATGGAGAAGTATACTCGTAATGTTAGATTCTGTATCATTTGCAACTATGTCAGTAAGATTATACCGGCTATTCAGTCTAGATGCACCAGGTTCAGATTTGCTCCATTGAAACGTGAATAGATTCAGGATCGCTTGAATTTTATTGTTCAGTAAGAGGGCATAGTGATGAAGGATGATGGTATGACTGCGCTGATGCGCCTGGCTAAAGGAGATATGAGACGCGCTCTGAACATTATGCAATCGGTACATGCGGCGTACAATCTGGTCAATGAAGAGAATGTGTACTCTTGTGTTGGCGCACCACTTCCTAAAGATATTGAGTCTATTGTTCACGCTCTTTTAGAGAAGGACTTTGCCGGTGCATATGACTTTATCAGCACTCTGAAGGTAGAAAGGGGACTGGCACTGGCTGATTTGGTGACTGAAGTGTTCTAATTCGCCCTTAATATTGATTTTCCGGCCAAGATGAAGACGTACCTGATTAAGGAGTTGGCAGATATCGAATTCAGATCAAGTAGTGGTTGCAGTGAGAAATTGCAACTGAGCAGTCTCATTGCCACATTCCAGATTGGCAGAGACATCGCTGCCGGTATATAGTCTTCATTGTCATGATTAATCAGTTCTTTTTATAATGTGACTGGGAATTAAAAATTGTTCATATCACGTTATTTTTCGTATTTCTTTAAACTTTTGTCTCTCACTCTGTCTGTGTGCCTATCACAATACTGTACGGTTAGATCACTTGATCTGCAGTACTTTGATTACAGCCGCTCTTGATACTCATTGAGTTGAAACAATCAAGATTTAAAACTCAAACAACAAAGAAGTTATTGGGGAATAAAAGTACAATGATGAATGTATGTAAGACTGCTAGTAGTAACATACCGTGCAGTTGGATGGAGTTTTGACAAAGTTTTTGGGTGTAAATTACATTGGGAGCTGTTGATTGGCTGTATGCAAGCGTTTCTCTGATGGCTATAATTAGACCCTTCCACGATGTCAATCTAGAAGACACTACGTATTTTGGCAGTTATATCTCCTCCCCCTCCATCCGTCTTCCACTTGGTGACATTTACAATCTTCACATTCTATAGCTTTACATCTGGCACATTCGTACACATCTTCGCTATTCCATAATGCTCTAGAATCTGGTATACTCTGCTCTCTTATTTCTGTCTGCATTATCTGAGATAACAGCCACTCTGTACAACTATCCTATCTGTGACTCTGTGTCAAGCATTGATAAGGGACCTGATGGTCAGATATGGCTTGGTTGTATGGATGCTGGTTATTATCAATTGGTGAGATTCTCTCCCACTCAGCGAAAGATTGTTTAATCTATTGACTTTGGCCCTGGTAATAGTTATCGCGTAAAGGCGATAAATATCGATCAAGACACTGCTGACATCTATGCGGTTGCCGAGACATCTTCTGGGTTTAACGGTCAATCTATGGTTGGTGGCATAGATATTGTGTTGATCAAGTATAACTCTGCTGGCACTGTGTAATGGACGCGTATATTTGGTTCTGTCAAAGATGATTCTGTGAGTGATGTTAAAGTTGACTCCACCAATGGCTATGTCTACGTGGGTGGAGCAACTAATGGTAAGGTGAACAATCCTTCGTACACTCTTGCAACTCACCACCCCGAGTGTTATGTATCGAAGTTTAGAGCTTCGGATGGTGTTCACGTTTGGACGGAGTAGGAACATTATCTAAATGGGTGCATTCTTAATGCGTTATTGGTGGATCCTTTAAAAAGCTCAGATATTTACGCAGTGGGACAAGTGTACGGCGAGAAGGGTATGATTATGTCTTTCTATGCCTCCAGCGGTAATAAAAAGGCTTACAACCATGTGATTGTGCATGGTGGTTATGCCATGTTCACTTCGGCTGTGTTTGACTCTACAGGATCAAAGATTTTCGCTGCAGGTGCATTGGATGGATCTGTAGGTAGTGTCAGTTCATCAGGTAGTGGCACTGACTGTTGGGTTGCCTAATACTCAACCTAGTTTTTGAGTCGTAGCTCGGATGGCTTTGTATTTGGCTCTTCGTCGAATGATCAGATTGAAGATATCGTTATGAATCCACAGACTGGTAGTCTATGGGCGACTGGTTGGATATCTGGCTCTATTGGATCTGGCACTTACTAAGGACTGAAGGATGGCGTCTTGCTGAACATTAATCCAACCACTCTCGATCTTGTGTCTGCAGAGACATTCAACACTGCTGGATCTAACAACGAACAGGGCCTGTCCTTAATATTTGACAGTTATGGCCAGATTAACATTGCTGCAATGTACGGTTCTGCTGGTAAACTGTTGGTACAGGATGCATATGTTTGGTCTGTAGTACCTTTCCCAACGACTAGTACAACTACGACCACTACGACTCCAAAGACAACTACTACTACAACAACAACGACGACGACTACTACTACTACTACTACTACCACGACGACAAGTACTACTACTACAACTACAACAACCACTACTCCTAAAACGACGATTACTACTACAACCACGACTCCTAAAACTACACCTACGACTACTACCACGTCAACAACTTAGACAACGACTACAACCACCACCAGCACCAGCACAACCTCTACTACTAGTACGACGACATCTACTACCACTACAAGTACAACTCCGACTACCACAACGATTACTACTACCTCCACTACCTCAAAAGCATCAACTACTCCATCTACCACTATAGCCACTGCATAAATGATATCATCGTCTAGTACTGCTTCTACTGCCGCTACTGCCACATCATTTTCTACTGTAACAACATCATCAGTAGTATTGCGTACTACCTCGAATGATGGGGAACATGTGACTGGTACGTCTTTATCAAGTGTTATTTAGTCAACTGCTACATTTTCGTCTCAAGCATAGGCAACTGTTCTCCTTACTACTCCTTTAATGCAGTCTATTTAAACACTGTCCTCACATGTAAGCTTGTCATAGTCCACTATTACATCAAGGTGGGAATTTGGTGTAACTAATGTATCCTAGCTCACTGCATCTGAGAGTATAACAACTCTTGTTAAGAATGATAACTCTGCACTGCCTCAAGATTAACTTTAAGCGGCAACAACTGGTATGGTTCAAATAATAGCCGTCGTAGCAGCAATTGTGGTGATTCTCATTATGTCTTTATGCTTGGTGATTGCAATTAGAAAGCGCAAAGCTAGACAAGTTACTAGTAAGCTTCTTCAGGGAAGTGTAACATCCACGCAGGCTTCTACCTAGTATTCATTGTCTTCAATAGGTCATCATACTGTATTGCAAACGCAAGGCCAGACTACTATGATGAGCACCAGTTATGCTATATACATTCCAGCATTCTTGAAATTCGATTTTGGAATGGATTACCAGGTGCTCAATCTAGTCGCTACTGGTGGAACGTCTAAAATCTATTTTGCCAATACTATTAATCCCAAGTTGGCAGAGTTAGTGCAGGGCAGCCCTGTTATTGCCAAGGTGAGTAACACAGTTATAAGTGAAATGAGTTAGAAGCAGACCGATTCATTCTATCAGGAGCTGAGTCTATTGTGGAAGTTTCGTGATGTTCCCTATATAACTAAATTGTATGGTTACAGTGACCAATTACAGGCCGTCATGCTGATGAAGTACTATCCATTGGGTGCACTCTCGGATTTTGTTGAAAGTCGTGGCAATGCCCCTCTGCAGTTCCGATACTCTAAAAGATAGACATTGTTGTTAATGAAGCTGCTTGCACAGACTCTTGCCTTTATTCACAAGTCTCAAATCATTCACTGTGATTTGAAGCCTTAGAATGTGTTACTTGATTCTTGGGATGGTCAGACGTTGGTGCCAGTTCTGTCAGACTTTGGTATCTCTCATATAACTGATAACGCTGCCTCTCTGCAAGTCCAGGCTTTCTAGGTGAGCAAGATGAGAGGATTGTCGCTGTTGTACGCCGCACCAGAAGTTATGTTTAACTTCAGGAATCGCACGCCAGAAGGTAGACCTGAAATGCTGAAGGCTGGCGACGTCTACGCGTTCTCCATCATTATGTACAACATGATTACTCGCTATGAGCCTTGGAGTCTAATTTACTGAACTAGTTGAAATCTATGATAATGATAGTAATATAATTTTTCATGAATTAGGATTGCCATGTAGCGCATAGCATTTTCCATAAGCATTATTCTCTTACTTGATTTAGCAGATGCTCTATGATGGATTCGCGTCTGTTAGTTAAGGCAAAGTAATTATACCGTCATTTTCTTGATAAATATCAACTTAAATCGTTTTGATATCCTTCTTGGACCACACAGTTAACTACGATTATTGATTGGAATGATGCTATCCCATTTAAAACCCTATTTATATCACAATCACGATAGAGGACAATCTCGAATTCTGTCTTCCCTTTAAATAAATGAGACTATTGATACATCTTAATTGCATTGAAATGGCGCCGAATAGATAATGGTTGTGTTGGTGTCTGATTACATTAGCGATACTGGAGATCGTCAAAGCAGCTTTTTCCGTTTACTCTATCTGTGATGCAAGTACAAGTATAGCCACAGGTCCAGGTGGTTACGTATGGGTTGGCTGTATGAATGACAATTACTATCAGCTGGTGAGATTCTCACCCGAAAATAAAGTCGTATCGCGCACCATCGAGTTTGGTCCAGGTCAAGGTAATAAGATTAAAGCGTTGAGTATCGATCAAGACACTGCTCATATATACGCTGTAGCAGAGACATCTTCTGGGTTCCATGGATAAGCCACAATAGGTAGATTAGATGTTGTGCTGATTAAATATACTCCAGCTGGTGCAATGTTATGGACTCGTATATTTGGTACTGTGTAAGATGAAATTGTCAATGACGTCAAAGTTGATCCCATTTTGGGAGTGGTCTACGTGGCTGGCTACACTTTTGGTGATTTGAATGATCTTTCTAAAACATCCAAGAAGTCTTACTCTGAATGCTTCATGTCTCAGTTTAGTGTCAATGATGGTACCTTGTTGTGGACAAAGCAGATTCCCTTTACCTCTCAGGGCTGTGAACTTAACGTTATAGTAATTGGTTTAGGTGACAATGTACATGGTCTTGGGTAAGTGTCTGGAAATTTAGGCTTAATTGCAACTTTGTACACTAGTTCTGGCTATGATAAACTTATTCAAAGTGTATTAATGCCTTAAGGAGGTCGAGGCGTATTGAAATCTGCAGTCCGAATAGGTAGTAAAATATTTGCTGCTGGCTCAGTTTAAGGTACGATAGATGGTCAGTCATCTTCTGGTGGTACTGATTGCTGGGTAACTTTGTTTTGGGGTACGTAATACTAGAAATATACAATGAGCTTTGTGTATGGCTCATTGTAGAATGACCAGCTTGAGAGTATCGTTGTAGATCCTTAGACCGGCAATCTTATCGCAACTGGCTAAATCTCTGGTCCTGTTGGGGGTGTTGTTTACAATGGTGGAAAAGAGGGGATTCTCTTGTAGATTGATCCTAATACTCTGAGCTTGATAACTGCAAGCACTTTTCTTCGTGCAGGTACGTAGGATGAAGAAGGCCTGGCAATGACATTTGACTAATATGGTCAACTTCACATTGCCGCGATGTATGGCACGTAGGGAAGTGTGGTAGTGTATGATTAATTTATGTGGTCTACCATCCCTGTTCCCTAGCCGACAACTACCACAACTACTATAATTTAGACGACTTCCAAGCCGGCTACTACAACTACTAAAACAACAGTAGCAATGACTACGTCAACGTCCATCACGACAAAGATTACAACAACAACGACTACTACTACGACGACGATTACTTCATCATCTGCAGCAACTTTTACTCGAGCCACTACTACTTCCTCCACTCTCACTTCAATTGAAGTCACGTCCAGTGTCATAAGTATAAATACAACGTCTAAGCTTACTTTGGCCCAGAATACAAGTTCTCACTATGCTGCTGAATCCTCTGTCTCGTCTATTTAGTCTAATGCTACCACTGTTACTTCTGCCTTCACTTCCTCAGTTAATTCTTCTACATGCTGTTAATTATCCTCATCAGATATGGTGACCGTTACATTGTAGTTTGTTACCTCGACATCTGCTCTGAATACGTCCATATTGGAAAGAACTACAGTCACCGCAATGTCGTCAAGCCTTGTTATCTCTTAATCGCTGCAGATTACTTCTAGTTTTTGTGAAGAATGTCATGTGTCATTTGCTTTGGCTAGTCAGGCAAAAGGTAGTTCCACTGCAAGTACTGTATAGCCTGTGGACGATAATTTGTAACCCAATGAGTAGCCACAAAGTGACACATCTGGTCTCACTCAGCTTGCTGCAATTTTGGCAGCTATTGTAGTCATCTTGATCATTTCTATCGGATTATTTATAGCCATTAGAAGAAGGCAATCAAGGACAACTTTTGCTCGAAAGGTGTAAGGCTTGTATGCAAAAGGGGATTTGGTGACTACAGCTCTGCCCACAGACTAGGGAGTAGCGTCATCGATGCAGACCAATTAGTCAACTACAATTATGTAGACTAACTATGCTCTTTACATTCCCGCTTTCCTCAAGTATGATTACGGCATTGACTATTAAATCTTGGATCTTATTGCCGTTGGAGGAACGTCAAAGATTTTTACGGCTCATGTCATCAATAGTCAATTATAAGAGGCTGTTCACGATAATCAGTTGATAGCTAAGGAGAGCAAGCAGTTATTTCATTAGATGCCGCAGAATCAATAGTAATCCTTCTACTAAGAATTGAGTATTTTGTGGAAGTTCCGCGATGTGCCTTACATCACCAAGCTGTACGGTTATAGTGACGCGGTGTAGGCTGTCATGCTGATGAAATACTATCCGTTGGGTATGTTGTCAGATTTTGTCAAGGGATAAGGTATTGCGGCTGAGCAATTCGCTTACTCAGACAGTCAAACTGTTACTTTAATGAGGATTCTGGCGTAAACTTTATAGTTCATACACGACAATCAAATTGTTCATTGCGACTTGAAGCCTTTAAATGTACTGCTGGATTCTGTGGACGGTGTTTCTCTAGTGCCAATTCTTTCAGACTTTGGAATATCGTACATATCTGATAACACCCATCTGAAGGTTGAAGCATTTAAAGTGAGTAATTCGAGAGGTTTGTCTTTAATGTACGCAGCACCGGAGAATTTATACAATTTTAGACATGGAATGAGGGAGTCAAGACCATTCATATTAAAAGCCGGTGATATGTATGCATTTGCCGTAATAATGTACAACATGATAACGCGTCGTGATCCCTGGAATGTCAAAAAGTGAATACGTACGTAAAGCGTGTTGCCAAGGGGTATCTGAGATATCAATGAATGTTGACTTGTTTTAATAGTATTACATTGCATATTCTCATTTTGTTTCACTTAATGTCACATTACAAGAACTGCCTGTATATGCAATTACCGAACTTCATTCCAAGTAACAGAAAATGGATAATTTTATACAGCATTGATGTTTATGATCTACAAACAAAACGTAGTTCAATCAGCAGGTTAAATTGTATAACTATCGGCAACTGTCGTTGAGAGGGGACAGCTAGATGTTGACAAACAAGCACAATATTTTCCCACGGATGTTTGTGAACTACCGTTATAGGCCATATCTCTGATTCTTATTTTTTTTAAAAGATTGTCAACTTCATATTATCTCACCAGCATATAGAAGTACTCACCATCAATCAGTATGCTCAAGCTTAACGGTGTCGCAACTCTGTTAGTGTTTCAACTCTTGGTCACTGTTTCCTGCTCTGCAGTTTCGAAAGATTCTCGCCCCTCAGCTTTGCCTATCAATGCTGGATCTGCATTGGAACAAGATCTGGCCGCTGTTGATTCCGGTGATGTGTCTTAACTTGTGTTCTAGTCCTCTCCGTAGCCTTAAGATTCTGATGATGCTGACATTAGAAACCGCGTGGTAGACGAGATGGACTCCCTTCCTACTGAAGATTACACTTTAACTGCTGATCCTCAGTACGTAGATATGAGTGCTGAAGAAGTCTCTGTTTAGATTGGTAAAGGAATCGTCATTGATACCTCTCTTGGTCTGGTTCGTGGCAAGGTGTAAAGACCTTATGATCGCGTTCGTCAATTCCTTGGCATGCCTTATGCTAAATCTCCGACTGGAGAACTGAGATGGAAAGCCCCTTAGTAACATGATGGTTGGGATGGAATCAGGGATGCAACTCGTCTTGGTGCTTAATGTCCACAGCTGACTTACATGGGACATTAATCTGAAGACTGTCTGCTTGTCGATGTCTTCACACCCACCAAAGATCGCATGGTTGATGGTAAACTGCTGCCGGTCATGTTTTGGATTCATGGTGGAGCCTTTTTGTTAGGATCTGGTAACATGGTAGGTGTGTAGAATCCAATGTACATGGTCCATCATAAGGACGTTATCGTGGTGTCAATCAACTATCGATTGGGTGCTCTTGGCTTCTTGGTTACGAAAGAGGTGAAGGGTAACTTTGGATTGTTAGATCAACGATTTGCTATGCAATGGGTGCAGGAGAATATCGCAGCGTTTGGGGGTGACAAGAATAGAGTTACTCTATGGGGCGAGTCTGCAGGGGCAATGTCTATTAGTCATCACTTGACCATGCCGAAATCATATGGAATCTTTAGCAGAGTTATTATGTAGAGTCCAGTGTTTGGAGTCCGCTGTCGACCTCTTGAAGAAGCTGAGTAGATTGGCGATCTGTTTGCTAAACGAGTAGGTTGTCAGCCTAATGATATGGATTGTATGCGCAAGGTGCCGTTGATCAAAATTGCTCATCTAAGGTGGCCCATTCCATTACACAACAAGGAGCGATTTTTGGCAGATCTCTTGCTATGGAATCCTGTTGTCGACGGGGAGGAAGTTGTCGATCAGCCACTTGATTTGATGACTGTAGGCAAAGTTGCACCTGTACCTATTCTTATGGGCATTAATAAACATGAGACTGGTTTTGTTGCTGCTTTCTTGGATGAAATCTTTGGAACTCTTCTCGGTCGAAAGCATCCTCCATTCTATGGATTCATGTATAAATTGTTAATGTAAGGAGTGTTTAGAGATGCATCAGCTAAAGTGCTACAACTTTATCCGTCTCATGGTAAGAGAGTCGACAGAAATCTGGACATGCTGGTCGATGCTACTTCTGATTACATGGCAGTATGTCCTGTGACAAAGGTTGCCAAAGCTTTGGCTAGCTAATAAGCAATCTACGTGTACTCGTTTGAGTATCATGCAAAGTACCTTCCAGTCTGGTTCATGAGAAGATGCAAGTCGAAGAGTGTTTGTCATGCCATGGAACTTCCTTACGTGTTCCATAGTCTGCAAAACAATCTGATTGTGCCCAAATTTACCAAGGAGGAGCATACTATGTCTCATATACTGATTGACTATTGGACGTCTTTTGCATATGCTCAAAGCGACTCCATCACGGTTGCCTCTCCAGCTTCATATCCTCATGATCTTGGCGGCGATATGGGAGAGGCGATCGAGTATCCTGTTTGGCCCAAGTATAGCTAGAGCATGGAGATGATTGATGGTGTACATAGACAGGCTATTTAGTATATGGAATTTTCTGTTAATGCGAACGCCGTGGTTCGGACTACTGAACTACGCGGTAACTATTGCCAGTTGTGGAATCAGTTGAAACATGACTATTGAAAGTGCCTGAAGATGATGTATGTGGTTGATTTTATATGTTTTTTAGATTGAGTAGCAGAATAATATAGATAGATTTTTATACGAATTAATTCTACAATTCATTTTCCTTTTAATGCTGCCGAGTGGCCTTTCTTTGATATTTATCTTTGGCGACAAGTCTTACAATGCACTGTACTACCGGTATTGAAGATTGCCACAAGACTATGGTTGTGGTAATGTCCAAAAGGAGAAACTTAAAAGAATATGGAAATATTAGGAATAAGTACAATATATAAAATCATTCCATTCATTATTAAATAGTGCAAAGGCACTACCCAGACCCGAACTGCTGCCAAGGATCCTCCTGTCATCTCTGCGCCAGAAGGTTTTACGAACAGTGAGTTTTAATTGAACGCTCCCCTTACCCGGCGACAGTCCCACGTACTAGCCTATAACATTGAGACGGTCAGTGAAGAGTAGCAGATTCGAGGATTCACCATGCAGTCAGCTCGGGCCCAGTCGCTCCCAAATGTTGTGGGCCATGGTACCATTAAGGTCCATTTGGCCAGATTTTTTATGCACCATAGATTATCGTGCTAGTAGAGACTAAAGTCTTGCTACTTTAATTAGACACCGTAAGTTATCGTGCTAATGAAGTTCTTTTTTATATCTTTTTATGCACCTTTAATTATCGTGCTTCTTTTATCTTTTTATATGTCTTAAGCACCTTAACTTATCGTGCTGTCGTCGTCGTCTTTGTTACAAACGTCTTAGAGTAGCGACTTTACTCAAAGGTATTATAGAGATCAGATCAGAGAACCGACACACAACGGCAGAGAGCAAGAGAGACATTGTGACATCATTAGGATGTTACAGAGAAACTAGAACTTGTGACAAAACCATGATAAGCAAGGAGGGCTAGGTATAATCAGATCATAGAGTCTTATACCGGAGGACATAGAGCAGACATCTTACGCACTCTGATCTACCACACCTACACATAACACCTATCATTAAAATAACACTACAAAAGTGACATCTGGAAGATAAGCGTACCGAGTAAGCGCAACAACCAGAGCATTGTTAGAACAATCGAGCAGCGCCATCAACCTACAGCCGAAAGCAGGTAGACGAGGAACAGGAAACAACAAGCTGACCACAGACTGAGAAGAGGATGAAGACGAGGAGGAAGAAGCGACCTCAGCAGGCAAGTAGAGTGATGTCTAACAGAAACAGATGCAGTTAAGAGACTAGACTATGCAACAACATCAGAGCAGAGCAAGCAGTGGAGACAGGGGCGAGCAACAAGTGTAGGATAGTTTCAAAGGTCGCAGTAGATGCTTGAGACTACAGTAGCAATGGCAGTCGAGGTAGACCAGTAGATACCAACTATCAGAGTATGATAATGTTAGATTGTATTATCTGGCAAGAGAGTTTGAAGAAGAAGGAGTGTTGTGGGAATTGTGGGGCTGTAAAATCTCATTGTTTACTCGATCGCGTGCTTGTGAAACGAGGCCTCGCCGTTGAATCGATGGGCCTCCAGAGTCAACTCGGTCAGATCTGGTCCGATTTACATCGCTGTTTCATTATGTAGCGTTTCAGAGTACAAGCTTCCTGCTGATACAAATTTTATATTTAGATTCCGTAGAAATCATAAAGATAAGAGTCTAATAATTCATTCAAAATCTGAAACGATCGCGAGAGTCGCTGAAACATCGGCTCGCTTGAGCGCGCGCTGGTTTCAGACAGAACTTGTGAAACTGTTTCACACTCCATGAAAGTCATCTGAGCTTCATTGATTTATAGTGGGCACTTGACTCGTCGAATACTACTGCATCGCTATCGTCAATAAAATTTTCGATTTGGGCTTTCTATTTAAGTAGTGATGAAGAACCAGAGTTTTTTTCTAAATTTGGAGCGTCCATTAAATTTCCAACTCTTCATCGCTAGCTGCCGCAATAGTGGCGAAATCCACATTTAACACATGGTAGGATTGCAACTAAATATTTTTAATTGAGGCCTCAGACTTTCTTAGCGTTATTGCTTAATGAATTTGACATTGTTCGACCCTGACAATGATGAACTTGACAACTGATCCGTTCTATAACATGGAGACGCCATGGATACAGATTTAAAATGAAGTCGATCATACATAATATCATCATTAATGACCACCTGTCGCACAACTATCATCAAAAACAAAATTGCTTTTAGTAGATCAATATGGCCAAAATGTATTTAGTGGGGCGATTGTAGAGACTGTTGCATAATATCTAGCTGCGTTACTTGTTTGGCGGTAGAAGAGTCATGTGGCGCGATGTAGCAATCGCAGTTCTGACATTCATTCTGCTATCACTTCTCTGGTCTGGGTCATTATCGAGTTTTAATTAATGTAGTACTCTCTGGGGATAGGACAGAATTTGTTCGCAGCAACTTTAGCTTGACGGCTCCCTGCCATTCGGTGGAGTTGCTAGCAAGTCAACCTTCGATTCATTGGAAGATTTGATTAAAAGTTCCACGGAAATTGTAAACATTTGCCATCCTGAATGGCATGGTATCCGACAGGCCACGTACGGCCAAGGTTACCCAGTCTTAGAGATACCTGGTCTTTTGAATGATTTGCATGAAGTCCGTCTGATGGAGCTGCTCTCCTCTCTATCCAAGCTGCGGACTGTGATAGTCAATGGTATACCTAATAGAATGATTGAATTTGCTTACATACTGCGTCATTATATGCCGAACGTATAAATCATATTCATCTATCATGGGAGCATATCTCAGCCTTTCCATGAGGCTGAGGCTAGTCTAGTGAATGATATGATCATTGCTGCCCAAGAAGGCGTTATCGATCGTGTTGGCGTTGTCAAAAATGGCATTGAGAACTCTTTTAAAGCCATGGGAGTCGACGCTGTAGAGATTTGGAACTTCCCCGATATGCCCATTGGCTTACGAAGTGTAAATTCCGTGCTAAATGTTCGAGCATTGACTTTGATGAACAGCACTAAAGCGATAACTTCTGTGGTAGCATTTGACCCTTCGGTAAGGAATGCTAGTACATCATAGTCTCATATCACTTAAGAGCCGCGATGGAATGTTGGTGTTTTCGGCTCAAGCTGGAATCATAAAAATGTATTTGTTCAAATCATGGCGCTATGTCGGATTCCCAATATTAAAATTCACGTCCTGGAGAAGCCCAAGTTACCATATCTGGAGCATTGTCAGAGTGAAATTATCTCTCATGGGCGCTTTATACCTCACGATCAATTTATCTAGTTAATTTAGTCTATGGACATCAATTTATATGTATCTCTGACTGAATGCTTCCCCATGACTATTATTGAGAGTATTACTGTCGGCATTCCGGCTCTCACAAGCGCCACTAGTCCGATATATACTCTCGATCCTGTGCTGCAACAATTTTTGGTCATTAATGAACTGGATAGTCCTGATTATATTGCAGATGCAGTCATTAGAATCATGCAGAACTATGACACCATTACCGATCGCTTGTGGGATTATATGCCTTACTTGCACATGAAAGCCCGAGAGCAGATGGAGATTCTACTACACGGCAAGGCTGATTTTAACGTTCCCACAGTGCCTACACTCGATGACAGTGTTTAGAAGGCTGATCGTAAGCCTGAACAGCCGGTCAAAAAAGAGTAGACTGTGTGCTTAATTACTGATGGTGTATTCCCTCATGTGTTATCTGAAGTGTCTGTAGTAGCCCACTCTGCAGTTGCACAATATGTATCATAGGGTTTTAATGTGATTTTGTTGGTTATTGGCAACTCAGTCGACTCCAATGTCAAGGATGGCTAGTCAATGCTTGGTAATGGTCGCATCTAAATTGTGTATTTGCAACGTATCCTAGAACAGTCTAAACTCAAATTTCGCGATGATTTGTACAATTTGGTTGCAGCTGGGCTTTAGTTGCTGTATTAGAATACTTCATTTGATATTGTGGAATTTCCGGATACTTATGGTTTGGCTTACGAGATTTTACATCGACAAGGTGATCCTGAACTAGCTTTGAAGCGTTGCTTGTTTCATCAATCGGATTAAGATCACACGTAAATCTGTCTGTAAGCTAGTTCATCATTTTTATCCAATGTCAAGGTTCTTATTCGTTCACATGGCACAATTTAGATGGAGCATATAAGTGCAGGTCATTGGGATGAGCGAAGATCTCTTTCTATGGAACATAACTAAGTGTACATGAAAGAATAGTACAGTCTTCTCACTGCTGATACTGTGATAACTTCAAGTGTGCATGACGCGTTATTGTTGTAAGGTTTATATGGATTGCCGCCTAGTAAGATATCAGTCTAATCATTATCCTATCCTCATTTGGATCTATTGCTTAATGGTATATATTCCGGTGAGACTATACATCGCAACAAGGACAGATTGGTTATTACAATGTATGATCCATTTGCATCAGTGGAAGCTCACTATAAAGCAATGGACTGGCTGATGGAGTTTGTGGATGGCGTATTGGTCGCGATCAATCGTGGCAAGTTTAATATTCAAAGATCTTTTGTTTACAGGCTTAAAGTTGTCATAATCAATCCGCGATAGAATGAAAATGCTGCTTGGATTCCCATTAACAATTACACCATGCCAGAGGTGCCCCACTATTTGACAAAATATTTTGAAGTGTATCACGATCTGGCGGTAGATGATGCTCTCAAACTCGTGAAAGCTTCCGATTATTTGATCCTGCCTCCACAGTATAGCTAATATCATTTCACTCAACGCATTGCTTAATCTTTGAAAGTGAAGGTTATCGGGCCTGTCATAGATACCAAAGTTGCTTATTCAAATGTGTTGCCTGACGTTCCATACTCTATCAAAGATCATTTGTCTTTTAAAAGCGCGCTGAACTAGACATTGACCGCGCTGGATTAAGCTTATCATGGATAGTAGACTAAAAGTTCCGTCATTATAAAGGATGCTGTCAACACTATTGATCTCAAGTATGAACAGAGCCAAAAGTAGTATAGATCCGCTGCGAAATAATTGAAGATGGAAAGGCAATTCAATGGTCGCGCTGAATGGATCCGATCTCACATTGAATCTTTGTCGGCGGCTAAAAAGTGAATAACTATTGTAGATAATAGATTTAATGCTATAACATTGTATTACAAAAGTCGTTCTACTCATTCATCGATATAGAGACGCCAAACGGTAATAAGAAGTCGCTCGGTAGCAAAAAAGATAATCCACAACTCGCCAAGTTCATCAAGGCCAGCGTAAAACTCTCTCTGTAGTTTTGGCCGCTTTGCTGACGGCGCACTTCATTGTGTTCTCCAAAACTATTGTCCATGGATAGTTGGCTTCACCTTGCTCACCAGCAGTGGCCTTTGTGGATATACCAATAATCTGCTTTATCATTGGGGGGATGCTGAGTTGCTTCTGCATATTTAAGCCACCAAAGTATTTCAAAAAGTATAGCAGGGGGACCACCCAAAATATGTCCACTATATTTATCAACAATTGCGCAAATAGAGAAAACCACGGATTGGTGATCCAGTATACATTCTCGGCTATAATCTTGTAATGCTTTGTACCAACTTCAGTGACTGAAGTGACTCCCTTCTGAACTGGCTCCAGATCATACAACACCAAGAATTCGATAATACTGGTCTTTGCAGCGGTGAGAGCGTCAACTGAACTCACTTGTTCCATCTTGGTCATTGGAGGATGGAAGATACGAGTAGAGTTGACCACAGATTGGGCCATCTTGTCCAAGGTGTGGCTAGACAGCCTACTTACCACAGGAAAGTTGAACTCCCATAAGATTGAGTAGTGCGCGTAAAGCTTGCGCGTGTTGGGGTCGAAAGATGCATTGTGCAAGCGACAAACGCGCCCACTAGTACTACCCAACACGCGACTCATTAGCTTTTTAGCTGCGATAATCTCTTCGACACCACTAGCGATTACCAGTGGATGACGCATACTTGCACGGGAATCATAAACATCCCTAATCACCTACTCTGGATCATCAGTAATAGTGATTTTCGTTATCAGATTCTCCAAATCATGAATTGGATCCATACCGTTTCAACTTAAAAAGGTTGTTTGTATTCACAACTTAGGATAATTACTTCCTTTAATAATTCAAGATTTCAAGGTGACTAGAAATGAATGATAATGTGCACCGATTAATGATCTGATGGTGTTACTCATTGTGATTTGGCACATCGCGATTGAAATTGAAACAACTCTCGCAGTTTTAGTTAAAGCTAAAGAAGTCTTGTCAAAGCCGATCAGATGAAATGGAAAATAAAATGAAATTGTGTTGATTTGATCATTCAAGACAAACACAATCTATTCAATTATAGTAATTTCATAATATATAGCATATTCTATAAAAGTAAATTCTATGCGGTCCTGAGTAAAGACAGACTTTGAAGTGAAACTGAAACGACATTTAAAACACGCGACGTCGTTTCTCGACTCGGTTCGTTCAACAACTTGCTCGTTCGTCTTGTCTGGCCGGGAAACAACAAAAACTTCAGTCTTCTCTCAGCACGCTCTTTCTTTCTTCTATTTCTCAGTCTCTATTTTAAGTATAGCCAGATGACGGTGCCTTTTGAGGATAGTCTTATGCCACCAAGGAGAAATTCTATTTAGAGAAGTGATGTTGCTGGTGACCAGAATAGTAATTTTGAAGATGGAGCTGAGTAAGGAGATTAAGATTAACGAGAATTGTACGGAACTAGATCGTCGTCTAAGCGGTAATATGAACCGTCCTTATCATCTTTGTTGAATGTTGAAGATACGAAGCGTGTTAGAAGTGATCCGTATTAACCATCTTCTGCAGATTATGAATCCAGGATTAATACTCGTCACAAGAACACATCTTTTAAAGGATTCTTTGAGAGTAGTGGTACTCGAAGTTCTGCTAGGAAGGCTTAAATATCTTCTGCTACGACAAAGCAAGTTATTGTGGAAGATGATGACGAAGAGGATGAATAGGATACACCGTAGAATAATGGTGATGATAATGATGATGCTGCTCAGAACATGTCACACTAGAATGATGTCAAGCCAGTGAGAGTGCTTCCACCTCGGTCTTCTCGGTACAGAGATTCTTTGAATGAGAATTATCTTGATCAAGTGGTCTATGGCGGTAGTAAATCTAGTAAGCGTGATTCTTCTTATAGAAAGAGTAGACATTAGGATGAATTTAGCTATGAGGAGGAGGAACGGTAGAAGCGAGACACTGCTAAGAGTAGGTAGTAGCGTTATCTGGCACGCTATGGAGATGGTGTGTAGGATTAGGGTGAGAACTCCAATTTCACTGAGGCTAGTCATCAAGATGGTGAGGATATTGATTAGCTGGAGGGAGTGAGTGGAGGTAGAAAAACGTCGCGATAATCGGTGGAAGAAGATGTGGATGCCGACAGTAATAAAGGGTATCGGCTGAGAAAGCGATTTGTCAAGGATGACTCTGAAGAAGTTTTGCCTTCTGGTGGGTACTAGGATGGTCGGCGCCTGACTAGGAATTCCAACAGAATGAGAAGTGAGTCGCCAGACGCTCGAGGCTATAGACTGAGGCCTCGGTAGGAGAGGATAGATTATAAAGTCAGGATTCCTTTGTATGATGCCTCACCTCGGAAAGACTAACTGCGAAGGAAAGCTATGGCATCCTCAAGTCATCGTAGAGATTTCAACATGGATCAGTTGTTGAAGACTGGATTTCGCTCTTTTGGCTCTCTGTTCAAGTAGGCTAAAGGTAATGTTGGCCCTGCGGATAGTGACGATGACGATGGTGATTTTGGTTCTCCTGCTGGAAAAGTGAATGATATCCAACGGATCGGATAGCTTAGAAGTAGTGGTATCTAGCCGCTGAATATGACCTCTCTTACCAGCGGATCTTATGACAATGACCGGCTGCTCCTTAACAAGACTGGAAAGGTGAAGCTTTCAGATAGTGATCCCGTGGCTGTTGATAGTAACGTGACTTTTGACTCTGTTGGCGGCCTGGATGGTCATATCAAGTCATTGAAAGAGATGGTATTGCTTCCACTGATGTATCCTGAAGTTTTTGAAAAGTTTAGTTTAGTGCCACCTCGTGGTGTTATATTTCATGGTCCTCCGGGCACTGGTAAAACTTTGCTTGCAAGAGCTTTGGCTAATGCGTGCAGCTTCGGTGATCAGAAAGTGGCATTCTTTATGAGGAAAGGTGCAGACGTACTTAGTAAATGGGTGGGTGATTCTGAGCGTTAGCTGAAGGAACTATTTGAACAGGCCAGATAGATGTCTCCCGCCATTATATTCTTTGATGAAATTGATGGCCTCGCTCCTGTGCGATCAGCTAAGCAGGATTAAATTCACTCTAGTATCGTCACGACTCTCCTTGCTCTGATGGATGGTTTGGATTCCAGAGGTAATATAGTTGTTATTGGTGCAACTAATCGTATAGACGCTATTGATCCTGCTCTGAGAAGAACTGGAAGATTTGATCGTGAATTTCTGTTCTCTCTTCCCGACATGGGAGCTAGAAAGAAGATCATTTAGATTAATTCGCAGGCGTGGAATCCTCCATTACATGATTAAATGTTAGAAGAGCTGGCTGAAGTAACTAGAGGATATGGTGGTAGTGATCTACGTGGTCTTTGTACCGAAGCTGCTCTTTGTGCTCTGGAGAGATGTTATCCTGGTATATACACTAGTGATAAGAAATTGGCAATATCTGTTAATGACGTCCAAGTGGAAAGAAGTGATTTCATTAAAGCACTCTCTAAAATTGCTCCATCCACATAGAGAACTAAATCTAAAGTGGCTAAACCTTTGACTAGTTCTATGAACGCTCTTCTAGCAGATCGCGTAGAATAGTTGTATTAGATTATGGTTGACTCTATGCCTTGCCTTGATGCTTCGAATGCTGCCATCTTTACAATGTAAGATTAAATTATGCAAACTGTTCCTGCTTTTGCTAATAAGCTTATTGTGGATTCCCTTTACTCTGGAAATGGCCAAGTTGAAGTGGCTCTGGCTGCGATGAATAAGTTGGAGAATGTCGTTATTAACCAGCTTGATTTTGAGGTTATTCATAATGAGCAGCATTAGAGTGCTGAGGCTGCATTGAGTTCCTTCTTTAGAGAATGTAAACGTCAGAAGTCTAGTGTTATTTTCCTACCGAATTTGGGGCAATTCTATTCTGGGCTCGGGGAGTCTTGTCGCAGGTTATTTCTGGATTTGGTAGAAACTCTACCTTAGAATTGTGGTGTATTTATCTTGGCTACCTCAAGCGGTTTATCTAACAATATATCAGGTACCCAGGGTAGTGCTGAAGATGATGATGATGATGATTTTCTGGAATTAAAAGCCGCCTTTGGAGTTGAGAACGATATAATTGGTAGTGGTGACTATTCTGCATCATCAATCTTTATTCTCGGTGAAATCACTTAAAGTTAAAGATTGGAGTATTTCAAGTCTTTGGCATAAGAAGTCACGTAGTCCTTTGGTGGAATTCAGTGGGATATAAATGAAGGTACTCTGACCGTTGATCCATTAATACTGGATCCTTCGTTGAAATAGTAAGAGTAGCAATAGCAAATTCCGATAGCGCCCATTCAACCAGCTGAATAGTAATAGCATCGTGATTTGACAGTGGATGAATTGTAAATGCTGTATGAACATGATGAAAGTGTATTTAGAAAACTGCGAATGTTGTTGAGAGAATTCTGCAGTGAGATTATCCGTTGTAAAGAGTACAAGGCTGTGGTGAAGAATCTGAATCCTTTGGAAGATTATGGCGATGTAGTAAAGATGGATGCACAAGACATTCTTGAAAAGGTTGAGCGCCACGGCTACTAGACAATCAAGCCATTCAAAGAAGACATTGCGGAAATGGTCGAAGGATTCAGACGGTTTGCGTATGAACGTGACGAGGTGTATCGTCTGTCTAGTGTGAATGCTCTCTCTGACCTGCTTGAAGAATGGATTCGAACATTTGATCCCCAGTTCTTACAGTAAGCCAATGAATCAGCTGCCAGGTAGAAAAGACTTGGACCAGAGTATGAGAAACTGATTGCCAAAGTTAATGAACAGAGGATGGAGTATTACAAATCGTTGAAATCAAAGAAGGCAGATAGGGAAGAGGCTGTACGCAGAGAAGTTTTTGTACAATGTGATGATCAGGATAAAGCTGGTGATAACGAGGTGCAAATCTCAGCTGTAAATGTGTAACTTTCCTCTCAGTAATCTTCATCCCAAGATAGTGGTGCCATGTATTAGGATGTCAATGAGGATATTTTGCAAGTGAAATCAAAGTCCATTGTTTCTGGTCATTCTAATGATGGCCCTAAGGTAGTGACGCGTAAGTTAGTAATTATGGACAGTACTGACGATGAATAGAGTCCTAATTTTGTGAATAATAGTGGCAGCAACTCTGAATAATCATCTAGCTCTAGATAGAGTCCTGTTGGTAATGAGTAGAGTTAGCTGTCAACCGTCATGGAGGAGCCTACTTAACACTCTACTAAAGACTAGTCTACTAGCGTTTTTCATGGTGAAGACAGCAATTATATGAACGTTGAATCGGGTGAGAAGGAATAGAGCTAGATAGAGACTATAGTGTGGAAGCCGTTTGTTATTCCATATCGAGCTCCCACCAAGGAGTAGTTGACAGAAGTGTTGGAATAGTTTGTTCACATATCCGCTGGCTTTAATGTTGTAAAGCTGGAAAAATTGCGCAATTAGATCCTCTAAAAGACTTTTAAATGGAAGCAGGACGTTATGCGTCGCGTGAAAGATCTTGTGAAAGAAGTCAAAGATGGTCATTTGCTGTTACAAGAGATTGAGGAGAACAGAGATGTCACTGAACATATATTTGCCAACACTCCGAGCTTGCTAGATGCTCTCAAGATTCCTTAATAAAAGCGTCATTGATAGTTCTTCCTCTCTGTTTCGCGTGCGGCTTGTCATTTGCAGTGATCGTATCCATTTAAAAACGTGAAAATGTGTATGTGTAAGAGACTAAATGTAACATAGTAACTCTTAAATTGATCATCATTTTTATTCAATAATCTTGTCACTTTCAAAGCGCAACTCTTACGAAGCCAGTTTACTAACAAACTTAGACAACTACGTACTGCAAGATGATTGACTGCCGATCCCCTTACCTTCTCTCCTTGAAAAAAAACTTCAGAAAACGCAAATGACAACGCCGACCATTGACACTCTGCTTGCTTTATTGAAAAGGAAGGAGCTGAACAATCTCGTCAATGAATTGGAGAAGGGGAAGATAACGTTTGAAGAGATGATGAATTTCACCGAAGCACAATGGGAGAAGATTGCTGGCACCATTAATGGCATCGACATTTACAATCACCTTCACAAGTTTCAGTTTAGTGCGAGCAATGTGCCTGTGTTGGTTACGGAAGTGACTTTTGATCTCTATCGGTGGGGTGCGAGGATAAAGAAAGGTGGATACACGTCGTAAAGGCTCGAATTGCATAACGGAAGGTTGCCGTTGAAAAGCTTTCTCCAACAAAATCGTCTAGAAAATGTTTACTTGTGGAAGGATGATGGTAATATGACGCTGCTGGTTTATGATGAGTCGGGATTCTGGTCTACTACTACCTTCGAGAACTCTTCTTACTCTTTGAAGGTTAAGGAAACCAAAGATATTGATCGAATGGAGAATTTTTCCACAGTCACTATGGACCAGGTGATTCAAGACTTTGGATTGGAGGATGAGGATGATAATTGGGATCTACACTGCGATGGATCTAATGTAATATTTCCGGGAGAACTTGAAAAGGCTCTCACTCTACTAAGTGCTCGACACACGCTAAATGCTGAAAATTCACGGCGGACTATTATTGAACTCAATTTGCTGTTTGCGTTGGAAGAAGTTGACAAATAGAAATAATTCTTTATACTCGATGGCCAGTTGAAAATTAAAGTCATACGCGAAGTCGGAATTATTGACGATGATGATGATGATGATGATGATCAGTCCCAAAGAGTTGAATATTCCGGTCCTTTAGATTTTGCTATTGGGCATTCCAAGAAAGGTGCGCAAATTCCCCATGACACGACTCTATTCGTCGTGGAAGCTAAATAAAAACCTCCAAATTTTGAACATGAAGGATTTGCTTAGGTTCTTGCTCAGGCCGCAAGTGCTGTTTGTATTCGAAGGAAAAATTAGCGCGGGAGGGACGATTACAGAACATTCTGGATTTATACCGATGGTGAACGTTGGTGTATGGGATATGTACGTCCGGACTTGACTCGAAAGAACGCAATGAAATATGGCAGAACGGCAATTTACACTGCTAGCATGCGAGATTTCAAGATCGATAATTGTATCAGCGTTTACAAACGGGTAGTGCAAATGGTGCGATTGGCATATAACTCAACCCCAAGAAATTCATGCGCCGATTTGACCGAAGAAGACGATACTGATCCACAAACTATAGCAGCAGACATCGTTATTGAGAGGATGGAGAGTTTGGATATTAGATCATGACAGAATTCAATTCGGAGTTTAATTCACAATCCTTGGCTGTATTTCATTCTCATTCATTTGACAATATCAACGATTATTGCATCGCCTCGCGCCTCGCGCCTCTGCCCATCCCAAAACTCTTTTCATCAACTTAAATGTTCGAAATCAAGAATGAATGTTATATATTGGACGAGTGGTCAAAATAACGTTAAACACAGCTAATGCTGTTACATACACAGTATCAATCCCCACATCTCAACTCAGACCAATAGTTTGGAAGTACACCGAACAAATCATGTGTTTGGGAATTTCGCTCTAATCTTAGACAAGGACAGGTCAGTAGTCAATGAGGAATTCCCTTCAAGCTTAGAGTAAGGGCATTTAGCGTTTAAATTGCAACCAAGATGCCACCTTTTTTATATTTTGCGAAGTTAAATCATTTTCAATAACTTTCGGTACCAGTTTAAACGCTTTAGAATCATTTGAAAGCTCTTAATCAAGCTGAAACGGATGGAACAATTTCTGAATTGCTGTCGTTTCTAGAGCAGGTGCTGATCGTGCGCCACTCATTGATAACGAATTTAATAAAAGTTATAACTCCCTCAATAAGAAGCTATTGATGGAGAGAACAAGAACTTTAATCATCATGTATTTGCCACCACTCCAAGCTTACTAGACTCTTTGAAATACACCACAGTGAGAGTAGAAGCGACAGTGAGCCATCACTTAGTGTCGCGTGTTGTATATATTACGCGTTTTAATATCTCCATAATGAGGAAATGTGTATGTTAGTAAAAGACTAAATGTAACATATAATGGTCATGATCATTCATGAGAAAAAACTTCACTACTCTATAATCTTGTCACTTTCAAAGCGCAACTCTTACGAAGCCAGTTTACCAACAAATTTAGAAAATTAAGATGATTTGAGTTTATGAGCGAGGATAGACTGATCCGCAACTTCACCTTATGATACACCTTAACTAGTATTTATCAAAGAAGAGCGCGCAGACGCAGGATATAGTTAATGGTCATGCAACACTTGATTATTGTTTTCAATGATACCACTCAGAGTATTCCTTAATTACGAAGCAGCTTACACTGTAGATGTATTAGTTAATGTATCGCTATCTTGCAGAACAGCCTTCTGCTCAATTTACTAATCTAAATACTGAGAAGTTAGATCCATCTAATCTTGGTTCAAAATGGTAGTAGTAGCATCTAATGACAGTTATTCAAAAGCGCGATCCACTGCTGATGACCAAACTTGGGAAAATTACTGATCCACACTGTACTCCTACTATCTCGTAACACTACTCTAATGACTATGCCATACTTACTGCATATGATAATCATTATTATTAGCTGACGTATTCGAAAAATCTCCTCCCTAAGTATCACCACTACCATGAATTGTAAGGTATCGATCAAATTCATCCACAGATAGCTAATGCTGGCCATGCTATTACCTAGGAGCTTTATTAATTTCATGAAATCGGTAATTATGATCAGTACCGATAGTTGACTTTTCACTTTAAAGATGGTGTTATATTTGACTATTCGAGAGATTATTGTTTTCCCATACAGAATCAAACTACTGTCTCATGTCGGCATCCAATACTCCTCCTATCTGACCATCGCGTCTCTACTAGATCCCGCTTCGATCAAATATAAATTACTCCTTATGAAGCTATGGCCTCTGCTAAATGAACCTTGTACTTCTGCTTTGTTTAGAGTCTGACATCACGATTACTCTGGGCCAATGAACAATTGCAACTCCGCCTTCAAGAATGCTGTCGAGAGACGAGAAGAAAAGAGTGAAGTATGGTGACAAATTTCGACAATAAAAAGATTTGGCGAAGAAACTGTTGATTGTGATACTACTAAATTACTTATTTAATAATGTGATCAAGCCAATTTCGCCACGAATATCCGGTATGTGCCACATTAAAGACAATTAGACGTCTTGCATTATGTGCAACGGTAAAGAAATGCAGCTGCCTCCATTTTCCACTGTAGCCGATAAACGCGGTACATAATTTGGTATTCAAGCAAAAAAATGAATACATTAGTTGTCCTCGTATGACAACGTTCATTGCCGGTAGGTAAACGTCGTGCCGGAAAGTCTTAACCAATCATTTCGACGAATGTTGATTGCTCCTCGCTTGTGGCCCGTACTGCAATTCTATTTACAGTATCTGATTGAAGTTTTCCTTTCTAGCAAGCTAAGTAGCAACCCATTGACTATTTGGCTGCATCATTTGAAACGGAAATTGACATCATTTTTTAAAACGCGGCATGTGCACTTTCTCCAATTCGGACTCGACAAAATCTAATCATTTGAATAGAATGGCACCTGTACGTGATACTGACCAGGAAAATGATGCTTTTACAAATGAATAAGCAATCCTAGTGCCAAGGCTACGTCTTCCACGAGTGACAAGGGTTGAATTTGATCAATTAAAGTCAGATGTTAATGAATTGAAAGCTGAAGTTAGGCTTGAGTTTGATCAATTAAAGTCAGATGTTGATTAATTAAAAGCTGAAGTTAGGCTTGAGTTTGATCAATTAAAGTCAGATGTTGATTAATTAAAAGCTGGTGTTGCCAGGATTCTATAAATCCTTGAGGGAAATGTCGTGGATGCACGTAGGTAATTTGGTGGCGAGTCTCAAAATTGAAGACCTGATGAAATGATAAGTTTTTAATAGCCTAGATTTCTATTTTACTTTGAACTTTTGTTACCTTTTAACACAGTTACTGCATTCTGAAACATCTTTAATCAACTCGGCGCGTTTTATGGGAAGTGAGCGAGCTAGAAGCCTTCGAAAAATTCACTCACGAGATGTAAACAACATTTATAATCAATCAGAGTAACGTAACTTTTATAATTTCTCGACTCAGCCCTGGGCCGGGTGAAGTGAACACGGTCTTAATATGAAATTGATTCTGACTCTATATATACTCCTTGAACGAGTACAAATCTCCTGTACAACCAAAGTATTACGTTTTACAGCTGAACAATGCAAATCCTTACTTAATTAGTAATTGAGTCATTATACGCGTCAACTTGTGATAATTCTCTTTGCAATACATCACCTCACTACCCAAGATCAAATCATACTTTCTACTCTCCGTCAGATTGTCACAAGAATTTATGGCATCTGGCAGCTATTTCCAATCGCCAGCATAGAATCCTAATGCTATTCCATCAATACTAGAATCACCAACATCACTTACAGTTCGCGTATTAATCTCCATGTCTTGCTGAGCTGGGACGCGACCACCGTTACTTGCCGCCATCTCGCAACGCCGTTCATTCAACTATCGTGAATTGAGAAGGAAGTTGGGCATAGTGACCATTTATATGACTTCTTTATTGTAATCTTACACGTCGATACTCTGAACGTATTGATTCCCGAATTGCATACAAGTGATTGAAGGTAGTGCGCTACCGCAACCAATTTCCAAAACACGTAGAGGACGTGATGATAAACCATTGTAATTATGATCGATAGACTAAAAGAATTGATACAAATACAGGCATAGATCAATGCTACACTCCCAAGTCTTACATCCGCCTTCATAAACATTAGGTACCAGATCGGTGGCTGAGTGTTGCTATATTATACGAGCAAGATCATTATTGCACTCACCATCACCCTCCATGTCATTATCATCCTACTGCATAATTTAAAACTATATATCGTCATAACTCCTTTTAAATACAGTAAATTGATCACCAATACGGACACACTCAGATACTACGTGCATTGTTGTATCTCTCTCGACATCGCCGTCAATCACATCTTACTCAGTGCAAGACTACTTGGCGAATATGACGCGTTTACAAGGCTTAGACACGTATATATCAGTTTATTAAGCCTACTAACTTAAATCATTGTTTGCACTATTGCCAAAATCTAATTAAAATTCAAATTCCTATGTCATTATATTGATAATCCGGTAGATCAATCCCAACCAAAAAAGCCTGTATATTTGTAAAGTTTTCAAAATTGAGCTGCATTAAAATTTAAAAACCTCTTGACACACTCAACGAGTGTATAAAAAGAACACATCGTATATCACTAACTCATATTTCAATCAACAGTTTAAACAAGCCTTTAACAAAGCCGATAATTTCGTTAACACCCAACTTACTCTCACCGTACAGGCGATCAACAAACGTAATCCCAACCTCTTCCACGCTGAATCCAAATTACTGAATTGCCCGAACTATAATCTCCATTTAAAAGACATAGCCCTTAGATGTACAGCTATTGATACACTTGTCCAGAACACTCTTCTTGTACAGACGGAAAGATCCGGTGAGATCAGATACATTGGCACCCAACATGATGGAGCCGAGCATATTGGCACCTCGCGACGTCAATTTCCGTTTCAGCGACCAGCCGTACACGCCCGCAGAATATCCGTCGCCGCTCTTACTGTTGTTATATCTCGTGCCCGTCACAATGTCCGCGCCCGTTTCCCTCTGTTTCAGGATGAACTCGGGAATAAATTTGGGATGATGAGACAGGTCGGCATCCATCAGGATTACAAAGTCTCCTCTAGCACACTCCAATCCAAACTTGTATGCACTTCCCAATCCCAGTTTTCCGGCTCTAGTTTTCAACACAATCTTATCCGTACCATATACTTTCTACAATTACTTTGCCACCTGCTGAGTTCCATCAGGAGAGTTGTCATCGATGATCACAATTTCCCACTAGTCTGTACACTGAGTCAAGTACTTTTCCAAGAGAAACACTATAATAGGCAAGTTCTATCTCTCATTATATGTTGGCAATAGCACTGAATACAGCATCTTCTATCTTATGATCTTTTTCAATAAAAATATAAAGAGGTAATTAGTAACGATGTCTTGGTAGATTAAAGAAGAAAAGTTCAACTTCTGCTAGAGATAAAGTGTTGAATCAAACAAGATCTCGTTTTCCTTCTTCGCCCGTTAAGTTGCCGTCCGTCTAACGCAGTAGAGTAGACAGACACACGTAAGCTTTAATACGCCCAGCGTACACATTTGGGAGATGATTAGCGTAATTACTGGGGAAAGAATTTCATGAGTCTTTTATTAGAGAAAATTTGCAAGACCAGCGCACTGTCTTACCAAAGCTGGCTACGCGCCTCGATGTGAAATAGTCCGTCAGTTTTATTTGTGACCTGTCTATCATGAAGTAAGAAAGGAAATCTAGCTATAAGAGGCAAGCGCAGTTATAATTGAAGAATAATAGAAAAGGAGATCACGTCAAAAATAATTTGACGCTCGATCAGAATGGTGTACTTGACGTTGTTGTGAAGGATAGAAAAAACGCGCGTTTATCACTGGATACGCTGGTACTGGAAAGTCTGCTGTGGTTAATGCGATTAGAAGACACATCGACTCTTAACGGCGTTCAAGGATTAATTACCGAGTATTAGCTGCCACTAATAACGCTGCTAAACGCGTCAATGGGCACACTCTTCACCGGACATTTGGCATACCTTTTGGTGCAGAGTCTGATGATAGATTTTAAATAAGCGTGAGAGACAATGTTAGGAAGGACATCAAGTCGATTAATTTCATTAATTATTGACGAAATTTCGCTGGTGTCCGACCGCATGTTAGATCTGCTGGATCGTTATTTAAAATTCACTCAAAAACAATGAACTGGATTTTGGTGGTGTTTAAACGGTCTTTGTGGGCGATTTTGCGCAACTGGCACCAAGGCGCCATGGTTATGCTTTTTAGTCTCGTCTTTGGGAACGACACGTGACTCCTATCACTACTTCACGTAAGTTCATAGATAAAGATGTATGAGTATGATCAATGCGCTGAATGAGTGTCGATTGCGAATGAATACAGGGTGATTAGTTACCTGCAGAGACCATAACATTTCTAGAGATTAAATTATAAAAGGACGCGAATTCAATATCCGTGGGATGCAGTGTTTGAAATGTTTGATGTAGATGGAGGACTTTATAATGTTATCGATGCTGACATCCCAGAATGTTTAAGTGTTGACAGATTTGCCGGATCGGTAGTGAAATAGGCACGTGCCTAGGGAGCATCTCAAAGTTAGATTGTAAAACTGTGATGATCTGTCAGCGTTGGATGATTGACGCCAATCTGAATCCGTGTCGTTCGAATAAAGAATACTCTGACCATCTGGCTCGTTAGAATATGCTGGTTGTTTTAGAGGACTTGTTGAAACCTTTGAAGAGCCAAAATAGTCCTTCAATATCTCATGGTAGTGAGACAGATTTTGAGTGTCAAAAGTTTAAAGATTATGATAAAGTGCTTAGATAAATGTGTTCTGTTATACAAACACATGATAAGTTAAATATACTACTATGTCTATTTTCATGTTACTTATCCTTTTTTATATCCTTTCACCTTAAGAGATAATATTGTTTTGTCTATCCAAAGGCTCAAAAAGGCTCAATGAAAAGTCAATACTGATGAGAGCCGAATTCTGTAGCACTTTGAAACGCGCCATGTGAAAAAGTTGAAAATCCCTCTCCATCTCATAAGCTGCTAACAAGTGTGTTACCAAGAACAACATTTGATCAATTTTCTCCATCTACCATATCTATCATTTTTGTCATCAATCTTCTGAACTCTTTATCAATTATAGTTACTCACACTCCATATTAATGGATTCTGAGAACAAGCAGCATAGACCAAAGTAGGCTGGCAAGAAGGTGGATAAGAAGAAACGCGTCAGCACGGCAAAGAACAATCCCAAAGCTTTCGCGTTTGCCAACTCTGGAAAGGCTAATCGGACTGGTAGGAGAAATGCAGATATATCTGAGCGTAGATTACACGTCCCGCTGGTTGATAGAACTCCTGAGTAGTAACCGCCAGTTATTGTCGCTGTTGTCGGTCCTCCAAAGGTATGATTTATTATACATTTTCGGGTTATGGTGCCGTGCTTTGGCTTAATCAATGAATGAGGACTCGCGTTGAGTTATGGTCTATATCCATCTCTTATTCACTAGTATTTGGCGATCGACTTTTATCTATAGTCGTGTCACCTAACGGAATAGTGATAGATCAATATTCAATCTATAATTGTCGATACTATAAGGTGAATTGATTACAAGTTTATATCAATTTGTGTAAGTCATCGATACATTTACTACCTCAATGACATGCATCTCCTCATTGGTTCTCATTGGTTTAATTAAAGCACTGCGCCATAGCTCTTTATATGTATATCAACTCATTATGATTCACTAATTATGTCACTGTGTAGACTGGTAAAAGTACGCTAATCAAGTGCCTGGTGAAAAGATATACAAAGCAAAGTCTTACCGAAATCAAAGGCCCTGTGACTGTAGTGGCTGGTAAGAAGAAGAGATTGACTTTTATTGAATGCTCCAATGATATCAATGCCATGGTGGATATCGCCAAGATTGCTGATCTGGTCATATTGACTGTGGACGCGTCATTTGGCTTTGAGATGGAGACTTTTGAGTTTTTGAACATTGTGCAGAGCCATGGATTCCCTCGTATTATTGGCGTGCTCACCCACTTGGACTCTCCTAAATTCTTGGCCAGGAACAATGGAGTCAAGAAGTTGAAGGCTGTGAAGAAGAAGTTGAAGCACAGGTTCTGGACTGAGATTTATCAGGGTGCCAAACTGTTCTACCTATCCGGTCTTCTTCATGGTACCAAGTATCCCAAGAATGAGATTCTTAATCTAAGTAGATTTATTAGTGTCACCAAGTTCCGACCTCTGATATTCAGGAATACTCATTCTTACGTGCTGTGTGATAGATTTGAAGACCTGACGCCGGAAGAGGAGATATTTCGCACCAAGGAGAAGTGCGATAGAACCATATCATTATATGGTTACGCTAGAGGTACCAGGATGCGTAATAAGATGAATGTACACCTGGCTGGAGTCGGTGATTTCCAGGTGGATAATATCAGTGCTCTGCCCGATCCGTGCCCGTGTCCATCCACTCTTCGGGAGGTGACCAAGAGACGTCTTGATGAGAAGTAGATCTCCGTGTACGCGCCCATGTCTAATCTCGGTGGTATCATGTATGACAAGGATGCAGTCTATATTTCAGTGCCCGGGTATCTTAGTAAGAAGGAAGATATGCCAGTCAGAAGTGCAGTGGATGATGCAGAAGACGCTGGTGATCAGGATGGGGGAAATGATCCCGCCTTGATCGAAGCTCTATAGAATGTGTAAAAGACTGAAGGTGAGCAGTTGATCACAAACATGTAGAGCACCTAGAAGACGCTGGCTGAATAGTTGCAAGGTTCTTAACTGAGATTGTTCAGTAAATCTAAAGCATTAAAGTCTGATGAATGGAAAACGAAAGTGGATGAGGAGGATTATTCTAGTGCTGAAGACAGTAGTGAAGATACGGATGAAGATGCATCTGCAATGAAGTAAAGATATCCCATTGAGCAGTAGGAGGTTGACGATACCGGGCGCGTTAGAAGAAGAGCAGTATTTGGTGATAATGATTCTGAAGTAGATGAGGATGAGGATGATGATGATGAGTAGGATGAAGAAGATTTATAATCTGATGTTGAAGGTGAAATCTCTGAATCTGAATAGAGAGGTGTCGAAGAGGATGGCTTTGTTAATGCCGAATAAGAGGAGGATATTGACTTTGCTGATAGTGATAGCGATATTGGAGATTTGTCAGATGAAGATCTTTTGTTGAATGGAGATGATGGCGAGGATCTGCCGTATAATTCTGATAATGATAATGATTCAGATGAAGATGGTGCGTTGGAAGTCTCTATGGAGTGGAAGAAAAAGTTGTAAGAGAAGGCAGAGAGTACTTTTAAGAAGAGTTCTATCGTCAATCTGATGGATCTGGTGTACGGCTCCACCTAAGGGGACTTAAAGTTGAATAACACGCGCAAACCTTTAGATTCGGTTGGTAATTTCTTAAAGAGAGTCGATCTAGATTCTTCAAAGTAATAATAATAAGGGAGATAATGTCAGCAGTCAGTGGAGGATTATCAGGCTGTTGACGGTAATCTCGATGACTGGATGGATTCTAAAAAGTTGGAATCCATTAGAAATCGATTTATCACTGGAGCTTTAGATAGCGAAGGTGATGGCGAAGACAATATGGCGTCTCTTGAAGGGGATGATATGAGAGCGAATGGTGAAGAAGAAGTGTATGGCGATTTTGAGGATTTGGAAGCTGAGAGTGCAGAAGTAGGCGCACCATCATCGGTTGAGAAATAGTCCAATATGTCCTCCTCTAATATTGCACATGACAATGATGATAAGCTGGCAGAGATATAAAAGAAGAAGGAGTAGCTGAAGAAAAAGTTTGATGCCGAGTATGACAATAAGGGTAATGGAGGAAGTTTGGGTGTGGATGATCTTGATGAAGATGGAACTATGGATCAGCCAGAACCAGCAACCTATTACGACAAGGTGAAAAGTGAAATGGCCAAGCAGAAGTAGATCAACACTGAAGAATTTGAGTAAGATGATGTTGACGTTAGATCAAAGGTTGAAGGTTATCTACCTGGATAATATGTCCGCATTATCATTAAGGGAGTACCTGCTGAATTTGTCCAGAATTTTGATGCCACGTATCCAATACTGCTCGGCGGTCTCCTCCCTAATGAAGAGAAGATGGGCTTTCTTCAGGTTCGTATCAAGAAGCATCGTTGGTATAAGAGAATTTTGAAGACTAATGATCCTCTGATATTCTCACTTGGCTGGAGAAGATTCTAGTCTATGCCGCAGTACTCCCTAAATGATAATACGCGTAATCGTCTGTTGAAGTACACGCCTGAGCACATGCATTGTCTGGCTACGTTCTATGGTCCGCTGTCAGCTGCTAATACTGGATTCTGCTGTTTTCAGTCTGTAAGTGAATTATCGTCGGATTTTCGTATTGCTGCCACTGGTGTAGTGTTGGAGAATGATCAGAATTTCCAGATTGTGAAGAAGTTGAAGTTGACTGGACATCCATTTATGATCAAGAGAAAGACGGCGTTCATCAAGGACATGTTCACGTCCGCTCTCGAGGTGGCCAAATTTGAAGGTGCTAGTATTCGTACAGTGTCCGGTATACGTGGTCAAGTGAAGAAGTATGTAAAGACTGTGCCCGGTGCATTCCGTGCTACCTTCGAGGATAAGATTATAATGTCTGATATTGTGTTCCTGAAGTGTTGGTATCCGGTGAAAGCTAACAAGTATTACAATCCAGTGACTAATATGCTTCTGGCGTAAAGTTCAAAGTCTGAGTGGAAGGGTATGCGGTTGATCAGAGATGTGCGTCATGATAACAAGATTCCTATCCCTCGGAATACAGACTCTGAGTACAAGTCCATCACTGATCGTCCGGAGGTCAGAAAGTTTAACAAGCTAAAGATTCCGAAAGCGATTATGAAGGAGCTTCCATATTCCACGCGTCCAAAGTCTGATGTGAAGCGTGCATCCAACAAGCCGCTCTACTCTTAGAAGAGAGCTGTTATTTTAGAGCCTAAGGAGAAGAAGATCTACACTCTCTTGCAGCAGATCAATACCATCAAGAATGAGAAGGAGGCCAAGCGCAAAGCTACAGATGCCAAGAAGAAGGTTGAGCGCATGAAGAAGTTGAAGATGGAAGAGTAGTTGGACGAAGAGATGAACAGGAAGCGCAAGAAGGAGACTTTTAAGAAGATGGCCATGTAATAGAAGAAGAACGAGGATGCAATGTCATCTGGAAAGTATAAGAAGAGAAAGGCGTGATAAAGTTAATAACAAGAGAATATTTTGAGTATAAAGCATATCACACTCATTTTAAACGCTTGCTAGTATTTCCATTGTATGATAAGAGTAACTTTACTTCAGCCAGCTACTCTTCTAATCTGTTTCTAGCTTTATACTGCGTTGAGGTGTGAGATTGTAGTTCCGAGAGCGTACCTTTCAAATTCAATATCTCTTACTTGGCCATTTAGTAAGCTTGAGTGACAAGATTCAACTGCTTCATACATTCCTAATACTATCGCACATACACACTATCTTCACGCTCAGTCAGCTATCTGATCTTCCTATCAGCACTCTGCTGGGCACGTTCAACTTTCAACCGAGCATCATGCAGCAGATTCAACTTTTACAGAGCCATCTTGGCCATTTCCTGATCCTCTGCGGCAAAGCGACCAACTTATAGAGACTAAGTCATCAGCCGTTCATACTTTAACAACAAATGCCTATTCGACTCGACGTGATGATTATAGAATACTTTGTCGCTTTCAATCTAATTGACCAGAGACTGCTTTTCTTCCTTCCACGAGGCAAGATCTTGCGCATGCTTCTCCTCTAATAACTTTAGTTAGTACTGCAGCTGCTGGATCTGAGCTTGCAATTTCATAGTCTAACCACTAATGAAAGAATCCTTCCTGTCTTGCACACTAATCATTCTTCTCTTGCTAAGATCTAAAGCTGCCAATGGTGGAGGAATCGGGTGATCAAACTGTTTCTGCTACTACTAAGATTATTTTACTGGCTATTCTTACGATGCAATTTTCTATTTAAGAGCCAAAATCTATTCGACATTTAAATCAGCACCTCCATCAGATGCAGCCACTGTCTAATCAAGCAGATTCTCCAACTCTTCGTAATCCGATCTCAATTTAGCAAACTCAGATTAGACTTGATTCAGCTAATCGGATAGTGCAGACGCTTTCTAACGTTCTGCATCCAAAACGGCGACTTCCATCTATAACTATGCACAATTCTTTTCCAAGTCAATGACTCTGTTGGTATACACTGAAGATTGCATTTAGAAATCAGCCACAACCTTCTTAGTCTGAGAGAGTTCATCCTATTGCATGCCATGAATCAGTGTCAATTCTCGATACTTGTCCTCCACCGCCTTTTTCTCTTACTCAAGAAATTGTAGCTATTACCTCATTTACTAGACTGCAGCAGAGTCGCTCTACATCTTTTCATATGACTTGAGGAGACCTTAAAGCTCCTACGCGTATCTTGAACAATTATCAGCCGCACTATCCAGCATTGACACCACACGCTAACCCAGAGAATTCTCTATAGCACTCTTCAACGCGACAAAAACTCTCTTCCACACTTTGCTTGAGGGGCCACTGGACAGATGTTACTCTGTTATCGAATGCAACTTCTCCGTGAAAGACTTCATGGTAGTTGGAATCTCATCAAGATCATCCCAAACGGCCTCCATCTTGGACAGGTACACTTCAGGCTTGACGTTAGCGAGACTGCTAGACTTGCGTCTCCTCTCTTGTGTCGTAGGTGACTGGATAATAAGAGCGTCATCAAGTCTATTTACAAGCATCTCAGCAGTATCCTCAACATCCTTCTTCCATCTCAGACATTCGTTCAATTACTGCTGCACTTTAAAATTTTAAGCAACCAACACATCCTTCTCCCTTTCTAAATCCATCTTGAGCGCATTAGATTCATTTAGAGAGGAGACCTGCTCACGCAACTCCCTCTCAGTCTTGCTCAGTTTCTTCTTCAAAGACTGTGCAGAATCACCCAATTTACCATACTCTTCCTTAAGCAGGTCGTATTTCACACGTAGATCAGCAATCTACTTCTCCAACTGGTCCTGATTGAAATTCATTGAGCTCTCCACCTTTCGCTGTGCATCTGCCAACTTGTTCTCCAAATCAGCTTTGGTGCGCAGCAGCTGATAAATTTTCTCGCTCTACTCATTCAATTTAGTCTTGCTCTCCTCCGCCTGAATTGTCAGATCGAACATTTCCGCCGTGGCACGTTCACGCTCCTTCTCCACTGCCTTCTACGCTTCATTCAGCTCCTTTTGCAGATATTCAAATTCATCCTTGGCTTTCGACAACAGCCTATCTCTATTCTCCACCGATGTTATTTTATCTTTTAACTAAGATTATAAAGATCTTATCTCGGCTTTATCAGCAGAGTTGGCCTCAAACATTTGCTTATCAGCATTCAAGAGATCACTCTTAGCCTTGGCGAGATCTTTAGTCAAGTGGGCAATAACATCATTCAGTTCTCTTTCCTTATTCATCTAAACAGTAAGCTATTCCTCGCGTTCCTTTAACTCTTTGCTCAATTTAGACTCTATCTCCACGTAGTTATCACATGAGCGCTGAGATTCAGTCAATTTCAACTAGACAGCAGAGTATTGCTACTTCAGTTCTAATAACTCTTAAGTGACTGTTTGATTGAGAGCGGCCACTTCAGTTTTCTCTTTACTTACTTGTGCAACACGAAATTCCAGCTAATCAACTTGTGACTATAATTCCACGCAGCTGCTATAGGCCTATTCAATCTCCTACTGCGAAATCTTATTGCTAGTTCTCTCTTGATCCAAATTCTGCTAAATGATCGACATGTACTCATTAGATTGCTGCCCATTGGATGCCTTCAAAGCGGTCAGCTCATAATTCAACTGATCAATTTTAGACACATAATTAGCCATGGACACTTCCATTCGCTAACTATCAGATTAGAATATTTTGCACTTACTTTATAAACCTTGATTCTCCGTTAACAATTCATCTCTCTAACTAGACACCAGACTGATTTTAACATTTAATGCTTCAATGTCAGCCAACAGCTTGGACTCCTTCACTTTAAACTAATCCAATTCCAATTTTATAGCTAGAGATTAGTCATCCTTAGATCGAGTCAGAGCATCTGTCTACGAGTCTTCTAGTCGGTTCAAATTAGCTTCTAACATTACAATTTACTGTTTAGACGAAATCAACTACGTCTCTAATTTGGTCTTCTCACTAGCCAGAGCCGCCATATCACCTTCCAGCTCCTTCCTACCAGCGATCTCAAGATTAAGCCTATGCTGAACGGCATTCAGCTCTGACGAAAGCTCAACATACAGCTGCTCTTTACTTGAGAATGGCTCCTCTCCGATGGAAGAGAGAGAATGATTGCCAGAGTGCCGATTAGATTTGCTTGACGCGTTTACTTCCATATAAAGACGCTCCTTATCCTCAGCCTCTCTACGCAGCAGCGCCAGCTTCTGATTGCCATTTTCAAGCTCCTGCCTCATTGACTTCAACTTTTCATCAGACTCTACCTACTTCTACAGCATTTCTCGCCTCAACTTAAAGTTCTCTTCGTCCTTGGTCTTCAAATCCTTCACGAGAGACGCGATCTACTCTGAACTTACAACATTCACATTTTTGCCGCCATTGCTGGATGAATGGGACATCAATTCCAACTGCTTTTTAAGATCCAGATTAGATTAAATCGCCTTGGTTAAATTCACTTGTAATTGCTCATTGTCAGTCTTTTGCTCACTTAGATCAGACTCCAAGTCAACAATTTGGATGTCTTTAGCCTGCAACTATGATCTCAGGGAAGACAATGCCTATTGACTATCAGTAAACTACTTTTACAGCAGCGACTTTTCATTCTATACAGACTTGAAATTGTCCTATAACTCAGACAGTTCCTTATTCTAAGAAGCTTTAACACTTTCATTTTAAGCCTCCAACTGCTAAATCTTGAGCAAAGCCTCCTGTAATTCAGCATTAATCTGACCGGCAGATTGAATAGCAGTCATGTTGGCGCTGGAGTTCTACACATCCAGAGACTGCTGCTCATACTGAGTCTTCAATAACGCGAACTGGGTGATCATATCCCGTGCGGCATCCAAAGCCTATTAAGGCATTTGATCTTCATTGTCAGAATCTCCAATCTCTACCAGGCCGGATAACACAAAAGTATTCATTAACTCAGCTAACGTGTCTTTCAAATGGCGATTCTTCTCTTCCAACTAAAGATACTTGTGCACCTATTGTGGATTCGCAGCATCTGACATATTTTCTGGATATTGAGATTTCTACTATTACTAAGAGTGGGACTCGTTATTATTAACCTAACCAGATATCCCGACACTTTTAGACTTGAACAGATTACTAGCATTAGATACAGACAGTTGAGACTTTGACTTGGTAGAATTCTAAGACTTTCTATCATTGAATAGTTCATCACCTGATGACTTAGTAGACTACTGCAGAGGCTGTGAACCAAACATATCAATATCATTCGATGAGTGCACATTAGTCTCGTATGTGCTATTTTAATTACTCTATGCAATCATCGACAACTTACGCGGCATACTAATGGTTGTGGCGACCCCACTTTTAAGTGAGCCACGTCTGGACAAGGGATTATATACCACAGTCTCTTCAACTCCTTTATTGTTAATCACAACCTCGGGAATCAGCAAACTCTTTCTAGATGACTCTTGGTTATCAACAACGATACGCGGCATAGTGTACGTCTAATGAGCAGAGGAATTAGATATTTAACTGTTACCATGTGGGTGTGGCATAGTTTAAAAATTCTTGCCATTAGCACTCATGGACTCATTAAAATCATCAGCTGCTGCACTGTCACCCAAATTCAACTCGCGGCTACTTATAATATCTTCTACATCATCCTCAGCCTCATAATTGCGTCTGGCATTGGCATTAACAAGCAATTTGTAGATGGCAACAGCTGGCACTGAATCTTCATCAATTGAGTTGTCATTCTTCAGATCTTCCTGTACATCAGTCATTGCATCTTTGGCATATTCCATAGGAGATAGTCCAGAGTAATCCAGCGTATCCATATCGATCCCCTTGTCAATCAAAGCTTTACATATATCATAACACTGTTCAATAACTGCATGATGTAAAGCATTCCTCTTACTTCTATCCAGGAGCTGCAAATTACAATTATTCTTTATCAGAAACTGAGCGACATCGTAATGGCGACGAAGGATACTCTCAATCAGAATAGGCTCACCACTGCTCTTATTAATCTCGTTTACATTCGCACCTCTCAAGATTAGAACTGTGCATACAGCGAGATCATCATTGTACATAGCATAGTGAAGCGGTGACTTTCCATGCTTATCAATCACATTAAGAGCGGCAGTGCTTTCGTTCATCAGTACGCGTAACAGATCTATTCTCTAAGTAATTACCGCAAGACACAGCGGAGTTCGCCCATCCGAGTCAACTGCATTAATTGCATTCAAGATATCTTTGGCATTATTAGTAGTGTCCACAGCCATCTTTGCAAACTCAGTCCTGCCTAGCAGTGCACTCCAATGAAACAGATTTCTACCACACTTCTTGTCCGCCTGGCCCAGATCTGCCTTCTTCTTACTGATCAATTCTCGAAACTTTTCCTAATCTTCCTGAAACAGAGCTTTCAAGATGGACGGCAGACCTTTAACAAAGTCTTTGTTGTCGACGAAATCTTGAATCTGTGGGATATTATTATCTTCATCCTGACGCGAAGACTGCTGTTACTGCGAGCCAGTAGGGGAAGCTTGGTCCTTGACTGAGGCTTTGGATGATCTTCTACCAAAGTTAACGAATGATGATATCGATCCACGGCGTTCCTTTTTCTCGCCGCCTTCCTATCGCGATCCTCCAACGTCGGGCGAGAGTGTCTGCTTATTGTTAGTGTTGTTGGTACCACTGCTTGATGATTTGATCTTGAACATTTATCACTCTTCTCTGTATGCAGATTCTTAGATAGTAATAATAATTAAAGATTGATTCCCCTCAGTCTAATGAACTAAAAATTACTACAACAGTATTTTGAATAAAACAACTTGAATCAACATCAGCATAGATTGTCAATGTAGATGTTGCCATGGTGTTGATTGTTAATCTCCAAGCGGTGTCTCTTATTGAGGAAAGAAAAGATGGCTTTAATGGTAAGTGTTCAATTGACCCATCTTTTTAAAGTATTAACTGGATTACTTAACTTAAAATTTTGAATTTAAACATCATCTATATTCATTCATTCTAAATCATTCACTCTATAAGTTGACTGTCGCTGTTATTTCCACTAGCCTCACTTCCGTCTTGAGAATCTCTATACAATCCTAGTCTTGCAGTCTTCTTTTTAACAATTTCTTCCAATATTTCATTCAGAATAGCAGGTTCAGTGGCAATGATTCTATCGGTTGACTCCAGGGTGGAAGTAGACTCTAGAAGACTATTCTGCACGGAAGTTCTACGCGAAGTGCTGTTCAAACGGTCAGATATTGACGATTCTAGACTACTGTTCGCGGTAGTGGAAGGTTCGGCAGTGGCAGTGGCAGCAGCAGAAATTTCTTTTAATCGCATTTGATTTCGCTTTATGTCCCGCTATTGCTTTTTAATCTACCTTTATTGACTGGGTGATAACGCGCTAGAAGATGATGATGATGCCACCACTAAATTGCCCATAAAACTCTAATCTCCATTTCCTTATTAACTCAGACGCTTTGCTTTTACACTTTACTGCGTTCTAGATTACTTAGGAGATGCATATATACCATAATCAATTCCATATATATATGGAATGTCTGGATGAACAGGCTCTTGCGGCAATCTCATACCATTTCCATCCGCGCCAGCCTCTAACTCTCCCATACTTTCGATCATAGGGCTTCGCCCGTTGTTTCCAATACTAAAATTACTGATGGTTCTACTCTGACTATTGATAAGCATACTCCGCTTCACTGCCGAAGATGAGTTGGAATTACTAGAGCTTGCAGACGACACAGTAGACGACACAGATTGCCTTTTTGCAGATGGAGAATTAACCGTTCCAAGAAACTTTTACAAGTACTCCTCACCTTGCCTTCGGTGTTCCTCATCGTCGTTAAATTTACCACTACTTTATTCTTTGATCAATTGTGCAATCTCAGCCCTCTACTACGGCTTCTGTACTTTCATCTTCTTATTCGTCATATCAGCGGAGGCTCGGCGGATTTCAGATGCATGTTTGGGCTTCGACAAACTATCCATTGATTTCTGCTTGTGCACGTTCGGCGGCGTCTAGTTGGTACCGCCACTTGAATCGCTGGACAGCAGAGACTGACTAGAAGGGGCAGCTTACTAAACAGAAGAATTTATAGTGTCTTTCGACAAGACATTTACACGAGATGACGAATTCAAATCGGAACCAGCATCGCTCCCAAGTAAACTAGACTCATTAGTTGATTACGGAGTAGAATCGACAGTTGGCTATTTGGCCCGTTAAAGTACCATATTATCACGACTACCTGGCTGCGAGTCTTCGTTAACAGAGCTTTCCTAATTGGAACCATGTCGCGGACGATGTGAAGACGGGGAAGCTTGCAAATTCGTCTGGTTCTCATAAACATTCAATACGTCATTAATTATATCATTAGATGCCTCCACACCTTACGGAACAGATATATCCACAATAGATTACTAATCTACAGTTTAAGATGCCAGATGATTTGTATTAACGTTCTTTTACGTGCTTGAAAGTTCCATATTTTTACTCTACTACGCATCGACGACTGGTAGTATAAGATTAAAAGACGACAAATGACTAGATTCTACATATTGATCTTAAAACAGAGTACCTGACTAATCTAGGCTAGTTATTGTTGAATTAGATGGTAATATTGACTAACTCAGCGGAGAAGGCGCAACTGTCCTTTCAGGTCGACGAGGCTGAGGCGATTGCTTTTGCATGGCGGCATTTCTGACCCCCATAGTCGGGCTACTATTAGACTTCTATGACTACTAATTACCACCAAAATAATCTTCATCAATTGAGGCAATTTGAGCTTGCCCAATTATGGTAGCAGTCGGAGTAAGATCATCATTAAGAGCAGTCCGAGAGGATGAGCCACTATTGTGAGAAGATGGATTCCTTTGTAGAACAAAATTAAGTTATCCTTCTTCCAGCGAGTCAGTCTCCTGTTCAATCATAAAACTCTTCACAACATCACCAAACTTCAACTCATCTGAAATCATAATATCAGGCTTCATTATGGAAATCAGTTACTAATGAGGCCGCTGCAGAAGATCCAAGGCAGATAATGTCAGACTCGCCTAACTATTTGCACCTAATGACGTAACTTCTTCTCGCACTTTCCATAGGTGAAAATCTTCACTACAGTCAATGAAATTACCTACCGCTCTTTGGAGAGGCGAAAGTTTAAATTTTTTCTAAGCCAACTCAACTACTTCTTTCATCTTGAGATCAGATTTTACTCCTAATGTCTTCACAGCTTGCATGACACCGTTCACAAAAGTGTCACCATGATAATAGACGCGTATGAGATACTGATCCTCGATCACATATTCAGGTTAAACGTTAGACTTCAAATTTAAAAGAAACTTGATTTCACTATCATTGGGAGTTCTAATAGAAGAGATTTTGCCATCAGCTGATACACTTTCCAAGTATCGGAGAATGCCTTTCTGAGAAGATGGCGCAACACCGGGCCTTATAGACTTTGATTACAACCTCAGCAGCACATCTAAAATAGGCTCATTAAAATTCACAACCTTCTCTTTAGAATCACCATGTACCACAGAGAGATAATAGTACTTTAGTAACTCTTAAACAGGAATCGTCTAATCATGGGCCGATTCACCAAAGGATTAACTTTGGCTTTTATCATTTAACTAATCACCGTCAACCGGGAGCGAGTCTAACAAGGCTGTAGGAGCTACAATCGGGCTGGAATTCAACGCTTTACTAGGTAGAACAGCACCGGCAACTTTAAACTTGACCAAAGCAAGGGCTATTACCTCAGAGACTTTTGTCTGCTTACCAACCTAAACAGTTTTATAAGTAGCCTTAAAGTCATAATTACCAGAGAAAATTTTCAATACCATCAATGCATTAGTACTTGACTGCGACTATTAGATAGGAGAAGCCAACTCCTCACGTTGTAGATCCATTTGCTTAGAATGAACACTTAATGAAGATTTGTTACTTGGTGGGTGATCAGTGGATAACTAAAGTCGATCTGAGGACTTGCGGGATACTCTGTCAGACGAACTCTTTCTCCCTACCGATTATTTACTCGAAGTAGCCAGTTGAGACTTAATGACCTTATTATCAATGACAGACTCTGGAGTCTTAACCTTCTATTTCACAGAATCTTCAGACTATCCAATCTACAAATCCTCGTCGGACACTTTACCAACAATCTAAGAACTCTTCATTGGCTTTCTAATTCCATTAAAGAATTTCAACATCGCGCCTCCAAAAGACTACATAGCAGACTGTTATTACTGTTTGGAAGTCTTGGGATCAGCTTCAAAACTAGACATGAGGCTATCATCTTATCCAACAGTTTCAACACTACCAGATGAGCTCTCATCATCTGAATGACGTATTGCCAACACCTGATCATTAAACTTGACAGATTTATTATGGTTATTATTATTATTACTACTACTAAATTTACCAGACGATCGCAGTCCAGAGCGATGTTTTGGCGAACCAGTTGATGATCTTTACGGTTCATTGTGGCGATCCTGATCTTCACCGTCCATCTGATCAGATAAACTCTTGACATTGAAAATTCCGCTCTCGAGTGCTCTATTAATTTCTGTTAGCTCAGCCGGCACACTAGAACTCATTCCACTATTATCATCAATCTTAAAATCCATCTCTCTAGGTGCAGCCAGTCTCATATTCCTCTACTTGTTGAGTCGAGCCAATTTCTCTGGTTGAGTTTCAATATTCTCCGCCGGGATGTAACCAACCTCAGCAGTCTTTAGACAACGCACCAGCCACCAATAGCTGTTAGTATCATCAAGCAAAACCAGAGCATCACCTTTCAGAACACACACCTAACCTTCCAAGTTGGCTACAAATGTATTCATTGCATAAACAACTCCAATATCTTTAGACAGACTCAGTAAATCCTGATCATCTTCAGTGACAGGCACAGAGTTGACAGAAGCACTCTTAGCAATCTAAGCGGCACCGGAACCAACGGAAACTGCAGAAAGAGTATCATTCTATTTTAAATCAGAACTAGATAATGCTGGACGGAATACCAATATTGGTTTAATCTTTTTTACAGATGCTAATTCATTGTGTGAAAGGTTGGAAGCACCTTGATGAGAACTCTCTGTTATATCATTTGTATCGACGCCACCAGATATAATTGAGCTTTCTTAACTGATTTGGACATTCATTGATATTTAATACAATCTTTAGAAGTATCTAAAATTATATATATCCAAAGATACTCAAATAAGACAAGAAAATTCTACCTCACAAAATATAAAACCACAAAGTTTGATTGAAATATAAATAAAGGACAAAGATGAAACAAGGAAAAATGATCAAAAACGGCTTTTTCTCTCCTAAATGCATTGACAATGCAATTCATATCTACATGTTCTACAACAGAGATGGAGATGGAAAAAGTAAGGTAAATAGTACAAAGCGTCAATTTCATTAAACAGAGTATGTAATTCAGTCAGTAGTCGCCTCTAGCTTCGTATCTTTTAGCCCGCTTCTCATCCGACTTTTGCACTTTACTCTCCATTCGCGCGGCTCTACTGGCGGCCTGTTCAATCTATTTCTTGCTTAGTTTTCGCTTTTTCGATATTTTAGATTTACCATTTCTATTCAATATAGCACTCTCTTTAGCCTTTAGAGATTCTTTATGCGTAGTCTCTACATCTAAAACACTTTTGTAAAAACAACATTAATTAGGCACAACATCGATTTCAAATTACCATCCATGGGCACGTCATTGTCCTGATGAGTTTTAGTGTCAAATATCGACGAGAGCATATCGTCCAATTTATCAGTCAGCTTATTTACAACCACCTATTTTTCTACATGAATAAAAATGGCGGATTTATAATAACAATCTTTAGAACATTCATACTCTTTTCACGTCTCTTGATATTCTTCAAATCACTTCTCATCTTGCTTTGTATCTGTTAGCAATGGTGTCAAATTACCGCAACTTGGTAGAAAAGATCAAGATAAAAAAAAAGAGACAAGGAAGGCGAGCGATCAAGAATTTTTTTGAATCAGTCGTTCAATCCGTTTTCTAGGACTCCATTTTAAATTGAGTCCCATTGACGGAAGCAGATACCTGATGTGTATTATTAACAATAGACGCGTTGTCAGTAGCAACAAGCGTGCGCAGTCTAGATTCCAATTGAAACACCTTCTCTTCAAGATTAGAACATTCAAGCTCGGCCTTGATTCGGTCCTTCTTTTCGCGCAGATACTTCTGTTCAAACTCTTGCCTCAGTGCAATCTCTACAAGACACTAGAGTAAATGAATGCACCTTAGGTATAACAATTGAAAAAGCTTACCTTTCTACAGCTATAATTTCAATTTTTTAGACGAATCAAAACTAGCAGCAGTAACAGAATTGGCGTTCTCCTTGTTAGATGACGCGAATGATGGCTGATGATGCGTTGTTGGCAACTTTGGGACCGCGAAACCATCCTGAGTCACCTGTGCTGAAACATGAGCAAACTTGGTAGACTACACATGTACATTCAAACACTAACACATATACAATGTTTAATAGTGAATATAAATCATACCAGGACGGGACGAGCTAGCTAGCCCATATTCTTTTACTTCTTAGCATTGGTCTACGAGACGTGAGGTGTTCTGGGAGAGTGAGATACTCTGACAGATGATTGCTAGTTTGAAAAATTCGCAACGGAGGTAGACTGTTTACGCATACGAACATCAGCAGTAGTAACCCGCTTTGGAGTAGAATCACTGATCTTCTTTGCAAATGAACCATCCCATTGCGGTTTAGCATTCTAACTCTTTTTCTAACTCGACAGTTAAGATCTTTTCTTTTCGCTGCCAGATACCATCGTCAAAGATCTCATTTTAGGAGGCCCCTCATCATCTTCTTCCCCATCCATGGGCTTCAATGGAGTTTTGCTCGATTTCATACCAAAAATATCTGGGGTGGACACATTGGATTGATTGTAACCTTTAGTTCTAGCAGGACTAGTTATGTGTATTTAAGACAATTTCAACTGCGCTTCCTCCATCTTGGTGACTTTAACACTACTAAGTAATATATGTTAAAAAGAGAAACTCTACAGGACAGCCTGTCAGTATAGAAAGCGCAGAAACAGTGTAATTTGGCACTGGACTGTGAATAGAAATTTTGCTGACGAGTTGAAACGAATCAGACGCGTCGCGCGAGACTTTCATCTTTCTGGAGAGATTACTGTACTTTTCCTCGCATCAACGCCAGTTGTCTTTGAGAAAAGTGTGTTGATAAGCATCGTTAATAATTACAAGTGTGGATAGTTTCCCGAATCTAACTGATAAAACGCTTTTAATCTAGACTTAATTAATTAGACTTTATTAATAACAGATGTAAATTGTGGAGAGGAAATTGACACTGGGCGATTTGACTAATTTAAAGAATGCCACTCTTAGCGAAATTCTTCGGTCATTGGGACAGAGGCGGTCCGGCGTGAAGACGGTATTGGCATTTAGAATCTATGATGTTTATTAAGATTATGGAAGTCCTTCAATCAGAGCTTATGAATCTTGCTTAGCTCAAAATTCTATTGCGGATTTGGTTTAAAAGCTGCTCAATGCTTAGCTAGAGAGAGAAAAGAGATAATTAGATAGATTGAGATAAACGGTGGGTAATGGGGTTTATAGGCCTTTTTTACCTGCTACAGATACTGATAGTGAGCAGTCAGATTATGAACCACCTTCAACGCCGGATTGGGCGCCGTAATAGAGGCCCACTGCGGTATAAAATACGAATCCAACTGTACCTTTAAGTTAGCCTGCCAGTTCTCGTCCAGTCGCTCAGTCATCATCAGTTGCGTCAGCTTAAAATGGGACGCGACACGTAATAAATCCTCCATTGTCATAAATTGCTGTATCTTCATAATAAAGGTCTCTTGCCAGTTCAGGAAATTCGCGTGTTGCTACAACTGTTACGCCATAAGTCGGTTAGGCTCCACCGTAAATTAGTAGACTTAATCCTGCAGCTGCTCCTTTTAGGCCTCCAATGTAAGCTGCATCATCGAGACTCTAATCTAATTTTACTCAGTTGGTCAATAATAACTCATCATCATCTGCTGGATAAAATACTATGAATAATGGTCTATTACGGCCCGCAACGCAGGGAAATAATAATCTCGCGTAAAGAATATAATAAGCGCAGTAATAGTAATAACAGTAGTAGTAGTCTTCCCGTCCATTGTATAACAGTGTTGCGTCATCATAGTAAAAAGGTAAATGGTAAATGCCATAGTAAGGTTCTTCCATAAATTTCAGGTTCTTAAGAAATCCGCTTATCCATTTGAAAGAGAAGGTGGTTGGCACTGCGCAGTTTGGCATTGGTAAAAAAGGACCTCTAAAGAGATGTTTTAATTTGGATCGTCGCTTTATTGATTTGCTCTTACTCACCAAGGATGCCAATGCTGACGTTAAATTTGTGCTTCTCGTCACTTGTCATAGCCTTAACGAGTAGCACGCGTGGTCTGTTGGCTAATAATCTTTTGTTAACGTCTCCTATCCTGTGAATGCTGAGCTCTTCGTTAATCAAAATGCCGTACGAGATTTCAAAGCTTCTATTAAATCAGGAACACCGGCTGATATCACTGAAGATGTTCTGAGGTTGGTGGAGCGAGACCCGAAGAACGCCATGGTCCATTGTCATTTGAATTTTGATAAAGTGCATTAAACTATGCTCTTCAATATTTGGATTGGTGTCAAACTGACTACGGGGTGTCTATTGCGATAGATTGTTGGTGATGAATAGTTCATTAATTTAGATTCTATAAATTTGAACAGGCTCTCTGTTGATTTGGCAAAGAAGGTATTTTTCAAGAGTTAAACTCCGTATCCAGACCAGAAGTAATCAGGTAATGGTGAAGATGATGATCTACAACTGCTTAGTATGATCACTCTATCTCTGAAAGATCCAGTTTCTTTAATCAATATCAAGTATCCTGTGCGTGGAAGTCAATGCAATCATCTATAATGTTTCGATCTATCTACGTGGCTTCTAATGAACGCCAATAATGATAGTAAGACTTGGAGTTGTCTTATATGTTCCAAGACTCTATCCAATCCAGCTGTTAAACTGTAATACGCTTCTGTTAGTCTTGCTGTACCTAAGATTGATGTTATGGTTGACTAATTGTATTTCTGTGAATACACTTACCAGATTCTGAATGAGATTGAGAATGTGCATAAGAAATCGATAGATGACGTGGTGGTGCAGATTGACGCGTATGGAAATTATGAAATTGTAGACGACTCTAAAAGAGGCCCGTCGTCAGATGATGACTCCGATAATGACGATAATGCTGTTGAAGGTTAACCATCTAGTAAATAGGCCAAGTCTAATCGGTACTCTGCTAATGGTATTATTGATTTATGCGACACTGGACCAACGAACTCACTCGCGCATCAATCTGATGTGATTGACTTGACCTTATCGGATGATGATTGACTAAAATTATTATTTTTTATCATACTTTATCCATCTTCTACATTCTCTAGTCATTTACGTTATCTTTAGTTAGGATATAAGAGTATTGCAATTCATTAACAGTTCCACTGACTGAGAAACGAGATAAGCTGTTCACAACTAAAAGCTGAAAGTTAGAAGCGTATATCATAATTGCTATTTAGTCATTCCATTCATTCTGCGTTCAACTTGACTATTGTACTGTACTGTACTGTTACATGATATCTACATTATCAACGCCAGTTTGCTATAATTTGGTCAACTTCGCGATCACACTGATCCTTAATGTCTTCATACAACTCTTCTTTTCCAGCGTAGAAATCTTCGTAAGCTTCGTCGCGGAAGCCAGTATACTGTGCTTGTCCAACAGTTTCTTCATACAAAGCATCCTTCGCATCTTCATATCTCTCCTCAAAGTCAGTCATATTATGAAGAGCATGAGTGCGAACAGCGATCAAGACCCTCTTATCTAAAGGCAAATGTTACACGTTCCCAATTCTACCGGACCGCTTTTCGAACGACCAGTCATAAATCTACTCCCTCTTATCCTCTGGCAGACGAGAGAACATACGATCAAAGATAGCCCATACCTATGCCCTCTGTGATTCCTCCTTCTTTTGAACAGCAGCGCGTCGCTTAGCCTATGTGGCATCTCTCTTCTACTTGACCTGTTCGTAAATGCTCTTTGGACAATGATACGCCACGGTGCGTTTCCACATGCCATTACGTTCCCATTCAATCTCTTCATAGAAGTTCTTACCAGAGTCCAGAGTCTCTTTCTTCACATTTCTCGTCATGTACGGATCTCCTGGATTGAAATAGACATAGTTGGCGGGAACCGGTAGCTTTGAAATCACACCGGAATAATGCGTACCTTTCTTCTTGACTACATTTCTCTGCGGCGCCTCGACATCACCATCATTGCCACCATCATCTTTCTGCTTCTTCTCCTTCTTGATGCTTTTACGCTTCTTCTTAGAGGGCTCCTGTTGTTTCACCGCCTCGAGTTGTGCCTGTTGTTGTTTGATCAATTTTGTTTCATTGTATTCCACCTTTGGAATCTCACGTAGACGAGATGATTTTCTCTCAATCTCCCCATTCATCTTATCAAAATACTCAGCTGGTATAATTGAGTGACTATAAGGACTAAGAAACGCAAAAGGCAAGAATTCAGCGAATGGTGTGAAATCTTACGCGTTTTGATGCGATGACTGGTCGTGTTATATCAATTGGAGTCAGAACTAGTTTGTTCAGCCAGAAAATACACATTCGCAAAGTTTGAATGGACATAGTGAGCCATTTATTTCACACGAAAGATTACAAAACAAGTATTAAAGGTACTTTAGAGTTTTCACCTGAACGATCGTTCACAGGATAAGATCAAGTGTTTCAAGTTGTTTATAAGAACGAATGCTGAATGATCGTTCGCAAAAAGCTATAAATTCAACGCGTAAATTTACAATTGCTATACATTCATGACATTCATACTACTATCAAACCAATTAAAGCAACATACCATGTTCAATCTCAGCGCCATTTTGCTATGATGCGATCAACCTGACGATCACATTACTCCTTGATTTCTTCGTATAAATCTTCTTCATCCTAATAGTTTCCGTACCATTCGTCCCGATATAAATCGTTCAACTCTTCCTGATATCTCGCTTTCAGATCAGTCATGTTGTAAAGAGCATGGGTGCGGACAGCAATTAAAACGCGCTTATCTAGGGGCATATGTTAGACGGTCCCGATTCTACCAGACCCTTTAGCAAAAGACCAGTTGTAAATTAGATTCCTCTTATTCTCTGGCAGGCGTGGAAACATACGATTATAGACAGCCCAAACTTAATGTCTCTCCGAAGAATTGCCTTTGTTCTTACGAGATTTGCGTCGTTTCTGTTTCTGTCGAGGGGCATCTCTTTACTATTACTCCTGCTTGACAGGTACCAGAGGCTCTAGAACCGCGTCAGATCTCTGCGAGCCATTAATCTTTTCATCATTTACTTTGGAAAGCTCTTATTTATCACACACTGGCTCTTTTTAATTCTCCTGTTACAATAATATGCTGTCATTGTTGTCGTTCAAAAGCTGATTTTATCTCATCCTTTATCGCTGCATCTGCTGCTTAGCTAATCTGTGCTCATTATAATCAACTCTCGGAATCTAACGCAAACGTGACGATCTTCTCAGTTCCTACTCACTCATCTTGATAATATTCTTGGTCAATTATGATGGATCTAGCAGACAATAGTAGCATTAGAGGAGATAAATGAACATTGTTATGAATTGTTACACGCAATGATGCGATGACTGTTGGAGGTTGAATCAATCAATCACGCTCCAGAACTAGTTTTGACAATCTCACTTATGTGTGTTGTAGCATCTCTAAAACATTTCCAGACAAATCCATTTGAGTATTTTTTATAGCAAAACATTCAAATTAAGTGTAGCATTAAGTTTCTGATTTGAGTGTTGAAGAACGTTTCCATTTCTTAACTTTGCCAAGTAACAAGATCAAACAATGAGCAACCACATGTTTCATTCTTTTGTTGAGAATATCTGGTTGCAACATTGTTCATAATTGTCATTATTAAATCAACATCCCAATAAAACTGAGAATATATGATGGAGCAAGTGAAATCACCACCGTAGTTCAAAGATCACTTGAATTCCAGTGACTCCCAGCTTCGATTGAGAGTAGTGCATCAATAGGCTCCCAACACAAGAAGTGAATCTGAAACGACAATTGGCTCTCCCAAGTCGCAGGTGAAACGAGATCATCTGAATGAGAGAACTTTAGTGAATATCAAAGATATCAAGTCTGAAGTCTAGGAGCTGAGGCAGAAAGTCAGTAATGTCAAGTCGTTCTTGGATGATGTGACGAATGGTCTTGATGTTGTTGATTAGAAGATTGATCAGTTGCAGGCAGTCCATTAAGGAAGTACATCCACAATCGGTAATCATCATCATCATCATCGCCGCTAATCAAGCAAGACTGCTCAAAGCACTGATTACAAACCTCAGCGTAGAATCATATAGAGCAAAGTATTCAAGCCGCGCAAATCCAAATTGACAGAACTGCTGGAGATTAAAGATTTCTAGACTGTTTACAATATCTTTGTGGCTTTGTTATTCATTCTAAGTGCTTCCGTGATTGCTTAGACTTATACCACAGTGAACAAGTTGGAAGATTTTAGTTTGGATCAAGTCATTGATTTGTCCCTATTCACGTATACTTTTGGTAAATTTGACGTGGTGTTGAAGACTTGGTTGGTGTTATATTCGTATGCATTATCCTGCCATGCTTGGAAGTACGTGATACTAAAGTCGGTCAAGTAACACGGTGGTGGCGTTCCTTCATGGCTCATTGCTTCCTATGCGACAACGGCTGTCAGTGTAATGGTGTTTGCCGGGTACTAATCACTATCTCATTAGCTTCCTCCAGCTAGTGGATTCATTGTAATGATGGAAGCTACACGCCTTTCAATGAAAGTTCACTCCTATGTCAGATCAATGATCGATGTTGCACTTAATCTTACGGATATAGCCGATCAACAACCTGCAATAGATCAGAATTCGTTTGCTACGTATGTATACTTTCTCTTTGTACCTACTCTGCTCTATCGCTCCAGTTATCCAATGACTACTAGAGTGCGCTGGTCTTTTGTGGCATCGCGATTTGCAGAGGTTTGTCTGATCATGCTGTACATGTATGTCATCTTTAAGTAGTATTGCATTCCTCAATTTGCTGGTACTGGCCGTAATCCGGATTCTTTACATAATCTAGTGTCTAGTTTGTTCTAGTCTATGCTCCCAGGTGTAGTTGTGTTTGTATTCGGCTTCTTTGGTCTACTTCACTCTTGGTTGAATGCCTGGGCTGAGATCACCCGCTTTGCCGACCGTGAATTTTACAAGGCTTGGTGGAATTCGCATTCTTTTGGCGAATTTTACAGACTTTGGAATCTACCTGTTCACGACTGGCTTTATAATTACATATACATTGATATCTGGCTGTACTTTGAAGCCAAAGGATATTCTAAATCCACGGCGAAAACTATCAGCTAATTGTTGGTCATTGAAATCTCGGCCGTTATACATGAGTACATTATTGCGTGCGCCACTGGATACTTTTTCCCAGTGCTGGCATTCATGTTTGGTGGACCAGGACTGTTATTTACATATCTGAATAAAGGTAAGAAGGAGGGCAGTAGTCACAATGTCTTCTTCTGGGCCATGATGATAATTGGCAATGGAATGTTGACTATGCTGTATAGTCGCGAGTATTTCGCGCGTTTGTACACTTTTGGTAGCCATTAGAATGTTTGTGGCGACGATGTCACTTTTGGATCGCTGGAATACTGGAAACGTTTTGTATCTGTATACTCTATTAAGTGAAAAATTGGAATAATTTTTATAGATAACTTTTGAAGTATTTACACGAGATATCATATTTACAGTAATTATTCATTTGAAACCCACATGTCCAAGAGATCAGCCCAGTGCAAACGCGTTGACATTTCAGAGAACGAATTCTTTTCCGCTTGGAAACTGAACTTGAAACGAATTTAAAGCGAATTAAAACTCACCTCCTCAACAGGGAATAGGACTAACACATTTTACAAAAAAATAGTTGATAAAGTTGTATACTATGACTTCTCCAGTATCGCCGCAAGATAAGAGTCTGCCTATGAAGCCGAAGCATAATCCGATCTAGAATGCAGTTGACAAGTCTTCAAAGGATGGAGCGTTCCAAGTCAACAGTCTGGCATTTGATTTTCTATTGATGGAGACAGTACAAGTTACCAAGTATATAGTTGATAGAAAGTCGCAAAGAGATTAGATTATGATACAGCGCATGTTGAGAGAGGTTAATCTTTCACCAGAGAATGAAGTTTAAGTCGTGAGTCCGGCTCCGTAGAATGCTTTGTCTAACTCTGGCACTGGTAGTTATTACGATCCACAATATGATGACTACTTTGATTTTGATGAGTTGGATAATAATGCATTAAAGACACCATTGCCTACTAACATGCAGTAGACTCAGAATGAAGCTGAGTTGCTATTCACGCGCCTAGATGTATTGGGATTTAAAGTTGGCTCTAAAATGTCTACTATTCTCTCTAATGACAAACCCAAAATGGCTGACATTCTGGACATCATGAAGTTTATCTGTAAAGAATTCTGGACCACCTTGTATTAAAAGTAGATTGACAACTTGAAAACTAATCACAAGGGTGTATACGTGCTGCAAGATAATCAATTTAAACCACTCTAGTACATATCTTCCATGAGACAGTCTGCTGACTTGATGAGCCAAGTGGCGCCATATTTGGCCTTTCCGAGTGGAATGATTCGCGGCGCGTTGAAATCTCTCGGCGTTGAGTGCATTGTCACGGCTGAAATGTCTACATCTGGATAATAATGTGCATTTAAACTAGAAATTTTAAATTTTAGTGAAGTTAGTAGGCAATGAATTCACATTTGTTTATTAATAATATTGTTATGCTTAGCTTGTTACGCTTTGGACATTGGAGTGATGCGATGAGCACGCCGCAAGTCATCCAGATCCATATTAAAGCACTTTTCCCAATACACGCTGAGTAAGAGATCCGCTCTTGCACCAGACTTTATGGCCCATGGAACATAGACATTAACGAATTGTTAAATATCAGATTCAGCATATCTAGAAACAGGTTGTGCTTGGAAATTACCAGCAGACTCCAAGTCTTAAAATCTCCATATAGGGAGCAAACGCGCCGAGCCAAATATTCCAGCGATTGCCGTCATGGGCAGTCCCGTTTGTACAAATTCAAACCATTTCAGAGCCAATTCTCCCTTTAGCGTGGTGGGCACTCCAAGCAGCGTATGCATAAAATCATGGATCTGCCTGTAGCGAAGCAGAATATACGCCAACTCAGGATCTTTGGTAGGTAACAACTTGACGGGTTCTCGTGTGTCTGGCGACACCTGTTCTTTATCTAGAAATAGTGTATACTGCTTTCCGAATGTATTCTCATCTAATTGTCTTAATCGCTCTAAATCAATACTCTATGAGGATATTATGGGGCGATCGCGCAAGATTTACCTTCCTGTCGGAGTTGATAGCATGCGCTAACGTAGTCTTTATAACGAAGGCTCTGCGACAAACAACTCAGACACTGCAGCCACCAAGTCTTGGCGCGTTGGATCTTTCAAAGCGTTCACAGAATGCCTCAGAAGGTTGATGCCTAACATTACTTAGCAAGTACGCTTATCAAAATTAGTTAAAAACACGGCCACTTTACTGGAAAGGAGATCTTTAAAATTGCGACTAAAGGCTGAACGCTGAAGGCAAGAAATTGTGAACAGATTGTATCGAAATCAAAATTCTATAAGGGAATGAATATCAGCTGATAGATCAAAGTGTGTCTTCTATCATTTAACTAAAATATAAGTACCAGTAGTCAAGCACTTGAGACGCTCTGCGACATATAACAAGAAAGAGGGAAGTACGCGGCAAATATGCAAAGGTAAGTCTAAACGCGAAAAACTTCAATAAAATTCCCTCAATATATTGACAAGATGTCTCATTTTCTGAACCATACATCATCAACCTTCCATTGCGTTCCATCGTGAGAGTAGAAGGATCCTTTTTAGCCATGAAGGACACCATTTCTTACATCATCGGGAGTATTAATATAATCAGTCACGTCAACTTGATTTACATCGCCCAGTTCTTCTAGATCAATGATGTTAGTGTCACTGATAAACCCAAGCTAAACATTATGCAGATTAAGACACCTTTTTACAGAAGTTAAAGACACCAGAACACTGTTGTGATCCTTCTTTACCAACTCAAACTAACATTGTGGGATGGACTGCATTTCCAAAGCCAGCATGTATAACGCGTCAAAACCATTAGCTGCGTGGTATGGCTTCTTGGTTAATGGGCTCAATGTATGATCACCAAACACTTCTTCTATATCCACCATACGATTGCCATTTAAGTCGGACATTGCAAGCATTTTATCGCCACCCACGGCACCTCCATCCTAGTTAGTTGGATTCGAGGGATCTTTCGAGATACCAGTTTTTGTTGAGGCTGAGACAACTCCATCCCTGTTCATATCAAAAATCAGAGGACTGCCAGTGCCTCTGCGATGGGGTCTATCAGGACGCTTAAGAGGCTTCGGACTCGAAGGTTTTGAAGCACTGGGACGAAAAGGAGGAGGAAGAGCAGGTTCGGAAACCTCTGTGGGAGGAGGGCTTTAAGGTGGAGGTGAAGGACGAGTTGGTGGACTTGGACGTTCAGATGGTGGTCTATTACTTGGTGGTCTTTCGCTAGGAGGTGGAGGACTAGGAGGTCTTTCACTTGGGGGCCTTTCACTAGGCGGTCGTTCGCTTGGTGGTCTTTCGCTAGGTGGTGGAGGGCCTGGCGGTGTAGGACTAGGCGGCCTTTCGCTTGGCGGTCTTTCGCTTGGTGGCAAAGGACCAGGCGGTGTAGGACTGGGAGGTCTTTCACTAGGTGGTCTTTCGCTAGGAGGTGGGGGACCAGGAGATGGAGGACCAGGAGGTGGTGGGCTTGGCGGTGTAGGACTAGGCGGCCTTTCGCTTGGTGGTGGAGGAGCAGGAGTTGGTGTACTATACTTAGAGGATGTCGTTGTGGTTGTTACAGTAGAGGACATTGTAGATGATTTCGATGGCATCGCAGTAGTTGTTATAATAGATGACGTAGCAGAAGATGTCATGGAGCGAGTCTAACTACGACTGGATGTACAAGATGAGCACTTTTAGGTAGAAGAGGTCTAACTGTAGCGAGAAGTCAAAATGGACGACGTACTTTATACCTGAGATTTAGTAGAGGTATACTGAGTGGTGGAGGATGACAAATTATTACAGGTAGTGCAAGGAGTAGATACAAGTGAGGTTTTACTCTGAGGAGCAGAGATCGATTCGGTTGTACGCGTCACTGGCAAAGTAGTTGTGACAAGTCCAGTAGTGGCCGTGATGAGCGTAGAGCTTGAGCAAGGAGTTGTTGACACGACCACCGGAAGTGTAGTGCTATGAGCAGTAGCAGATGAACAGCTTGTAGACAATATTTTTACAGTCAGAGGAGTCCCACTGATTGTAGTACATGATGTGCTGATAGACGAAACAGGTCTCAGGCGGCACTTAATTGGCGCATCACTTGCCAGTTTCTATTCTGCTTATACCATTGCAGAGTAGAAGCAAAGTAACGAAAGTTTTTTACCCATACGCATCATTAATAATCAATAAGAATGGCTGCAAATACAATAACCGCAATAGAATACAATAAACAATTAAGCTTCAATTTGTCTATACAGAAAACATACATCCATCGTGCAGCACATTCAAGTACCGAGTTGCATTAGTGTTACAGATCTTTAATTTTGTGATACCAATCAGGACACACAAGGGGTCACACAACGTTACGCCAAGAGATAGTACTTGAGTAGATGATTTATTGTGTATATAAAATGTTTACCACTACAATTGACGTGATACGAGCATTATAAGGAGCAGCTGCATGTGATAAAAAAGATGTACAATTCTTTGGTGGCCGGAAAGCGTCCCAATCTTCAAAGTTGCCCAAATATTAACATCCAGAGTAAAGTCTCTAAATCTTCATAGTCGAGCCCATACAATTGTTTCAATATGGAATGAATTGTTATACGCGTAAGTATCTACTTTAAAATTTAATTGCATGGGATGAGGTTGTGTTAAGATAGCAAGCTCACTCCTTTCGAGTATCAACAGCTTGAATATTGCTACTAAATGCTAGAAGGTTGAAATTTAATAAATAATCGCAATGTTTTGACTTTTTTGTAATGTGAGGCAAAAATCTTCAAAGATGTCAGTGAATGCATTCCAAAATCCTACGCGTCAAGAATTGATGACTGCAGTCCATGAACTGTGCCATGCGCAATTATAGTTTTAAAAATTATGGTAGTAAATGTTCTCCACTCCAACAGAGAAGCAGATTTTGCGCAATCGCCCCACGCTATCATCGCACATTATTGGTTGCATTTTAGCATTGACAAATCTCAACATTCAAAATTGATAGAGCAAAGTTTTCGATTATAACCATTGTCGTTAAATCCTATCAGTGATCATCTAAGCTTGCATTTGCCGTATTTTACTGTAGAATTACAATCGTCAAATGTTCCACTTATTTCTCAATATCTTGGCGTAACACTGCGGGCCCGTTGTGCGTCCTGATTGGTGTCACAAACTAATAATTGGTAACACAGGTGCAACTTTATCGACAAAATAATGCCTCACAATTAAAGTGTCTATTCTGGTTTATATAAGTAATATTGTTAATTTATTGTTGTACTGCGCTATCGTTATCTTTGCAGCCATTCCAGGGATTAATGCTTTTGGTTATAAGAATTTTGTTGCTCTGCTTTAGTGCGGCTTTGGTATAAGCAGACTTGAAACCTCCAACAGACGCGCCTGTAAAATGCCGTCTGCGATCAGTTTCATCAAACAGTACACCGTGCTCTAGTGTGGTTTCTTTTACGGTCAAGGCTGTGCCAACAAGCTGTTCATCTCAAACTGTCAGTCAAATTACTACTCCGGTGGTTGTATCAGCACCATGTTAATCGTCAAGTATTCATGTTGCTACAACTGGATATCCTGCAACGACGCGTCCATTTGGTATGACATCCTCTTCTCATGGCTCGTCTCAATCCACTCCCTGTTCCACAAGCTAAAAGTTGACATCTACCATCACTACTCTTAAAATCTCTACTAAGTCCTTGTCCTTACCTCTTAGTACCCCGTCGTCTTTGACAAAGTCATTGTCCTTGCCTGGGAGCACCCGGACGTCTTTGACTACTTAAGTCACTCAAAGCACATCTGCCACTGTGTGCTCATCTTGCTCGAACAGTCGGACTTCGAAATCCACGACAACTTCAGCAATGTCCTCGACCGTAAAAACCACCACGACATCCTCTAAAGAATTGTATAGCAGTTCTACTCCTGACGCTCCAATGACTCGTCCTCCTCTTAGACCGCCTTCTTAAGTTCCTCCATCTCCTGGTCCTCCAGAAACTGCTCCACCTCCTAGAAGAAGACCTCCTGGTCCTCCATCTCCTGGTCCCCCACCTCCTAGCGAAAGACCACCTAGTGAAAGACCTCCTAGTCCTACACCACCTAGCGAAAGACCGCCAAGCAATAGACCACCATCTGAACCTCCAAGTCCTCCTACGCGTCCTCCACCGCCACCATCTGAACCTCCTCCACCAACTGATGGCTCGGAACCTCCGACAGCTAGTCCCCCTCCTCCGCCAAGGCCTCCTTCGAGTAGTACTCCCAAACCTCCTTCTCCAAAATCTCCGACTATTAAAAGAAATCGGAAAGGAGGAAAAGGAGGAACTAAAGGAGATAGTCCCCTAGTATTTGATGTAAATAAGGATGGAGCTGTTTCTGCTTCGAAAAACACCGGTATCTCCAAAGATCCCTCGAATCCAAATAATCAGGACGGAGGTGCCGTGGGTGGTGATAAAATGCTTGCAATGTCCGACTTAAATGGCAATGGTGTGGTGGACATTCAAGAAGTGTTTGGTGATCATACACTGAGTCCATTTACTAAGAAGCCATACTAAGCAGCTAATGGTTTTGACGCGTTATACATGCTGGCTTTGGAAATGCAGTCCATTCCATAATGTAAATTCTAGTTAGTAAAGAAGGACCACAACAGTGTTCTGGTATCTTTAACTTCTGTGAAAAGGTGTCTTAATCTGCATAATGTTCAGCTTGGCTTTATCAGTGACACTAACATCAGTGATCTAGAAGAACTGGGTGATGTTGATCAAGTTGACGTGACTGATTATGTCAATACTCCTGATGATGTAAGAAATGGTGTCCTTCATGGATAGAAGGGATTTTTTTACTCCTAAGATGGTACTAAATTGAAAGTTGATGATGTATGGTTCAGAAAATGAGACACATTGAATTTTGTATATATATATATATATAAATTATTTCAATGTTGTCAAACTAAATTTTGCGACTTGCATGGCTACTACTCTATCGATTACATGTTTGGTGGTAAAGTCCAATTACATTTAACCACGATCGCTTAAGATTACGATTCAAACAATATAGTTACGATTTGCAAAATTAATACTGGAAGCTCAATGACAAGTTGAAAAATTTAAACAGACGCCATCGGCCATAAGGAAGACAAAGCTTGGGCTGAGATTTAGGTTTTGTGACTTTAAAGCCAATTGACGAATATCTACTAATTAAAGCCTTATTTTATAACGGTGTAAACGCAACCAAATATACTGTAGACACAATTTTTAGTTACTAAACGCGTCATTCCACCTCGAAACTAACTTTGTCTGATCAACAGAGTTGTTGTTTCACCGTTATGTTCATTGTTTCATTAGAGGACAAAGCCTTGCCAAAATATCACAATGTCTCAGCATATTACGGAATAGGATTAACAACGTAGAGATTAGCTTGTGCAACCCATGCCTATAATTAATGAGTCTGTTAATGGTATGAATTTTTACTATATCTGAGTGTTGAAATTTTAAAGTTTATTAGTTGAACCATTCCATTCATGTAGATGCTGAAGGAGAAGAAGTGAAACAAGAGCTAGACCAGGCTCTGCATTAATTTTACAGTACATCTCAAGGAACACTGCCGTCATTGTATCCTAGAAATGATAGACTGCCAAGATATGGTGCATAAAATATAAATGGTCAGGCCAAGTTGCCCAAATCTCCGAGACGCTTGCAAGTACCGGCAGCCGTTGGTTCAGTTAATGAAAGTCGTCGCAGCTCGGCTGCGTCGCAAACGCCGCAGTAAGTCTACAAGCTCTCTGGAGATTAAGCTGTAATTAAATCTCATTTATCATAAGGGGATCTCTAGCAGTAAGCCAATAAAACCGAGGAATAGTAGCAGATTATCGATTGGAGAGATGATATAGTCGTAGATGCCTCCCACGTCGATCCGTATCTGCAAGCAGTTGCTTCAATTTCATTCAACGTGAATGTGTTTATCTTTGAATTTCTGTCCCATCTTCTGCTGCCGCTGACATTTATATTTAATATCTGGACAGTCAAAGGCAGACTATATTTGGCCAATAGATCTTTATTGTCCCATAAAGATCCGGGATTTTGGATATAATGGATATCAATGGCATCGCTGATTTACATCCATGTGCTGTATTTTGCAATTAGACCAAAAGATTTTTATCTTGTGGAATTGATGCTTTGTAACGTGCTTTGGTTAATAAGATTCGCCGTTATATCAACAAAGTATGCATACGTCTCCAGTGTGGAATACAAAGAGATGTCACTAAATGTGGAGACTGCTATGCAAAAGAGTGAACGTCAAGTTATTACTGGGTGGAGGTCTCCAAGCTCACATCTGATAGAGACTTAGATTCTGTTGGCATCTGTCCGTTAAAGAGTCGATTTGACTTAGTCTTCATTTCTCATTCTTTAAGAAGAAGAAGATGGTTCCTCTAATCATATAATATACCTACTTAAAATGTAGGTAGGTAGGTATCTATGTAGAATAGCAGGCTTATCGACAAAGATCGGGATTCTCTCCTCAATGCACTTCACAACCTTGTCAATTCAATGTAGAGTTGTGAAATAGCACTTGTCACATAAGAGATAAATTTATTTTTATCATTTACAATATCTTTCAATATAATTCACAACTTGCTTCTATAAATAGGGGTCGCACTTATATATAGTAACAGTAGCTGTGTGACCAAGAATAGTACCAAACAATATCGTGTGAAAACATGATTGGCTGCCGTTAAATATCGTTAAGTTGCGCCAATCATGCGAAGTAAGTGCTATAGCATAAGAGCGAATTGCGTGTACACTATATAAAGTTGTTACTTGAGTTCTGTTTCTTTTTTCAATTTCAAATTATTATTGTTTTATGTTAAAATCAATAGCTATCTTAATTAGTAAAAGAAAATGAATTTATTTGTAGGTGTTGTAGGCGTAATTAGTATCCAAAAGACTGAAACAGGCAGGTCAAATTCAGCGTACGCGCAAGGCTATCCGCTCATACTGCAATGCAAGGCATTTACGTAAACCGCCCCTGATGCAAGTTTACAAGTGTCAGTGTGGCCGTCATCTGACTATGAAGACATTTCGAGCCAAGGTTTGGTAAAACCTGAGGTAGGAATTCTATACTAAGTTATTGGTGAATTGCAATGTGTCAATGGTGTTTTAACGGTGGTGGCGCAGCAGATGTATCCTCGCGCAAAATATTAGCCAGGTGATTACATTCCGAAGGCTTCTATTATAACGCTATCAACTATTGTATCAGTGTCTGCAGGGAATGTCGTGTTAAAAGCTTCTCTCTATGGTGGCATGGACATTAAGTTTGATTGTTAGTTCAACCCAAGACGTTATTCAACGCTGCTGTAAAAAAACATTATCAAGCCTGACCGTACGCTACATGTTAGTGGGTAATTAGTATCACTTGGCAAAGATACTATTGTTTTATCTTACTGCTCATTAGGATTAGTATTGACAAGTAAACTTGCGTCTGAGAGTAACTTTGAACGTCTTGGCTCATTATAATCCGACGATTCTACATCTTGGTTATTCAATAATAGTAGCGCCCAATCAAGCAGCTAATCCACTGATGCTCCAGTCGTTAATGCCAATACTAATGAGCCTGAGGTTGAGAATCAGGCTCCCGTTGATGGCTAATCATCTACCGAGACTACGCGCGTGTCTAAGCGTTCACGTAAAAAATGATGACATTGTTAAATTTGGGCACTTCAAGGTTGATAGTGATTAATGAATTGAAATTGAAATGAATATAATGTTGGAATGATTTAACAATGTACACTATAGCGAAATACGGTTTAGTTGTTTCAAAACATTAGTATAACGCTGTAGATTCAATAATTGGCAATAATCCGCTGAATATTGATCCAGAAGTGCTCAATGCTCTTGATTACTCTGGGATTCCTCAGGCTAAATTAATGTTGAAAGTTGGCGTATCAGTTATGTTGATACGCAACTTAAACATAGATGCCGGGCTGGTGAATGGTACTATGCTAAAAGTTTTAACTTTGAATAGAAATTCTATCAAATGTTAAATAATCAACGGGTCTCGAAAGGACGACATAGTAAGCATACCAAAAATAGGTATAACTGTGTCTGAATTTGAGAATGTTGAGTTTGTCTGTCACCAATTCCCAGTCCGGCTAGCCTTTGCAGCCACTATTAATAAGGCTCAAGGTTAGACTTTAGCCAAGTGTGGTATCTACCTATAACAATAGGTATTTGCACATGGATAACTCTATGTGGCATTCTCCAGAGTTAGATCCTCTAGCGATGTGACGGTCTGTTATGAAGATGCACCAAAGAACATAGTCTACCAAGATGTAATACGAACTTTTACTACTTGATGAAATAAACTCCTATACTTATAAAACAACCATTCTCAAATCATATTTTGCCATTGTAATTCAAAGCGCGCGGAACGCGCGCGTGACTAGTTCATTATTCAAAAGCAACTTGTCTGATCCGCTTTCCGCTACACGCAAAACGACCCCCTTGTTGATTAATCTGATCAAGATTTGTCTCCTGGAAAGAGATCCCTGATATCCCTCAGAAAGAAGAGAGGCTTCTCGTTTCAACAATTGATAACCAGACAGCACTAGATCATACCCAGAATATCGATAAGTATTAAAAAGAATTCTTTTAAAATCAGAGTGCACGTTCAGCACGCCTTGACTGTTTAAAAAAGCAGCAACATCTCTGCGTCTTAAAATACCAGCACGTTCGATAGGGCGCCTTAATGGCGGACCTTACGGACCATACTTAACTTAACTCCTGGTGGCAACCATTACAACTATACCTCACTTGATGTAAAACTCGTTAAGTCTGAATGCAACTTCACAGAGTATTGTGATGCAATGACAGGTCATCGCTGTGCAATACAGTCTCAACCCAACTAGCCTCGGTCTCCGAAGCGAAAACGGTATCGTTGGGCACCCCTCTTTACATGAACTAAAAGAGACTACTACTATCGCTGTGCAATACTACATATTCTTTCATTCCCATACTGTCCAAAATGCCAAAATAGGGAAATAAAAATCAAGAAAAGACCAAGAGAAAGGATAAGGCTGAAAAGCATATCCGTAAAGTTCTCAAAGGTCGCAAAATTAAACATGCCGATAGGCATGTGGTGAAGGAGATGGTCAAGCGTCGCTTGTAATTCTCTAGTGACGACATCAAGGTATACTACGTATACTTGGAGTTGCTAGAGAAAAAGACGCTGGCCATTGAAGAGAGTAAGAAGTAAGGTGACAAATTTGGCTGGAGGCGACTGAAGAAAGTTTTTAATAGCACAAAGGACTTGAAAACTACGGTTTAAGAATTGCTACAGACGCAAAAGTGAAAGTGAATATATTGGCATGTTAAGCGATCGCTAATATAACTTGTTTTCAACTTGTTTGCTTTCATTCTCATACTCGACTTGTCAAGGACGTCTACATCCAATGAACGTCCTCGTTGCAGCGCGTCTAACAGCCACCAAATCGCAAAAGTAAGACTTTTCAGCATTAGAATTCATAAAGTTGCATCCTGATACATCTCATTCGCCATTAGAACTTTGAGATTGAAGAGAACCGATAATTACTCACAAAATGGACAAGAAGTGATTTCCTACCGTTAGAAGCAATGAAACCGGTGCAACATTGGTTTCCTCTTTGAGTCGCTATGTATTTTCTCGCTTATTGCCAATTCACATTCCTCCTCTCACAGCGTTGAATTTCAAGGTCGGCATAGTCTTCTGTCTTGGTTAATCATTGGTATCTTCTTCTAATCAAGCTAGCCTTTAGACATACCTCTTAAGCCTTATTAAATATTCTATTAAAATGTTGCATTTTCGGTCAATTGGATTGCTTTATGGCCGCATGGTTGAATTGTCTATAGCAACTCTGAAACCCAGTTGATGCTTTGCAGCTGTTATCTTGACGGATTCATATTGACACATGTTCATTTAAGGACTACAGTATTAGCATATGATAATTTGTAAGTTAGATATATAATTGACTCTAATCAAGGACTAACTTATCTGTATAGATGTATTGATGAGAATTGTAACTGACAGTCAATACATCAAAAAGCTGGTAAGATGCGCTGAGATGATGCTGTAAAAGAAGGAATCCAGATAAGTCATTGCCATTTTGTTTTGTTGGATGGTTACCTGTTTGTTACCAACTTTGTAAAGACCAACTTCGCTGATTTTGGGTTTGGAGCTCTGTTGTTGCATCTATTTCTTTCTATAAATTGAAAAAGCATCTACCTACGGTTCTATCTCTAGTAGTATCTTAAAGTTTGTGTTTGTATAGCATATGTTGGTGCTGCCAGTGCAAGACTATAATCAAAGAAAACTTTGCTTACGCATTATTGTACCGTACAGTATTGCAATTTGTAAGATGATGTTAACGATTCGCTAATCAACTCTGAATGTGGAGTTCCTTATGCGATCTAGCCCATTTATGTTAAACCATAAAGTCTCTTCGTATAATCTCACTACAACAAAAGTGATCTGGCCAGCCGATTTCCTATTGCTGGCTCAAAATTGTGAGGATCTTTTTCGGTGTTGCAGAATTCAAGTGAGAATTCTTGATTGCTCTCGTTGGGACATCTGATCGAGCGAAATTTCTCACAATATCCATCTAGATCGTTCATGGTGTTCAAACAAATTGCATGGTATTTGTAACTCGCTGATATGTTTGATATTTTATGTTTGATATTTGTGTGTAATTTATATATTACAGTAGGTATTCGTACATGACTTGGTGAAAAGTATGAATCTGTAATTTAGAGTTGGAAATGTGGGTGGTTTCCCCTCCTCGTAAAAGGATCTGCACACCTCAGTCTTGTAACGTGGATGTCGACGATTAATTGTCTAGTTTTTTATCTCTTGTTCACTAGTTACAGCAATGTCTGATTAGATCTATTGGGTTACATGCGATGTGCTCGGCGTTGTAGTCGCTCGAAGTAATGCATTTCGCGTCAGTTTGTAGGTATGATGGCCATAGAAGGCGTGAAAGAAGAATATTTATTAAGAACATCAGTGAATGTGTTTAAGTGCAATATATAAGTCTAATGGTTCATTCATCTACTTTTGGAATATACTTGCTGGGAATAAATGCTTTTGGGATACTGCCAGCCTTATCAGTGATTATACTTCTTGTCAGAAAGAAGGTATTGGCTGCGCCTAGCTAATCTGCATCATACCGCCGATTGCACTTTGGGCAGTCAGCAATGTTCTTTCTTCGTACAACGAATGAGATTATCTACTTGCGCAAACATTCGTAGCATAGACTAGAAGTACGCAGCTCAGGTACTATATACACCACAGCGTATTAGTTTAGGACTTTAACAAAGGACTTCAAGCTGAATCTATGATTAACTTCACCCTTCTTATAAAAGTCTCCAATATAAACACCGTAGGAATCTCTATCTTGAGATTTCAATGCACCAGTAATCCCAAGAAACTTTGATACCATTCCCAAAATTGCCTATCTCTTCAGCTCTTATTAATCAAATTTTAACTAGAGCGCCTGATCGGACGAGTAGAGTTCAATCTACTGGTCAAGAGATCTGCAGCAAGCTTGCATTTAATTCGCAAAAATACTCGAGTCTGGGAAGTAGTGGAATGCAAACTGCTAACAGCATTAATTAAATGACTGCTGTCGTTAGGCCAACTCTTAGCCGCCAATCATCTGCAAGTATTACTCTCCCTTCAAAGTATATCTATACGCCTTATCAAATTAAATTTGCTCCTTCGGCAAACACTACTGAAGGTCATTCGGCCTAAAAACTGCAATAAGCTAGTTTATACCAAGATCAGCGGACAACTCCACCTTGTGCTTAATAGTGCTTTTAGCGTCTTCAGTGGACATTATGAAATATCTAATTGCTTAGCAAGATTAGACTGATCTTCTTTTATTGCCTTCTTCAGTATCAGAGTCTTAATCTTCATCTTCACCAGCATCATTCTAATCTTCTACATCTTCAATTAAATCATCAATTTCGTCCAAGTTCCCATCATCATCATCATCGACTTCCATGGACTCCGCTTCATCTTCCGAGCTGAAATCCTGATACGCGGCAATATAATCATTCCCAATGGTGCTTTAATTACTACAACTAATATTAGGCACAACACTGATGCATTTTGCATAGATCAAATCGGAGGTGACATCTTTCTAAACCTCATATTTGAACGACAGATTTTTGAAGTTCGTAGAAAATGAAGTCAGTGTAGCCTTATACTTAGTTGTAAGCGTTGGAATATGTAACAGCTTTTAAAACTGACTCTGCTACAGAAGGCAATCCAAACCACTTTTAGTAAATGGCACCATATGCAACTTCTTTGCAGGGAATGGAAGCAACTTTGGATATTTCAAATGTACACACGCCAGTTGACGAATGCATTTTAAGAAGAGCCTGAGATAGACAAACCAGCTGGACTTAAATTTTGATACAGTAAGAGGATATTGTACTGTCCCCAACGTCAAATCAGCTTCTAACTAACCCTTTATGTCCATCACTTCCTCAAAATATTCCTAAAGTACATCGTCCAACATAGCAATACTGTCAGCATTAAACTCACGATTCTTTTTAACTACTTTTTGAAGTTCATCAGAGCTTCCATCATTGCCAGCAAATTTCTCCAGCCTATTGAGTCGTCTTAAAGCAAGATTTACCAAATCACTGAGCTTGAATACAGCGCCGAGTCCAGCAATCTTCAAATGATATGCCACAACTCTCTTCAACGTCTTCCTAAGATTACTAATAATGTGATTCTAACAAGCAACACCAAACTGATCTGCTGCAGACGCGAAGAGATACTTAAAATCGCTCCCAGATGGGTATTCAACCTGCAAACTCTTGAATTAATTTTGGTCGAACACTGTAAGTAGGAGTTTAGAGACTTCAATAGAAACGCCCGATTCCTTTTTACGTTTATGACCGTATACGAAGAGATGAAATATATCGCGTATCACCTTTGAATCCAACATTGGTGAGGACCGACTTCTTGTCAGACCGCTATCACCACACAAGTACGATAAAGCATAGAACTGAACGGTCATGCAGCCAATCAGATTAATTCTATTATAGTCAACAATGCATTTACTTATAACGATCTTTTCTTCATCAGCCCCTTTCCACGCTTTTTCAAATCCGCCTACATATGATATAGTTCGATAGTTGCTTTGGCTCATCTTTACTTTCTTTGAGATACAGTAAGATGTTAAGGAGTTGTGTTAATCGAAACCGAAACAGTGGCAAAGGAGCGAGTTTCCTAAGACAATCAAGCGTTTGCCCGTCCCACTGACTCATGTGCAGCATAGTGTTGTACAAAGAAGGTCTCTAACCCAAACCCGAACCGATAGATTGGATCAGGAGATTATTTTTTCCCTCGTAATGTTTGCTATTCACTCCTTGATCAACATCACTGCGCTCCGTGAAAAAGCACGTCTCAGCCGTCTGTAACCATGTAATACGAAATTATTCTCTAGTCGATGTCTGTAATTATTACCTCTCAATGTATGTGTATGTAATCATTAAGCGTACTGTCTTCGCGCTAGATGAACTAACTGCTCTTCAGGTAAGCCATTCCATATTATTTGTTTTCTGTGCGTCCTTTCTTGTTTGTGTAGATTAAAGTTGAGAATGATAGTAATCCTTTATGGAAGCTTCCGTATTGTTTAAAAGTTTGTATATGTGCCATTGTTGGATGTGGGGCAGAAGTCAACTCATGATTGTTAAAGTGACTCTTGTGCACATGTATGGGAGCGACATTTTGCAGTCTATGAGCCTTCACACTCTCTCTGACCGACGCTCAAGGTTCACACGCTTGACATTAAGCTGCGTTTGCTACTTAATGTGCCTATTTTGAATAGGGGACGGATCGGCGAAAGCTTTGAACTCTCTGATGCGTGCTTGAGTGCTAGGATTGAGTATGCCTCAAGGTTACCACGCCTTGCGTTCGCTAAAAGTGGTATGCAGTATTATAAGCGTATCAACGTATACTCTGGAGTATTTCTGCTCTACTTTCTTGCATTGATTGTCATTATTATATTCGGTGCGCTAACTGGCAGAAGTGTCGATTATACTATTGTCACTTTAGCTATATATAACGTTATGCTATACGCGATAGTTCTAGCTCAAGTTTTATTCTATGGATAGAATGTTAACCATTTGCGCCAAATTCATGCGGCTTCCGTTATTGGAAAGCTGATTAATTTGTAGACTATAATTACTTCTTATTCTAGTAAACTTGATAGATTACGTAATGAAATTGCCAAGAAGGCTATATGGTTGGCCCCTCTGCCAGAATACTTTCAAAGGAGTGCTGAGATATTGCAAGTGGTCTCTATCGCTATTCAGTTTAACAATGAGAATTTTACAGTGAAGATTTTAGGATTCAAGGCAACTAGTGATTTAATACAAGCAACTTTGGCTTTGGCAGCTTCTGGACTCGTTGCTGCAGCACAGATTGTATTCAAGTTTTGATGGTTATTACTTACTCAATTGCGAGATGTTTGATAGAGTGAGTGGTATAGTAAGCGAATGATTCTTGTAAATCTACTTACATGAAAAGTGAACATGGTGTTATAACTCTGACATTCCGACAAAAAAGTCGACGTTTTTGCCATGCTATTAAATCTCACAGATACAATATGCGTGAAGTACAGTATTTTGTATAGTCGCATCAGACAAAAGAGTTGTATTGATATCTGTTGAAATCGACAACGTGCCGCGTACTGCATTCAAATTCTCGCACACATCTCAGCACCTAAAAGACAGTGATATTAAAAGGCTGTGCGGTCGTTATACCGCTTACAACTTATTATGCTCAATTGTTAATGTTTAAATAGCAGCGATGATGATAGCAAATCTGTATATCACTACATCTTCTTATTCATTTTACTATTACTAGATATGGACAAATCTACCCGGCCATAGATTATAGAGAGTAGAAATACCAAAAAGAATGACGCAGACAGTACCAAAGGCTTTCTCAAGTAATTCATCTTGTCAAAGGTGTACAGCACTTAAAAGTTCTGCTCATGGCCATCACACAAATCAGTCATGTGCAAGTAAATAGTTGGTCTACCAACAGTGTCTACAAAAGTGAACGTTTTCGACTCCCATTGCTTGTTGACTTTAAATGGAAGAACAACCTGATAGTCAGTAGCACCTTCAGGCAACACGATCTTCACAGTCACATTGTTATAGGCGGCATTCTCGATACCTTTAATGAATGGAGCCTAGAACACAAATCTATCCTCAGCGTCATCGACTTCCTTGACAAAGTCTTCCAGCGGCGCATTATATCCCTGCATCCAAGTGTATAGCCATCCACCATACAATGGGTATCTTGGTCTCAAGTCTAAAGAGGATGGCTTAGAACTAAATCCGGGAGACGGCTTAAATGTGGAGGTGGAAACATTACCAACATCGTCCTTATAGTAGACATCGCGAGCGTGCGCAGGCAGATCTATGTGGACCTAATTTACAACTGCCGTCTAGTGCAACTACATTTAGTTAAGAGCATAATCTATACGGCTAAATTGGCCTTTCAACTTTGCACCATCATGTCTGATATAATACCACTCTTCCACAGCGAGATTCCCACCCCAATGACTGACCCAGAATTCACGAACCAGATTAGTCACCGTGACGAATGGTGAGTTATTGACAAAGTGTACCGAGATTGGCTTCCAACTGTCAGTACTTTCCACCGCTTCATCGTACGGACCATAAGTAATAGCTTTACCAGATTTGACACCTCCCTCAGTGAATGAGTCGATAGTAGATGATGCCAACATAATCTTCACCTTCTACTTGAGTGTCTTGTATTTTGAAGGCATCAGAGCATTACCGTACCATACCACCTTCTGCTTGTCATTCTACTCAATCTCGTGTGGCATTGGCACCATACCATGTGTATACACGATATCCACCACAATCACAGGCTCTTTGGATTTTTCATTACTGACGACGCTATTTAAATTGACTTTGTAATGCAACTAACGTCTACTGCCAAGATCTTCTTCAGAGTCAAACGAGACTGGCAGAGCAACTTTACCACCCTTCTCCTTTGCGCTAATGAACGAGACGGTGACATTCTCATGCTGCATTGGCAATAATTCCGCAGTTATAATGTAGTCAATGTCTTGCTTATACTTCGCCTCGGAATCAGACACTTTGAGAGCAATAGCACGACGCTCCTTAACTAGTGCAGTGGAAAGATCTACGCTTCGATGAACATTGACATTCTAAATTGAAATGGTATTGACAGCGCTCTTAGCTATGCTCAAGCCAAACATGTAGAGCACGGCACCTATTGCCAAGAGATTAAACTTAACTGAGCGAATCATCCCTGATTTACTATAGGCCCACTACAATTAACAACTTTCTGCTGTCGCGGCTGTGTAGTTTAAGCGAAGCGAACGACTTTCAATAAGACGTCAACGACTAGGCTCTGCGGCTTAGAACAGGCCAGCGGTGAAGACGCGCGTTTTCTTTCAGCGTTTTACGCTTGAAACGACATTGAGAGAGTCGAATGGAATTAACCTGTCACAGCTTAAACTATTCTGGCGTTTTAATAATAGATAATCTCATCATTTGCAAAGAAGTTGCCATTATATTTTCTTTTTCTTGTCTCTTCAATTGAGCACCATAAAACGCCTTCGTTTCTCATCGGTTGAAGTATATGGCCGTTCCGTTCAGATCGGGTGAATCCAAAGTCAAATAGATCCTTGACGGGAATGCATAGCAACGGGGACCATATCAACATCTAAACATCAAAGTTAGATAGTGCGTTCCATCCGCACCTTTTTTCTATAGTTACTGCAGAAAAAAATCCTTTATACAGTCTTGTCCGCAGGTTTTGATTCGGTTTCAAGCGGAGATTATTGAAGAGCTATAGTTTGGATTTAAGCTAAAGTCTCATTTTGTAAATTCATCTGCTTTCGCATCTCTAGAGATATAAAACATAATCAAAACAACAATGGGTAATTTTTGTTGTGGGGAACCTATAGACTATAACGGCGAAGGTAACTATACACTTTTAGATCTTTATGCTTAACATCTATACGTCTTACTCAAATTATAAATGTAGTTGATCTGAGACACTTTGAGCTTCTGAGATCAGTGGGCAAGGGAGCGTTTGGTAAAGTGCGGATAGTGTAGAAAAAGAATGATAAGAAGATTTACGCTCTCAAGTACATCAACAAGATGAAATGCATAAAGATGAAGGCTGTTAACAATGTAATACAAGAGAGAAGACTTCTTGAGGATATTGAGTATCCGTTCGTGGTTAATCTTCGCTATGCGTTTCAGGATGATGAGAATCTGTTTATGGTGCTTGATCTGATGTTGGGCGGTGATTTGCGATTCCATCTTGACCGTGCCGGATCTATGAAGGAGGAGGTGGTGCGCTTCTTTGTTGCAGAGGTGGGCCTGGGTATTAATCATTTGCACAGTAAGCGTATTGTGCACAGAGATATTAAGCCGGATAATGTGTTGCTAGATGAATTGGGCCATTGTCACTTGACTGATTTCAACATTGCTGTGAGGTATAATGAGAACACAATGCTCAAATCTGTGGCTGGCAGTATGGCTTATATGGCACCTGAAGTTGTGGGTAAGAAGGGCTATTTCGCTAGTCCAGATTGGTGGTCTCTCGGTGTGGTGATGTATGAATTGTTGTTTGGAAAGCGGCCTTTCCGGGGCAAGTCTAATGATGCTCTGACACACGCCATTCTGCATGATGTTGTGCAATTCCCTAACAATGCAGAGGCAAATGTAGGTAAGGAGTGTCTGGACTTATTGAAATCACTGCTAGATCGAGATATTGACAAGAGGATTGGACATGGGGAAGAGAATTTCAGATTATTTAAGCAGCATCCATTCTTCAACAAGGAGATCAACGGCCACGGGCCAATAGATTGGGATCTGATGGAGTAGAAAAAGTTTAAGCCACCATATGTACCCGATTCCAAGAGAGCAAATTTTGATGCCAGTCATGAACTGGAAGAGTTGCTTCTGGAAGAGAATCCACTCCGAGTTAAGAAGCGGGCTAACGTTAAGGATTACAGTAAAATGCCAGGCGGCGAGACTGGTGAGATTGCTACTCAGCTGCAAATCATGGAGAAGAAGTTTACCGTATTTGATTATCAGAAGAAGGGACTCTTGATGTCAGCGGATAACTCGATGGCTAAGAAGAGTAATACTTCACTGGTGAAATAGAAGGTGGAGTCTGCTTAGAATGCCGTAGCTAACAATCTAAAGTAGAATGGTAAGAACAGCCAGGATAACGTATCGATGCACGATCTCGCAAATTTTGACAAGCCCCAATCAACTCCAGCTACTACAGACCGCACAGGGCAGCATCTGGAATGAAGAACAGACGGTAGTCGGAATTGATAGGAGACTATAATACTTGCGCATCCCGCCACTTTTCTCAATATACGCAAGTGCACTATTTTCGATGAGAAGTTAATGATTGACGCTATAGATGTAATTGCTATGTACTATCTTTTCTCAATTTTTAAAATTTTGCAATAACTATACTACCGTTCGATCCTGACACGACGCGACTTGTTCAAATAAGTAGGCTGAAACAACGATAAAAGTCATGATGGAAAACTAACGTTACTTAATTAACTTATTTAATTTTCACTGCGAATGTCTTGTGCAGAGTGAAATACCAAATTGTTGAACTCTTTGGCATTAAATAGAACAACTAGTGGTAGATTCAACAAGTTACCTTTGTACAGCGAATCTGCAGATCTCTCTTCAACCAGTTTTACGAAGGCGTTTATAATTATCGTGATAGATACGCAGCATATCCATAATACGTGCCCACTTCATTTTACCATTGAGTTTACACGCGTATTTATCTAAATTTACCATGAAAACAGCTACAATACGTGACATACTGAATCTTGACGGAAAATTAGCCAGACCAGATCTGTGTAATGCAATTAAATCTGCCAATTGAGCTTTAATGGTTGCCATTAACGCGTCATGCTATCTTTGTACCATTTGGTCGAATTTCAATCTTCTGTCAGCATGCACCGGGGCTAGTAGCAACCTCTGCGGTTGCCTCTCTAGCACTTCAGGCTTCTAATACTGGCTTATTGTAGACCATTGATAAATCATCAAAGTTACCGTCCTTCATAGGTAAATTACGGCCATATTGTTAAACTGTCTCAAGGGGCTAATGCAGAAGATGTAGACGCTGTGTTCACTCATAATTCACGCTAATCACATCAATATTTCTTTCACATTTTGTAGAAGAGAAAAAAGATGCCAGAATAAGGCTACTTATACCAACCATGATTCATTTATAATCACCAACACGTCACGAACATTTAAGCATTGTGTTTGCCGGTCGGCCCTGTCTTGTAGATTTTTTACACTACAGTATTCCTGCATTGAGATTAACCATAGTAGAATAAGCTGATTTTTGCCAATTAAATACACGTACAAGATACCACATTAATAGTCCCCGATATACTGTACAGTATGCTAAGATGAAAAGGGGTGTCAGTGATTTGAAATTGAATGGGGAGCCTTTAAAACCTTACATCAATCCGGTACTGATCTAAACAGTCAAGAAGTTTTAGCTACTGCATTTAGAATGTACAACGTTGATGGATGTCGATTTGATAACATATCAGTATTCTAATAGTTCTGTAACGCGGGCACTAAGAATTATTTTTAGTTGTTCACCGTGATACTACCTAACATCGATCCGTTCTTAAACCAATGCGCGCCTTCCTTAAAGCTCTATACCTTCCTGCCCTTACAATTTTTACTTCATGCGAAAGCTCAGACCAGTTCTTTCAGTCCGTGTGAGAACGCCATATTCTCTCGCTCTCTTGCTCTCTCTCTCGGGCCTCTCACCTCTTCTTCCTCTTGTCTGCTTGAAGAATTGTCAATCGTCATCTTTAAAATCTGATACAGAACGTTCTTTCGAGCAGAGTATATTAGATTAATTCTAAAGTCTTTTTTAACTAGAGCATAGTTTTAAATTTTAAAGTATTAAAGAAAAAATAAATATGGGAGTTCCAAAATTCTTTAGATGGCTCTCTGAGCGTTATCCAATGTGCAGTCAGCTGGTGGAGTAGAACAAGATTCCGGAATTTGATAATTTGTACCTGGATATGAATGGTATTATTCACAATTGCTCGCATGGTAATAATGATGATGTGCATTATAGAATTAGTGAAGAGGAGATTATGAAGGCTGTGTTCTCGTATATTGAACACATATTTGAAAAGATACGCCCATAAAAGTTGTTCTTTATGGCTCTAGATGGCGTTGCTCCTCGAGCAAAGATTAACTAGTAGAGATCGAGACGATTTAGAACTGCTTAGGATGCGGCGATTGCTATTAAGAAGGCGATCGCTAAAGGTGAAGTACTGCCAGAGTAGGAAGCTTTCGATTCCAACTGTATCACACCTGGTACTGCCTTCATGGACAAGTTGAGTGACCAATTGAGATATTTCGTTCACAAGAAGATGAACGCAGATCCTCAGTGGAGACGTTGTAATATAGTGCTTAGTAGTAGTGATGTCCCGGGTGAAGGAGAGCACAAGATTATGGAGTACATTAGATTGGCTAGGAGTCAGCCTGATTACGATCCTAATACTCGTCACGTCATTTATGGTCTGGATGCAGACTTAATTATGCTTGGCTTGGTGACACATGATCCTCACTTTTGCTTACTTAGAGAGGAGGTGGTATTCGGTGGTCAGTCGAGATAGAAGAAGAATATTGTCAGTAATCCATCATCTCAAAACTTTTATCTTTTGCACCTATCTCTGCTTCGTGAGTATCTGGACCTGGAATTCTCTTCTCTTAAGAATAAGCTACCATTTGAGTATAGTATTGAGAAGATTATAGATGACTTTGTACTGATGGCTTTGTTTGTGGGCAATGATTTCATTCCTCATCTACCTAATATGCACATCAATCATGGCGCTCTCAAGTTTATGTTTAATTTGTATAAGATTGTGCTGCCGACTCTGGATGGCTACCTAAATGAAGATGGAAAGATTAATTTGAAGAATTTGGAGGTTCTGCTGACTCAGTTGGCGTATAAGGAGCGTGAGATATTTGAAGAGGCCAATGGTGATCTGTTCAGTAATAGCGGTGTGGATTCCAGATCTGGTAGAGTGATTAAAGTTCTCAGTCCATCTCAGCAGGAGCTATTTGAAAGGATCAAGAATATGGTGAAGAGTAATGGCCAGTCTTAGGATCTTGTGTTGAGAGATTTGAATAATTTTGATAGAAAGTTTGTTACTCTACTGGCTCGAGATTTGAATTTCTATTGCTATAATAGTAATGTCGTGGACAGTCGCATTATTGACAAGTTGGTTATCAGTGAACAATCGTAATAAGATTCTGTAAATGGATCTGGTGACTAGGATGATAGTGACGAGGATGAAGATGTTTTGATCATCAGCGCTAAATTAAAGCCAGTTTTGGTTGATTACATCGGAGTTAAAAGTGGTAGTAATGGTGATGGCGCTATATAGACTGCAGTTAATGAGGATGAAAGTGATAGTGAAGATGATGAGGAGGGGTACCTCGCCAGACTGAGAGTGATTAAAAAGTATGAGCAAGTATACCAGGCTCCGGACTAGAAAATGTCGTAATAATCTGTGAATCGAGACAAGATGATACATGACATGTTCCAGTCTGTGAAGAGTGATTACTATAAAGGTAAAATGCAGATTGATATCAATAACAATGAGTAAATGAAAGCTTTGAGAGGAAGCTACATCCAGGGATTGCAGTGGATTATGCACTATTACTATTATGGTGTGCCCAGCTGGGGATGGTTCTACCCGTATCATTATGCACCGATGATCAGTGATCTTGTCCCTAATATATAGGAGGCTATTGATGCTGTTCCTCAGCTGGAACTTGGGGCACCATTCCAGCCATTTGAGTAGCTAATGGGAGTACTGCCAGCCCGGAGTGTTAAACTACTTCCTGAAGCGTATCGAGATTTAGTGCTGTCTGCTGATAGTCCTATTATTGATTTTTATCCAGATGAATTTGAGACTGATCTGAATGGAAAGAAAAATGACTGGGAAGCTGTAGTGAAGATTCCATTTGTGGATGAGAAGCGATTGCAGCAGGCTATGAAGAGTAAGGAGAGTCACTTGAAGCCAGATGAGGTGAGGCGCAATAGTATGGGTGTAACGTATCAGTACCGCTTCGATGAATCTAAAGATCCGCCGGGTAAATATGAGAGCAGGTACTAGATGTTTCCCGCTTTGACTTGGAATAAAGTAGTGGAGGAGGTGTTTAACCTGCCAACGGTGCAGCACGAAAGTATGCTTATCCACGGTTTGTTGGATGGTGTGAAGCTGGGCGCGGATCTGATGGCGGGATTTCCATCTCTGTATACACTAGATTTTAGCCATTTTGTTGCCGTGCATGGTGTAAAGGTATTTTAGTATCCAAGCAAGGACGAGAGTGTTGTGGTGAGAATCAATTCAGCTTTGGATGATCATCTGACGCATGAACAGATTGCTCATACGTATTTGGGTAAGCGTGTCCAGGTGGACTGGCCATTCTTGATTGAAGGTGTCGTGGTTGGTGTTAGTGATAGTGTTGCAGAATGGACTTTTGCTGAGGAGAAGCCTGCGCATTATTTTGTGTAGCCATTGGATTAGAATTAGAAGTTGAAGCCAAAGGATGTGAAGCGTACGCCTCATGATCAACACGATATATTGAGGTGGGAGAGACGCGGTGCTTAATTGGAAGATTAGTACAGCGCCAAGTAGGCATGTATTTTGGGCGGTGTGAATTGCATCGTGACCGTTTGTGTACTCCGCGGTATGAAGAGATTGGAAAGTGGTGCTCTTATTAAGGATTATGGCCGTTTTCAGGATTCTTGGTAGTATCCTCTGTAAGCCATAGTGTTTTAGGTGGATGAAAGCGATACTAGATTTGTTGAACATCCGGCCTCTGCTGCTGCTGGCGTCAAGGATAAATCTTCTAGTGCTCATGTGCGTTATAGCCACGGCGGTTCTCCAACTCAGTAGAGAAGTGGTGGTAAGTTTGTACCTGCTCAAAGAGGTGGTAGAGGGGGAGCAGTTGGAGCAGGTAGAGGTAGAGGGGGAATATAATTGGTCAAGGCTAGAGCTGATTCCTAGAAGCAAGCTGTCTGAGTGTATTAGTTTTGTGTAAGATTTATGATTTTACAATATATATATATGAATTATGGCCTTATGTTAAATGTTGAATTAGGAGAATTTTGAGTAAGCTGTTAAGCTGAATATTTTACCACCTATTTGCGTGGGAAATTGATTCGCAAGATCTGTGTAACATTCACTGATTAACAAAGCTTCCTTTAATTCACTGATCAAATTGGCGAAGAATAATGCAGTTCAATACTTCATAAAATAAATGTAAACAAAATTTCATGCATCTCATTTCCTGAACCATACATCATCAACCTTCCATTGGGTTCCATCTTAAGAGTAGAAGGATCCCTTTTAACCATGTAAAACTCCATCCCTAACATCCTGCGGAGTATTGACATAATCAGTCACATCAACTTGATCAACATCACCCAGTTCTTCCAGGTTGCTAATGTTAGTGTCGCTAATAAAGCCAAGCTGAACATTATGCAGATTTAGACACTTTCTCATAAAAATTAAAGATACCAGAACACTGTTATGGTCCTTCTTTACTAACTAGAATTTACATTTTGGAATAGATTGCATTTCCAAAGCCAGCATGTATAATGCGTCAAAACCATTAGCCGCGTGGTATGGCTTCTTAGTAAATGGACTCAGTGTATGATCACCAAACACTTCTTGAATGTCCACCACACCATTGCCATTTAAATCGGACATTGCAAGCATTTTATCGCCACCTACGGCACCTCCATCTTGTTAATTTGGATTTGAGGGATCCGTTGAGATACCGGTGTTTTTCGAGGCAGAAACAACTCCATCCCTATTCATATCAAATACAAGTGGACTCTCACTTCCACATCCACCTCCTCTGCCTCTGCCATTTTACTTTGATCTTCTTCTCAAAGATGGAGGTTTTGGAGAAGGTGGTTTTGGAGTACCCGGAAGAGGTCTTGGTGCAGGAGGAAGAGGTTCCGAGCCATCAGGTGGAGGAGGGCTTTCAGGTGCGGGCGGTGGCGGAGGAGGACGCGTTGGTGGAGGATTTTCTGGAGGACCAGGATACGGCGGGACCTGAGGAGGCGGTCTTATAGGAGGACGAGTCATTGGAACATCAGGCGTTGGACTGCTACACAACTACTTAGAGGACGTCGTTGTGGTTGTTACGGTCGAGGACATTGTACATGATGCCTATGGCATCGCAGTAGTTGTTATAACAGACGAGGCAGTAGAAGATGTCGTGGATGTCGAACCCTGACCGCGCGTACAAGATGAGCAATTTTAGGTAGAAGAAATAGATGGACAGCTTGTAGACAATATTTTGACAGTTAGAGGAGTCGCTCTGGTAGTGCATGGCGCGCTAATAGATGTAAATGATTGCAACCACTTGATTGGCGCATCATCTGAGGGCTTCGGCTCTGATAAAACCGTAGCAGAGCTTATGAACAGACACGCAATAGATAGCTATATTAACATAATGCCTATTGAGTATATTACGAGAAAAAATTGCCAATTTCCACTTCCCTAAGAATACTTTAATATTTTAGTTAAATGAATACATTCGGAGCTCGAGGTGCTTTAGAATACTAGACAATTGATAAACTAGTGATCTGATCACGCAGAACACACGTATCACCTGGTGTCAACTGTGCTACGCCAAGAGTAACTGCACGGAACGCCAAGAGAATAACACAGATTTGACATGAAATAAGAGCTACTTTATTACTTGATTTGTTCTGTGAAAAATGGCATAGTTGAACTACAAGATCCCATTTGTTTAAGTGAAAATAGTGAGAATATAGAGGATGACGCTGTTAGTCATTACTCATAATCACAAAATGTGTATCACTGAAGATGATCAACATCAAAGCCAGGCATTGGGAATTGGCGTGCGAAGTGAGAGACTTCACCCTTCAACTTCTTTAATTCTGGCAGTGCATTATCCAGAGACACTACGAAATCTTTCATCATCTTGGACTTGGAATTCTTCTAAATGTTCAAAGCCACTTTCAAAGCGCGATCCAAATACGTGGCCACCTGTTAGAAATCCTCTTCATTGAAGGAGCGAGACGTCAGAGCAGAGCTGCCCAATCTCACGCCACCTGGACTCATTGCACTAACATCGCCATGCACCGAATTCTTGTTGATTGTGATGTGCAACTGATCACAAACCTTCTCCAACTTACTACCCGTTAATCCCTGAGGACGCAGATCCCACAGCACAATGTGATTATCAGTTCCATCAGTCACCAGTTTATAACCGCGAGACTTCAGCGCCTCAGCCAGAGCCTGAGCATTCTTACGCACCTGCTTGGCATACTACTTGAATTCATCTGACGCAGCATACTTCATAGCCGTGGCGATCGCTGCCACTGTATTATTATGAGGACCACCCTGCAGTCCAGGGAATACGGCATTATTGATCTTATTCTCAAAATCAGTTGGCGTCTTACCATCACGTCCAACCTTCCTGAAAAAGATAAGACCAGCACGGGGACCACGTAAAGTCTTATGAGTCGTGGTGGTCACTACATCACAGAAATCGAAAGGATTATTCTATACAGCTTAGCCGGCCACTAGACCAGAGATGTGAGCCATATCACACATCAAGTAAGATCCATTCTGGTCGGCAATCTTTCTAAATCGCTCAAAATCCAACTCCCGCGGATAAGATGAAGTACCAGAAATCAACAGCTTTGGACGGAAGAGGAGGGCATTCTTCTCCAACTGATCATAATCAATCCAACCAGTCTTCATATCCACCTGGTACGGCATAGACTCAAAAAATATGGAAGTGGCACTAATCTTCTTTTTCGCAGTCTGGTAACCATGAGTCAAGTGACCGCCAGACGGGAGATCGAGACCCATAATGCGATCATGAGGCTGTAACAGAGCAGTGTATACAGCGAAATTAGCAGGCGATCCAGAGTATGGCTGCACATTAACGCCCCATACCTTGGGATCCAAGTTGAATGCCTTCAGTGCGCGCTCCTAACACAGAATCTCAATCTGGTCAATTATTTCATTACCGCCGTAGTAGCGGGCATACGGTAATCCTTCAGAGTACTTATTAGTCAGACAGGAGCCATTAACTTCCATCACGGATCTAGAGGTGAAGTTTTCGGAGGCAATAAGTTCCAGACCGGTCCATTGACGCTCCTTCTCCTGCTCAATGAATGCATAAATCTCCGGATCAGCTTCTTTCAGTGACGTATTGAGTTCCTTGTTCCATGTATCGATGCTCTTCACTTGTTGCACTTATCGCTTCTGCTGCTACTAAAAAGCGGCACTCTACATACATCTCTTTCCCAGATGGCGCAACATTTTCTTCTTATTCAATGCGTTCTTACTCCTCAGCGAGCGATAAAAGCTAAACATCAAGATTAATTGTGTGAAAGACGTGATCCGTGCGACGATGCACGCGCTCATCGTCTGAACAAATCGGAAGCGAAAAGTCCATCGAGAGACAAAACAGAGCGGCGAAGATGAGAAACTATGATAGCGATCGCGTCATGGTTTATCAATGCAGCGTAAACTAGGAAGGCTGTAAGAAATACATCTATAGATGATGATAGAGAGAGATAGAGAGAGAGCGTAAAATTCATGAAAACTTGAGCCGCCATTAACCAAACGTGTAGACTTAAAATGCATTAAATCATCAAATTCACTATTATTGTGGGACTGATGAAGCATCACAACAGTGGATTTCTAGCGTTAATGTACCGCTCACCGTTCAGAATAGCCTCACTCAAACTATGACACACTTCACGGTTCCGCCGCCGTATTCCACTTACAGGATATTCATACATTCTGTACGGAGTAGTGGCATCTTCATACTTGGTGAGACTCAAACCTTTGCGAATAGCGGCAATCCTCTACATGGACTCTGTTTCTCTCACAGTACGATAGAGAACACGGTGAAGGGACTCGGGGCTTCCAGTCTCAAAGAACCATACTTGAGGTGAATCCTTGAAATACTCTACAAAAGCTGGAATAGAACTGAGAACTAGAGGGACACGTAAACGAGCAACTTCATGAACGGCCAGATTAAGCGATTCAAACTGGGAGGCAAATATGGCAACATGCACTGAACGCGTCAATTTAACCAGCTCTGTTCGATTAATCGGCTGCGGTCTAATCTCAAAATTATCCTTCATCGACTCGGGTACCTTGGACTCTATGTACTTACTAGTCAACATATTCAAATCTGGAGACCACACATCAGGCCCAACAAATAGAAATAACACTTCAGGTACTTGGGATACAAGCTACTTGGCCGCTTCAACTATACATTCCAATCCCTTTACGAGTTGAAATCTACCATAGATTAAAAATACCTTTCTACCAAAGAATTAATCAGATGGGATCAACTGAGAAGTGGATTATTATTTCTCCAAAAACTTAACTTCTCGATCTGCATCATCAACATATTTCAAGATGGCCTCCATAGGAGCACGACCAAGTACAATCTCTTTATGATCGAAATTGTAATTCTTGGATATCCTCTTCCTGAAGAACTCAGTCTACACTATAACTAAATCAGCAGCGCTCATGGTAAAATGCTCCATCACGTACATTATACTCCGCTCTGAAGGTGGATTAACCGAGACCTCCTTATTCTCTGCCCTCTCGATCAGTTAAATAGTTCCATGGACTCTGACAGCAATTGTGGTCGTCTGTGGAAGATACGAGTTCTCTTCAGAGAATGGCGCTCGGAGAAGCTCATAACACACACCTACATAGTCAAAGCATTCCACCATATCGAGAGGTATTTCTCTATTAACCAAATGCGTAGCCATGGCAAACATGCGACTCTTCAAAAGAAATATTGATGAACTCTTTTTAATTACCAGACTCTGAGGGCCATATTAATATTCTTTTTCTTCCTAGTTATTGACATCTTTGTACTACACTTAATACTACTCCAACAATGATGGAACGTGTCTAATATAAATCTAGCCTTTCTATTAATCAGCAGGCACCACCTTGTAAAAGTGAACCATCCAATCTCTCAACAACTACTAATCAAAGTCTCCGATAATCACAACATCGTGGCCCTTCTTTATCAGATCCAATACCAAACCGTTGATAACTACTCCGGCCCCACCGCCATGAATAGTAACTGGGTACATTTCGTATGTGATAAATGCCACAGTAGGCTTTCGCTTGGTTCGACTCACGTGCAATGGAATGTACTGAGGAACATCGAGGGAACCATCAATGAGGTGAGGATCGATGGCATAATCATAAGAGCCAATTAAAGAGAATAATGAGGAGCGATCGGATACAGAGAGTATGACAGCTAGCGATAGTAGATATAAAAGATAAATAATGACTGCAATGAGAAAGACTCTCACTGAATACCTTCCACATGGATATCGCCTTTACATTTTCCGTTTGTGAATTTTCTTCCTTTTTGAGCTTTGAAAGGGCGCGATGGAGTTGACGCCGCTGAGCTACAAGAGCGAGCGAGAGAGAGAGAGAGAGAAACGTGGAGAGGCAGGTTGAGAGAGCAAAGCGAGTAACGAGAATGAGTAAAGACATGAAAGGCAAGAAGAAAAGTGTGGGGAAGGGAGGCTTAAGTTTTGAAACAATTACAATACTATAAATGGGAAGTAAGAGTTTCCAGCTGAGTGAAAGCAAACAATTTGAACAGTATCACTAAAGTTGAACAAAAACGTTCGTAGTGGATTTAATAGTGAAAGTGGAGTGATACATGCCGCTACTATAACGGCTTTTTACCGGAACAATCTTGTATTATATTCAACTCTAATTAACAAGGCAATAAATTGAACGTGTTTAGCAATTTAAATGTGTGTTCTTTTTGTCAGAATTGAACTCTTATAAGTGCTTTGAAGTGGGCAGCAACTGGATAATCGCGTCATTCATCTCTCCTTATTTCCATCAGCCTCGCTCCAGTTCGATCCCTTTTGGATTTGTCGCGTCTCTTCATTAGTCTGTTCTCTCGTAATCAACCCACTGATCTACAAACTAAATAGTCATAATTCTAAATCAACATAAAATGACCAACTCTGTTACCGAAGGTTGTTGGTAAGTCTAATACTATATTCGCTGATGTTTAAAATTACTTTCACTACTTTTTGTAGCGTTGCTCAAGTTCAGAAGCCTGCTCCACAGTTCACCACTCAGGCGTGTGTTAGCGGCGGTTCTTTTAAGGAAGTCTCGCTGAAGGATTACAAGGGAAAGTGGGTGTTGCTGCTGTTTTACCCAAAGGATTTTACTTTTGTCTGTCCTACTGAGATTCTGGCGTTCAATGATGCTCTGCCAAAGTTCCAAGAATTGGGCGCTGAGGTTTTGGGTGTCAGCTGTGACTCTGAGAACTCTCATTGGGCATGGACTCAGGTGCCTAGAGATCAAGGTGGTCTGGGCAAGGATTTGAAGATGACCCTGCTAGCTGACAAGAACTTGAAGATTTCTCGTGCATATGGTGTTCTGTTGGAGGAGGAAGGTATTGCTTTGCGTGGGCTGTTCCTGATTGATCCCAAGGGAATATTGCGTCAGATCACCGTCAATGATCTGCCTGTTGGTCGCAGTGTTGATGAGGCTATTCGTCTGCTAAAGGCTTTCCAGTTCACTGACAAGCACGGCGAGGTGTGTCCAGCCAACTGGAAGGAAGGTGCAAAGACTATGGTGCCTGATCATGAAAAGTCCAAGTCTTACTTTAGCGATGTTAACAAGCATTGACTAGCTGGCGGTGAAGATCATTCTATTAGTAGCAATGGTAAGAGAAAGAGTGAAGATGATCTCAATGACAAGAAAGTGAAGAAATGAATATACTTAATATAATCTCCAGTTTAAGTGAACGCATTTTAAAAAGAGAAGGTTTTTTTTATTTTATCAGGTTTCTATCATCATTATCACCATTTTGTTGCATCATTTTATAGTCCATTTCTATAATTTTCCATCAACAGCATCATCAAACATTCAACGAATCACCAGAGTGATACTATTAATTGACATCGCTCTAGCTCATATACAGCGGATTGTCAGCAGACTGAAAACGCGCAGCATATAGCGGATTTTCACCTGCCGTCTGATTATCTCCGGGGAACGCGTACTTAATATCACGAGCAACAGCACGACTACGCCTCAGCATGAACAGTCCAAAAGCAGCGGCAACTGCAGCCACAGGAGCCATGATCATCACAACAGTGTTGGTGCTGGATGAGTTATCGCCGGTCGACATACTGTCATTCGTTGGTCTTACAACAATGACGGTTGATTTTGGTGGAGGCCAGTTGATGTTATCCTCTGGAGTGGTAGGATCAGCGGAACCACTCTAGTCATCCTGTTCGATAGGCTTCAAGTCGATTGGTGGCACGAGGTCATCTCTTATACCTTCTGTTGGCGTGGTACTAGTGACCACTGTCAGTGAGGCCGTCGTAGTCGATGTAGTTGCCAACTAGACAGTGGTGGTAGTCTACAGCACGGAGGTGCCATTAGAAGCCAAAGTACTGATCGCTGACGTGGTAGCTGCCTTAGAAGTACTCGTTGTCGTAGTAGTACGCTTTGTAGTTGTTGTGGATGTACTTGTAACAGGATCAGGAACGAACACACAGTTGTTCTGCACATAGGAGGTAGTTCTCACCATCTGATCAAAGAAGGCATTGATGATGTTCATCTGCTCACCATTGACAAACTTCATAATGTCAAAGACGCGCATAAAATTGCCTTTAGTGAGAAGGCGCGCCTGTAAACTATTTCCCATGCCCTTGATCTTGAGGATGTTGAGAGTTTTGGCAGCGTCAAAGTTCTGAAATGTGGATGGATCCTGTACCTGTTCATAGGGACCACCAAATTGATACAAAGCAGCTGTCAAAGTGTCTGAATTTGCGCCAGACTTGGGGAAGTAATAATTTCCACTTGGCGTAAAAGCACTAATAGGCAGTTTAGACGAGATAATGGAGTTCCATTATTCAGTACCGGGGATCAAGGAGACTAATGAATTGACAATGACACCGTTATCATTCAGCATCTTGGCAGTGACTTCAATCTCCTTCTCAAATGACTAGCCCAGGTACATGTTATCACCCTGTCTGTACATGTTTCTAAAGTAATTTGAAGTCTCCCATTTACCTTGCGAGTCTTACTGCACGTAAGTCTTCAACCCGGATGGATAGAAAGACGGCTCGTATTGAGCACCTGCCCCCAATGCACATGCACCCTGATCAGTGTAAACGTGAGTGCAGAAGGACGCGGATGAATTCTGACCCACCACACGATACTTTGGATTAACCGGCATGTCAGAATCCTCATCTGTGGCGTGTAAGAATACCTTAGTGGCACCCTATCTCCAGCTGAGATTACATTCGGACGAGGAAAAGGCACTACCGCACTTCTTATCCATATCCGCACCTTAATTAGTCAGTGCCATTCTCATTGCTTCAAATGATGCCTCTTGACCACCCTGCGTACACTGGATCGCGGTCAGACCATTGGTAAGCTGATTGTAATCTGACGTTAAAGGCAGACGAATCTCAGGCTTGCCACCAAACACCACCAGAGCATATCTCGCATCAATCTGACTCTAATCAATCTTCTACACAAAATTCTGCACACCAGCCTTGACACCGGCAATCTTGTCGCACATTGAACCAGATGCATCCAGCAAAAACAGAAAATCAGCTTTAGCCGTAGTATTTGTCACTGTGATTGTCTAATTTGTGCACACATACCCAGCGCTAACCACACGCGCCACCATTAACAACGCTATTGAAGTTAACACTTTCATTTTGATTCTCTCAAAGTCTATAATATACTGTCAATCTAACTATCTATATGTACTTTTGATGTTTCAAATGTCTATTTACTAAAATTATAAATTACAATAATGAAGAGAAAAGACTTACATATATAAAGAGGTCTCACTATGGGCGCCTGATGATGATTCCAGGTAGACTATTCCATTTCACTGATTGGTTGTTATGCAGCGCTCTGATTGCTCCACAATTTATCATTAATAGACATACACACACACGAAACATGTGACTTTTATAAAGAGCTGTACAAAGATAGAACTACAGTGTAAGAAAATACACTATATATTTTTTTGAAAATTTCACTATGGCGCACCACCCATAGAAAGCAAATACTCTACAGCCGCGTTAACGTTACCGCCTGTGGCACTAATGGCGCGAATATTCGCAGAAGTATCATAGAATCCCATATCTTAGAGTTGCTGTAATTAACTAGAGAAGCGAATCTCTGGCGGATCCTAGTTGGCAGCTGGTTGAGCGTTATTAGCTCCAGCACCAGCAGCACCACCACCCAGCATCGACTGCATAAGAGCAGGATTCATCATGAATGGATTCATAAAAGGACCACCCAGAGGCGGAAGTTGTTACTACGCATTACCGCCATTTCCACCAGATTATTACTGTTGTGGTTGCTGCGAAGGAGGAGAAGTAACACCACCAAATCCACCCATACCTCCAAATCCGCCGCCTAAACCACCTGCACCTTACATCTACATCATCTATTCCATCAACTGTGGGTTCTACATCATACTCTGGAACATTGGGTCCTGCATGATGGAACGAAGTTGTTCAGGAGACATTCCCATCTACTACAGCATTGGATTACTTTACATTAGTGATTCCATAAATTGCGGATTCTGCAGCATCTGTTGCATCATGGTGTTCATCATTGGATTATTCATGCCCATACCTGCACCTGCACCACCAAATTGTGGAGGCTATCCAAACATCGAAAAAGGATTAGCAGCACCTTATGTTGCACTACCAGCGGACTGTGCAGGATTACTAGCAGGAGCAGCAGTTCTAGCACCAGCACTTGCCTGACCAGTTGATGCAGAGGGAGCCGGAGCTGCAGTAGATCTTCCCTTTACCAAGTGAATCGTATGACCATCCTCAATCTTGTACGTTTCCAAAGTGTCAGGATCTTTCAATACTCTTCCACTGTAAATCAGTCTTTACTCATTCGCAGGAATCTCCTTCTCAGACGCAATCTTCTCCTTAAGCTAGAGCACCGTGGACGTCTTTTCAATTTCAACATGATACTTGATGTCGTTAGACTGTTTAATATTCAACTTGATCATTCTTGCGTCTTATATTAGGTTGAATTAATGACTTTATTCGTAACAGCAGATTATTGTAATGCAGAAGCGTTAAGCAAAGGAAAGGGAATGAGAAGCGGAAGAAAGAGAGATTGAAAGAGCGCGACAGTCCACGAAGAGCTAAGAACGAAACGGAAGACAAGCCTGTTCGCGCACCAAGTATTACTCGATCAGTCTTTATGCATCTGCACTGCTTTTATTCATTGCTGTAACAAGGTGGAGGGAAGAATGTTCAATTTCACCTCAATTAAGCTGTGAGTAGATAATATTTTACAGAGAAGAACAAAATCAGCGTGATTGCTACTCAGTTTTCTCTAACAGAAGTCTTTATAAGAAACCGGCATAAAACAAGTTCAAATTCGTTTAGCTATTGTTACTATTCGCCCAATGATTAAAAGCTAAGTACGTTCCACAACTGTATTCCTCTGGGGGATCGACGGATGAGTCGCGCCAATGATCGACTGATCAGACTGAATGCGACAAATTGTTTTACGAACCACGGGGACAACGTACCTCAGGGGGCTGGGAAAATATTGTGTAAGAATAGGAGAAAATTATGCTTCACCATCATAAATAATGGTATTGGATGCAAATTTGAGAATGATGAAATTAAATCTATCTTTGATTTTGGTAATTGCTTCCCACATCATAACGCTGTGTTTTGGTAACCTTTTTGCGTCAGAGTACACCCCATTGCTAGATGAACCGTCTACCGACGTGCGCCATACTCAGGATCCTATGTGGAATAAGTAGCGCCGAGGTAGGCTAATTAGCATCATGAACTCTATCATGTCTTCCCCTTTAATCGACAATTACTGTGATTCTGGCGCGTCATCCTATAAGCAATACATCAACACTGGTAAATTGGTGGCTGTCTAATCTAATGATGATGGATTTACATTGCAATGTCTGCTGGCTTTAATGTACCATGATAAATATGTGCAGTCTCTGAAATATGTCGTTTATGAGCCACACATTCTCTAACCCGGTCAAATTCCTCAAAACTAGGCTTATGGTTTCCCACTGAGACTTCTACCTTAAATCGTGCAAGCGTAGTAGTTGCGCGATGTGGAGCTGGTAATTCCTTCTGAGTATCTGGATTAGACGCGTTATCCAATGTAATATGCTCCTTCAATTGACTAATTGACTTTCAATACGCGGGATATTCTGACTAATAATCCTTACTTGGAGAAATTCAGCCTCAATATTCTGCCATACTAGTATAAATCTGCTGCAGATATTATCTACGGAGTATTCAGCCGACAATGCATCTTAAACTCGCGTGTGAAAATGTTGCATCTGGCTACGCACGACAATATTGCAGCGCTGAGGCCACTCTGCATGAGGTCTCTTTAGCAACTTGATATTTATGCTTCATTTACTTTGAAAAAGTCGTATTTGGCGTCGAATTATTTTATTTGTATTGGGGGTGCTGAATCTAATTTGTAGTCGCTGCGCATAAGAACTACTTATCATTGGTAAAACCTGATGATTATAAGCCGTATAGCAAGGTTCACTAAAATAAATTATTTAGTTTTGGAATATACTGCTACTGAATAGGAGAATGCGCCTGAGCCTATAGACATGTCGCATTACTTGCCTGAAGTTGTCAAGTTTGTGCAAAGTAGAACTGCATAGACTTATATCAGAGTATCCTTTCTGGGTGGTGTTACCACTAACTTGTTGTATTGTACAAGTGTAATATGCAAGACTCTTGAGACAATGTAAGACTTGTCATTCATGCCAACTGATGATGGATTTGAAATCAATTACATTCCTGGAGGAACCGCCCAACTATCAAGCATTCAGTGAGGTAGTATAATACCATATGAAATGAAGAAATAGAATAGAATACTAACTACGGATAATTTCCACCAATTTAAAGCTTATATCCTTCACTTTAAAACTTCACGCGCCAGCTCGGCCTATTTTCAACACGATACTTTCCAGGGGCTACCATTTGATCGGGATTCGAGTTAATCGATCAATAATAGGATCTAAAACTCTTATCAGATGAGAAAACTTCGTGATATTGGACCAGTTATATAAAATGCTATTAAATCTTGCAATCTTGGTGGCTGTTCCACTCGTGGCCTGCGGTACTCCTGCCCCAAATTCACATGCCGCACCAGATTTAACATATCCACCCGTTGATGGGCATTTTAAAGGCCTTGAACAGTTTCGCGTCGATCAGAATCCGGAATATCTATTGGAATTGATAGAATATTCTGGAGGATCAGACTCTGTGCAAGAAAGCTGCTCCGATAATTGGCGTTCGCTGATTAAAAATAATGTCGACGGTACGTGGTAGTTGAGGCCATTTCAAGGAATGACTCTATAGTGTATGCTTGCCATCTTGTATAACAATCCTGATATCAAGAGTCTAGCGTATATCGTGGCTCCACCCAAAAGAGACACGTCGAGATATTAACACTATGGATATGATGTAGGATTTCCTATCGCCCTGCTAGCCGATATTATTGCTGCTTAAGGAATAAGTACTGTAGTTATCAGTTTCCCGCCCCTAAATCGCGGTGTGTTCTCTCAAGGCTACCCGAGTTAAGAAGATGTAAGCAGAAGTCTTATGAGCATTCTTTAGAAACCAAGTCTATAAGCTATGCGTCTGGATTTGCGTCCTTACGCAGCAAAAACTGGAGCTAGGTTGATTACTTAGATGGTTGCGCCTTTTAAGAGCACTTTTGAGGGACTTTAGAGTAAGCTGTAAAATCTGCATCTCGTAACTCGCGATATTCTCAATAGTTTTGAAGTTCTTTGTATTACCTCTCTCTAGTAAGCGGAACTATCGATTAGCTTTAGCTACAAGAATATCCAGCCTGATATTAGATACTTGAGTTTATGTGGTAAAACTTCTGCTCTTCGAAATTTCGGGTTAGAGTTAAAATTTCAGCCAAACTCCATGGGGTGGTATGGATCTGTTGTTAGCAAGGTGATGAGGTTTAGACATCTAGAGAGTATGCAAATGAAGTTCTCTAAATGCTCACTATCTTAAGGGGATTGCACGTTCCATGTTGACAAGTTTTTGAATGAGGTTCTAGATCTCCTGCGTGCACATGATCGTCGTTTAGAATTGAAAATTTTGGTACAAAAGAGCATCAACATTAATTACGCAGGTATCAATCAGAAGTCCTTGAATATATAGTCCGGTGATAATGAGCACATTCAATTTACCAAGTTGGAATCGGTCAATAACTACAGTGGCTTTTCGATCGCGTTGAGCCAAAGTCCTGGTAGAAAATATTGGATACATTGAATCAACGTACTATTTATACATTCTAAATTAAAGTAATCATTAAAGCTAGAAATACACTATTAGAATTCAATGTAAAGTGAATTTTTGATTGAGCTTTTGCCCAAATGTAAAGGATGAGTACGCGTTGTTACAGCATCTAGATTCACCGGCTATACTCTGTCATGTCTGACTATTTAAACAAGGGGATCGTATGATTCATTGAATGGACAAAACGCGAGACTATTGACAATCTCTTTCCCTTCTTCATAATATTATCAAAATAGATTTTGCCTCTAAAACTCTAATACTACTTACCTGAATTTGAAAATGCCGTTCACTTGTCTCGATCTCTTGCGTATTGTTGCCGCTGTTATTCTGCCTCCACTTGGTGTCTTTCTACAGGTTGGTTGCAATTAAGATGTGCTGATTAACATCTTGCTGACTCTGTTAGGCTTTATCCCTGGTATAATTCACGCTCTTTACATCATCTTCAAGTACTGATTTGATCAACGATGAACTTATTATTTAATACAATTCTTTGATTTTATATTTGTATTGTCTATGCTTTTTATTTTATACTTTCTGTTGTATTAGTTTTGATCATATGCTCTAGATCGTACTTTCGACTTGGCTTGGCAACACCATCTCATCCCTTTCTAGGGGCAATCGCGATATGATTCGGCAGATGAAGTCACGCTGAATGATTAGACGCGTCGATTGTCATACTCTACCTGCAAAGATCTCAGACCTTTTTTTGCTCAAAAGTTAAATAATTCCCTGTTAGTTAATTAAACGCGTTCTTTTATTATTAAAATGCCTACTACTTGTCTTGATGTTATTCGCTTGATTGCTGCAATCATTCTGCCTCCCCTTGGTGTCTTCTTACAAGTTGGCTGCACGGTTGACCTGCTGATCAATGTTCTGCTTACTCTTCTAGGCTTCATCCCCGGTGTCATACACGCTATATATATCATTGCCAAGTATTGATGATGCACCATCAGGATCTTTAATATTCATAAACTGATTGATAAGTGCGATCAATACATATAGATTATCGTCCAATTGTAATTTAGTTTGCGTTTCTCGTTTCGCCCTTTGACTTTTCATCGACTCGTTCACCTGGCGCCAGCACTTTACTGTGCTTACTCAATATGATCCAACTTCCTGCTGAAATTTGGTCAAATTGTATACTTCCTCATTTCGCTCTGGAAGGAAATAGGAGAGATTTAAGCCAACTGTCCAGGGTGGATAAGTTCTTTCGATCGCTCACATCCCGGTAGATTTATGAAACTTTGCATATAAGCGACTCCGGCTTGACATTGAGGGAACTTTACAGGCTTTACTGCTTAGAAGAGGTAGAGCTTAGGTGGATCCCCTTTGCAAGCCACGTCCGAAATCTAATTATTAATATTTCCATGTTGGATCAGTACCTATTTGACTTAGAAGAGTTTGAGAATGAAGCTGGCCAAGTTGAAACATTACAAGCTGGTGGTGGTGTCGGCGAACTGTAGTCTGGTCGTTCCAGCTAATCCTCCCTCATGCCTGGTATAACTAGGGATCTTATAAAGTTTGTCAAATCTGGCGAAATGCTACGTTATGTTTTAGGATAGTGTAACTAGATTACAATGTTCGTGTACAATAGCCAGATGCTAATCCGTCATTTTGATATACTTTGTAGCTTTGCTGCAATCCGTGGTAACTTGACGTATTTAGATGTTTACAAAGTGATCACGCCTGCAGATGATGAAATAGAGCTTTAGCAATCTGGTAAATAAGCTGAAGATGTTATATCATTACTAAAAGAATTCACAAATTTAAAGCATTTGCGAATTGGATCAGATAGATTGACCACGGAAGTCTAGCAATAAATAATGTCGATCGATCGCCGCAATTTACTTGAACTCCGTCTATACCAAGTGTCGGAAGATTTCAATTTGCATGAATGGAGTAGAGCCATCATTGAAAAAGCTCCAAATTTACGTGTATTAGGCGTTAGCCTAAATAAAATTACAAACTGCGAAGCTTTCAGATCTCTGCGCGTATTATAAAATTTGGTAACTTTTGACATTGAAAGTGAAGACTCTGCTGTGCTCTCTCAAGCCGTCACGTAAATAGACTTTAAAAACGTCAAAGTTAGAATAACATATCATTCATGAACTACCATAATATATATTTACGTAAAGTTCTTTAGTCATAATAGATTAATCAGTGATTTCATTTAGATGGCCCCAACATTTGCTCAGGCTTCACATACTTGTCAAACTCTTCGTCAGTCAACACCTTCAGCTTATTGACCGCCGACTCTCTCAGCGTCAGTCCTTCCTTATGCGCAGTCTTGGCCACCAGTGCAGCCTTGTCATAGCCAATGTAAGGATTCAGAGCAGTGACCAGCATAAGAGACTCCTGCATAAGCTGTCCAATACGCTTCTCATTGGCCTTCAGTCCATCAATGCAGTTCTTTCTGAAAGAGTCAGAGGCATCAGCAATCAATCTGCAGCTATGCAAGAAGTTCTTGATGATCACTGGCTTGAACACGTTCAGTTCAAAGTGGCCCTGAGAACCTGCAAAAGTGACTGCAGTGTTGTTGCCCATAACCTGAGCGCATACCATCGTCATGGCTTCATTCTGAGTAGGATTCACCTTGCCCGGCATGATGGAAGATCCCGGTTCATTTTCTGGCAACTGCAACTCACCCAGACCACATCTAGGACCACTTCCAAGGAATCTAATATCATTCGCAATCTTCATCAATGATACAGCGGTGGTATTCAGAGCACCATGCCCTTAAACCAGGGCATCATGCGCTGCAAGAGCCTCAAATTTGTTAGGTGCAGTCTCAAACTTGGTACCAGTCAGAGTTGATAACTACTACGCAATAGCCTCAGCAAACCCAGAGTTAGTATTCAAACCAGTTCCGACAGCAGTACCACCCTGAGCCAGCTGGCGCAAATGAGGCAGAGTTGATTTAATTCTATGGATCGAGTTGTCCAACTGAGTCACATAACCACTAAACTCCTACTCCAGAGTCAAAGGAGTGGCATCCTGCAGATGGGTACGTCCAATCTTGATAACATGAGAGTGACGTGTGGCGAAAGAATCTAGAGCATGACGCAAGCGAGTCAACGCTGGTAACACGCGCTTCTCCACCTCCAAAACGGCAGCAACGTGCATAGCTGTAGGGAACGTGTCATTAGAAGACTGGCCCTTATTGACATGATCGTTCGGGTGAACCGGTGACTTGGATCCCATCTAACCACCGAGAATTTCAATCGCTCTATTGCTAATCACCTCGTTCACATTCATGTTAGTCTGCGTACCACTACCAGTCTACCACACTACGAGAGGGAAGTGATTATCCAACTTGCCACTAATAATTTCATCGGCAGCCTTGACTATACCATCACGCAATTGTGCCGGGAGAGTTCCCTAATCGCAGTTGACAATAGCGCATGCCTTCTTGACCATGGCAAAGGCATGAATCAAAGGGAGAGGCATACGATCATTTTCTTGGTTGATAGCGAAATTCTGAATAGATCTCTGAGTCTGAGCACCCCAGTAAGCTTCAGCAGGCACATTGATATCACCAAATGTATCCTTCTCCACACGGAACTTGCCGTTACCAGCACCAACAATAGCTGACATTCTACGACAACCGGCAGTAGTAGTATTATATAGCGAGACGCTTCGTGGGAAGCTAACGATTCTGTACATTCTTAAACAACAACGCGACGAACGACAACAAACTGCAATCACCAGAGAGAGCTGTTCTCTCTTTAGAAAGTGGAAAAGGGCGATTGAATGTTCTCAAATGGTGAAAACTGAGCGCGTCTGTCGCGTTCCAGAACAATGACGAAAAAACTTTGAACGATCATACTTCTCCTCATCTTCTTGCTTCAATCAGAGCGAAGCCTTTGCAAAGTCTGTAATAGAATCTTATTATGACACTTTCTACAGACGCGGATGGAGTATCAAAAGTAATGTTTGACTCTGTATAGACTGCGCTCGAAGAATTTAGTAAGTACTTCCCACGAATACTTTATGATCGCACTGATTGAAATTATTTTCATAATAATAGTGTAGAGAGAGGATAATTTGTGATTGTTTTGGACGATGAAGGGCGAGAGAATGAAGGAGATCTGATTATCGCTGCAGAGGATATTACGCGAGAGTAAATGGCGTTTATGGTGCGACATACGACTGGTATTGTGTGCGTGCCAATGACTAGGTAGCGATTAGAATAATTGGACATTCCTCTCATGGTGACAACTAATACAGATCCTCACCATACCAAGTTTACAGTTTCCATTGATTACAAACACGGTAAGATTTATCTTTATAATGCATTTTTTGGTTTAATTAATCAAATTCAAGTTCAATGCAGGCACGTCAACCGGAGTCTCAGCTTCAGATCGAACTGCCACCGTTAGAGCACTTGCTGATGGCGATACTGTGGGAGATGATTTTACTCGACCTGGTCACATCTTTCCTTTAATGGCTCAGGACAATCTACTGGCAGGTCGACAGGGACACACTGAGGCTTCCCTTGCGCTGTGTCAACTCACTGGAAAGTCACTGGTTGCCGTAATTAGTGAGTTGGTTCGTGATCAAGACGGTGAAATGGCGAGACGTGATGATTTGATCAAATTCGCTAAACATCATCAATTGCCCATTATAACTGTAAAGTCTCTTCTCCAACACTGGATAACTATGTAGCATGAATGACATTGAATAATTGAAAATTTCATCTATAGTAATAATTATAACCAACTAGTTACGATCTATTCACTTACATCATAGTAGGTCGAACAATGACTATTGTTAATTATTAGTGTTTGCCTAAATTTAACCGCTATTATTACTACTACTATTATCAACGGTACGAGATTACACTTGTTCAGGCTTGAAATCAAAGGCATTCTCAAATACTTTAGCGTCCACGCTAGCCTAAGTTCTGTGACCATTTTAACCGGAATTTTTAACTCTACCTCGGCGAACGTTAGAATCCACAGCTGAGGCTTCATATTGATCATTCTATAACGCTTGCTGTTATTACTGAGGTACACTTGGTAGATCCTTATTTACAGACTCATTTACGTACTATTCATGGTTCGCCTCATGATCCGCAGGTAGGGGAGGATAACTAAGTGAACGACCAATACCCGGGTATACTTTAGCCATTAATTGGTAGATATTAGGACGATAGAGAGCATCTACTGTCAAACACCACCTAATCGTGTCCAACATCAGCTGAGAGTATTGATTGGGAGACGAAGATGGAAATCTATACTTTGCATTAAGAATAGCCAACTTACCGTCCTCCTCATTGAATGGATTAACAAAATAACACAATTTATACAAAAGCACGCCGAGAGCCCAGACATCAGATTTAGTGCCAAGTCCACACTTTCGGATGCGATACAAATCACACATCTCTGGCGATCTATACTGTATCGTTGTGAATCTATCGATATCCTCTTATAATGCTGACATGTCTTGAGCAGATAACGATTAGCCAGGCCTAAATGTCCGCGTGGTGCAGCTTCCAAAATCGCACAATTTAAATAAGGTTGATCCATCTGCGGTCACTTAAATTAAAACGTTTTCCACCTTCAAATCTCTATGGACAATCGGTTGATTCTGGTAATGAAGGAATGCAGTGGCATCAACTACCTAGCTGAATATTGTCCACACTTCGCTCTCCTGCAGCCTAGTACTCAGCCGTCTGTTCATCATATCAACCAAACCACCTCCGACACAGAATTCCATCGCTATGTACACTTGCAGGCCATGGGAAGAATACTGCTACTACTGCTACTACTGCTATCTTCCATCCCCTCCCATGACCGACGAGTCAATATAACGTACAATGTTTGGATGCTTGAGTTGTTTCATCAGTGCAAGTTCATTCATTACCTGGTGCTGCATTACACCATCGCTAGAAGTCTAAATCATTTTTATCACTAACGGGAATCCATCAAGACCTCTCGCCAGGTATACTCGTGCAAATCCACCTACACACTGTTGGTAAAAGTATGAATCTTAAGTTGTACACACTTAGTTTACAGATATCAAAGAATCAAACCTTCTGCGAGAAATCTCTCGGGTAAGGCTACGACGCTACCCACTGTTATAGGCGCAGGTTTGCCCTGAGGAGAACTTGGTTGCAGTATAGGATCATCCTAATGCTAATACAACTACGATAATTACTGCTACATTGTCTCGCTGCTATTTTAATAACTGTTTCAGCTATTAGTTTAACTGTGGAAACTGTAGGTGGGAAAGAAGGACAACTTTAAACGAAAGTTGAAACGAGAAATCAATCGCTAATTTTAGAGGTGATCGCTTTGCTGATCTAAGACGGTAATAAGATCGTCGTTGACTGTCGGTTTTTCTGTCAGCTCCATTTGATCTAGCGGTTAAAGCAGCGATTTATTCTCCAGCGCTTCGGCTTGCAGTTTCTAGCTGATAGTGGAAGATTGTTGATCACAAAAGTCGCCCAATTAGATTATCTGATCGCGGTCATACACACGGGCTTTATTCTCATTCTAATCATTCAAAGTATCTTTAATAAGGGGAGTTTGCATATTATGATTTGATACTAAAGTGCCTTTTGTTTAATGAAGTTATCTGTAATTATAATGTGTGGAATACTTATCGAAGAGTATGCATAATAAAAGAGGAGATGAGTTAAGGAGGAAACAACGCATTAACGGTTAGCGCTGATATCGAATCAATTTTGATCTTGACTTGCATATACTGTATAATAGCAATAGCGGCGCAAATGCTTACATTTAATGCGGCCATTGTATAATAGCACCAAACTGCAGACATTATATATGGCGCAACTGTGATTGACCAAGCCGCTATTTCCAATTTAGTGATCGCGAGGCACTTCAGTAAAACAACAAAGGAGAGTAGGAGCGCCCCTTTAAATATCAGTCCATAAAACATTAGTGACTTTTTCTCATTACAACTCTATTAAAGATGACATCGCTTGGTAGTAATAGCATTGGTACTCTAAATAGAGCTAGAAAAGTGTCAAAGCCAGCCATTACAGGCAAGGAGAGTCCACTGTCTTTGAAGGAGGGGTGGCTGTAGAAGCAGGGTAATTACATCAAGAATTGGCGCGAGAGATGGGTCCAGCTGCGTCCTGGTCTGTTGCTTTACTACAAGGAGCCAACGCAAGAGCAGTAGCCGACCAACTTTTTCCTACTGTAAGGATGCAAAGTGTATCCGAGTAATCCGCTCCGATAAGGAATCTGTGCTTTTGAACTGGTGATGGCCAATGGAGATAAGCGTTATCTGAGTGCCCAGTCACGGGCGGAGCGTGACGAATGGATCAAGGCCATTAAGGAGGCGTCTGTGATGAAACCTTTAAATGCCGCACTATCTATTACAACATCGTAGTTTGCACCACTAATGCCCACTGTTGATGGTGGTGAAGGTATATTATTGCCCGGGTCAGCGAAGCCAATAACGCGCATCTCCGCTGAAGACTTTACATTCTATAAAGTCCTTGGCAAAGGTAACTACGGAAAAGTGATGCTTGCCACTTATAAAGATGGTGATGGTAGGTACTTTGCTGTGAAGATTATAAAGAAATCCAGTTTAATTGATGATGAGGCTCTTGATCATATTCTGTCTGAGAATAGAGTACTTTAGCAGTTGTCACATCCGTTCTTGGTCAAGTTGTATTGCTCCTTCTAGACTGCTGATAGACTGTATTTTGTAATGGAGTATATAAGTGGTGGTGAGCTGTTCTTTCATATTGGCCGTGAGAAGAGATTTAGTGAGGAGCGTGTTAGATTTTACGCTGGGGAAATTGTATTGGCTCTGTAGTACCTGCACAGTAAAGGTATAGTGTATCGAGATTTGAAATTGGAGAATATTCTGATTGATAGTGAAGGTCATGTAAAGATTACAGATTTTGGCTTGGTTAAAGAGGGAATTGGTTACGGTGATACTACATCCACATTCTGCGGTACACCAGAGTATCTGAGTCCTGAGATTTTGGAAGATGAAAATTATGGCAAGGATGTGGACTGGTGGGCGCTCGGTGTTGTGTTGTATGAACTTCTCTGTGGTAGACCACCTTTTCATAATGGTGGTGGAGGTGGATAGAATATGGAGCGATTGTTTTATAACATCTTGCATTAAACCATAGTTTATCCGTCCACCCTATCTGTGGAGGCGCGAGATTTGCTATCCGGCCTATTGAGCAGAGATCCATCTACACGATTAGGATCTGGATCGGATGATGGTGGCGAGATACAGAGACATCCATTCTTTTACGGCGTGAACTGGTCTAAGCTTCTTCAGAGGAAATGTCCTGTGCCGTTTATACCGTAAATCACCTCTGAGCTGGATGTAGACAATTTTGATAAAGAATTCACTCAACTACCGCCAGTATTGACGCCAGAAAGTTAGTCCATGATGGTCCAATAGGCGTAATAACCTCTTAAAGACTTTTCATACAATGCTGATCCTGAGCTGTTTAATCTACGCTGAATGGCTTTTGGCATAGTCATTTCCTAATACATCGATGGTTTATCTTCGTTACTGTTGAATATGCTGAGAAATAAAGAATATTGTCTACCATATATAATGATACTTAATTGAAAAATGTTAAAATAATTTATAAAACTTATCTTATTAACAAATACATTTTGATTTGAATACACTCAATAACCATATCATCAAAACCAGACATCGTGTACTATCCCTTTCGAGCCATCAGTTTTGATAAATTGACCCTTTTAGGCATGGAGAATCCCGTCTTGATAATCGCCTGGAGTCTCGAGATAATTTTTAACATCGACATACATTGCAATGCCCAGTGGTTCAATAATCTTGACGTTATTTCGAGCAATGAACCCAAAATTAATATTGAGTTTCTAGCGGAGGCACTTTTCTACAGCCGGTAAATCCACCATACTTTCATTTTGGAAAGCACCATCACAACCATTGTTCAGAAGTTCCTTTGCCAGCAATTCAAGGGCCACAAAGCCATTCGGTGCTTTGTATGGTTTACGCGTAAATGGACTGATTGTGAAATTACCAAACACTTCTTCGATATCGATGACACCATTGCCGTTAATATCAGACATGGCCAGCATTTTGTCACCATCAACTGCTCCACCATCTCGGTCATTCACATCTTCTGGTTCCAAAGTGATTCCGACACCTCGCTTAGCAGATACTTTACCGTCATTGTTCATATCAAAAATTAGCGGAGAACCGTCACCACCCACAGCAGTACCGATATCGAAACTAGGAGTGTCATCTTGAGGAGGCTCACCACCAGGAGGAAAAGGACTTGGAAGAGACCACCACGTCTTCTTCAAAAATGGCTTACTTTCATAATCAGGATTCATCCACCACAATTTATATTCCTCCATCGAAGAAAATCCAGCAGGAACTGGCGGTGGTTACCAGGTAGGATAGTTGGGATTGTACGATGGTGGAAACTAAATAGGTGTTGATGGCGTTGCACTTTCCGGCACTCGCGATTGAGTGACCGATGCAGATGTTGATGGCTTACGTGTCCGAGTAGCAATAGTGGTTCGAGGACGGCTAGATGATACGCTCTTTGAACGGGGCAAATAAGGAGATATTATCGGCCTAGTGGTAGATGGGCGAATCGGAGCAGTGCTGACAGTTGTAGAGGGCTTATCACTGCCTGAAGTTGTCAGTACACGAGTCACGGAAGAGGCAGTCTTCAGAGGTGTAGACAAAGCTGACGAATCAGTATACGTAATGGAAGGCACATTAAATTAGCTTTTCACGACCGTGCTCGTAATCGGCGATTTAGAGTGATAAGGCGTCTCTTAACTGCCAGTAACCGTTTCGGTACCAAGAGACTTTGTTTGAGCAGAACTGGAGCGATGCGTTGATAGCCGCGCAGAGGATGATACGTCAATAGATTACGTCTGCAATGGCTAGCCAGTAGAACTTGCTGATGGCCATGAGCTAGATGTCATGGTAACAGAGGGTAAAGAGGCACTCTTGGACGATTCAATAGACTGAGAGGTAGGTATTAGCGCGGTTTAGCTGCTACTAGGACCAGGTATAGTATTTACTCGTGTAGTTGTACAGATTGAAGTAGAGGTATATACAACAGATTCACTACTACTACTACATGGTGTGCTAGTAGAAAAGGAGGATATAATTGCAGAGGCAGATGAATCAGAGCCGCGCAGTCGACACTTTATAACCACAGCTGGCGTGGGAGTCGCATTGCCAGGCAATGACAACACGTAGGCAGAAAGAGAATGTAAAAGATATACCAGAATCAACAGCATTATATACGAATTATAACTGATTGTGTCTCCGAGACAAAGAGTTACAAAGGCTTAGCCGTACGGTCACAAATACAGTGAGTCCAATCACTACAGTCCTTAATACACGGATATCCAATCCGCGCAAGAGTCAACGTTATTCAGTAACTTAGGCTATGTATCAACATACCGCCAACACAGTGCTAACGGTACGCTATCAGAAAAACGCACTTAATAAGATAATCAAGTCAATAAAACAATACTCTTTGATCACGCATTTTAATTTTATTCACATCACTCGAGCTGTAGACGCGACTTCAACTTTTGCAATATGAAAGACGCCAAGTAGCGATTGTCAGAGCTAGAATCATTTTACCAGACATCGTCAATGAGCCAATTTACTAGCTAGTTCACATCAAATCTCTCGCAATTATCAGAAATAGCCACTTGCCAGTTGAAAGGCAGAACTTCTTGCCGCCGAGATCCCACGTAATAGCTATCATCAGCAATCTCTAACGCAGTGCTCAAAGCTAATAACAATGGCTGTCTGGCATTAGGATAATTAATGAGTTTTATGAGCTTCTACCCGTCGTGCAGCTTAATCTTGGCAGATTAACAAAACTGCCAATACCAGCCAAAGACGCGTCCAAGCTCGGTGAGATTCTCATCTAATTCAGCCGAATCGCTGCCACAACTACGGATAAGAATACACAGAGTCGTCATCCACTTGGCCAAAAGTTAGGCCGTAGTTACTTGAACATGGCGCGACTGAGTATATTCACTCTCTGCTGAATTGGTAATCAATAATTTTGATACATACGAAGTTAAACCGGCTAGATGAGATTGTTCACTAAGCAGAGGATTCTAATCCACAGTCTGACATTCTTGCCTCAACCATTCCAGTTTTGATGTGAATAGTCCCCTTGATAGCAACTTTATCCAGTCTTTCACAATGTCCTTTGATATATTCTCCCTTTCAGAGTGCTATTGTAAGATATGAGAGGATAATGGATGAAATCTTTTAACATCGCCTTCTTTCATTAGTTGACTCTACGATGATGACAACTTCAATTGATTTAGCATAACATCCAGAGATTACTCAAATCCAGTCTTTCCACTAGACTGTGCTTCAAATTCCGCCTAATAAGTTGAAGATAAGGAACGTGAGGTCTTGATTAAAACGTCCATCACGTCTGATCGGCCACCCAATGACAATCCTTTAGAATTCCAGAATTCATCAATCAACATCCGGCCACATTATTTTGGATCTGCTTAGAGTAGTGCACAAAGACAGTCTATTCTCAATTATTCAAAATCTTTCAATCCATAATCATTACTCACATACAATATGCGGTGACATAGATCGAGTGATGCATTTGATAACTCTCTCTTTGACTGAGTGCAATTGACCAAGTTTGGAATAGCTTTTAAGACCAATTCAAGTCGCTGTCTGTCATCAGATTTAGCGTATAGCTTCATGTATTGGACACATTGATTAAGAGTAGTAGGCGCTGCAAGTTGAATCTTTTCCGGAAGATCCATTGGATCCAAATCATCATCAGAATCAGAAGTTACTTCGATGACCACATAGTTTCGACCTCTTGATGATTATTTGGATGGTGTTGTCGCGTACTTATCGACTTTTTGATAATGATCAGATTACGTTCTACTATCAGACTCATCCTGACTTCTATCCACTTTAAGAGATTCCGCCTATTCTGAAGACTACATCTCAGCATTAGGATCATAATTCAAAACAAATTATACAGATCGATATTAGCATTCTTCTAATTAAAAGTCAAGAGACTGCTAGACATCAGACCCAGGGCAAGGATAAGGAAGAGTATTAATGAACTTCTAAGCCACTGCAAGAGCCAGATACTTGTATTCCAAATCAGGCAAGTCAAGATAATAAGGGATTCCTTTAATAATACATTCTCGTAAATGGGCGACAATATCACTAGATTCAATAATATTTCGGTGCTCTTACAGCAGGAAAAACATCATCATACAGATATACTGATAATACCAATGATCAGAAATGCACATAATCTCGATAGCATTGCTCCATCTTCTTGTCAATTGATCCAACACAGACAGAGCTTATGTTTTCGAGACTAAATGCGTCAGTACTTTAACAATTGATAGTAACAACTATTTATGATGATCGAGATACTTTAAAAACTTGGGATCAGATATGCGATTGAGAAGAGACTGGTCAATAGAGCAATTACGCAACACAATCTGCACTTGCAATTCCACATCAACTTGATGATAGTTGTCAAAAGTCACAGGCTGTTCTAAATGTTCAAGTGTTGCCTGAAGGAAAGTCCTAAACCAAGATTCCTTTAATCTACTACTAGCTATTAGAGAGACAATACTCGACAAAGAGCAATCTCCCCTGCGTTAAATAAGTTCTTCAGCAATCAAATCCGCTTAATCACAATCGATCCATTATTAAAGCGGAATGACATGAAGATAATCATTACCAATTCTACTTTGAACTAATTCAAGCCATTACAATATCAAACACGTATGAAATCGACGCGATTATAACCAACTTGGACATTAATTAAGACATTGCTAAGCTCTACCAGGTAATTCCATAATTTTCTTAATCAAAGACTCAAACAAAGCAGCTTACAACTGTTAGTCTGGATGATCCTTTTAAATTGTAGACAAGGCATTGAATAAAAAGTCCTACTTAGTTATTATAGATTTCAATTACAGAACAGAATCTTGCAATACACCACTTGGCGAGTCGGACGTTACATTTTAAATTAATCTTATGACTATATCCACATCAATTTTAGGTTGTAAAGTATTCATTTATGCCGATTACAAAGCTAATATAATCAAGATAGTTGATGCTCAATGATTATTGTAGTTTTATTAAAAAGAAAGAGATTAACAAGTGCGATCGCCGCCAAAGTTGATTTGCAACAAACTGACGCGTTCTTAAGGTTATTCGAAAGTTATTGCATTATTGTACTGCTTAAACACAAACTTATCACTTTATCATGTTTGCAGTACGTACAACGCCTTTACCCACTTTTTCTTTATTATTCCATGCAGCTTTACCTGCAGCTTTGGCTTGATCAGACTGCGCTACTTTGATCAACGTCTCCTTATTGTCATACGCAGCTTTCATTGCCATCTGGCCTTGTTTGGAGCCGGCAATCTTTTGAGCGGCAGCTGCAGTCTCCTACCCATCTTTTGAGGTTGCATACTTGAACATTTCCATTTGGGATGGTGGCGCGTTATTATCACTCTGCTTAGGAGTGGCTGCAACTTTAGCATTCTACTACTTTTGCTATTTCGGTACATTTTTGTCAGTTGACGAGACAGGCCTACTACTACTGCTAGGAGTTGGCGATGAAATTGCTGCACTTAATACAAATGAACGAGCCCATTGCAGCTGATTTGGTGGTAACTTTTCAGGGACTTGCTGTTTATCATTAACTAGACGCGCAATGATGTGCATAGCTATAATAAATTCACCGGGCTTTAAAGCAATAGCAGAGGATGATTAATTCTAATCATACACCAGCTGCCAGACTTTAGCCAAACTATCTTTGCTTGCGCCAGATGTGGACCAAAGCTGCTTTACTGTACTAGCTTCGACTAATCCGCGGTTATCTGGATCGTGTTTTCTAAATATCTTCACATAAGAGTTGAATCTATCAGCCGGAATAAAGTCTGGTGCAGATACAGCGACACTACCGCCTTGACCAGGTAAAGATGCATTAGATGAATTGTTGGAGCGTAATGGGATAGGTGGAGCTGGTGCTTTTTGCTTCTTACTCGCGATGACTTATTAAGCACTTTATTGTTGCTACTATGAAGAATTCGAATCGACATCCACATCGGCAATCTTTGGTCTTGGCTTTACAGGAGGTGGAGTATCAACTTGCTACTACTTTGGTGGTTGATCTTCATCTTTAAGCTGGACATGCGTGCTAGGAATCAACCCGCGTTACTAAGTGTTTATTAAAGTGGCGATTAACCATCCATCTTCACTAGATTATTACACTACATAATATCAATAAGATGACTTTTTAACACGACATGTAAATATAAGGAGCTTACCATCACAAAATTGATCATTGATTTGGAATGATAATTCATCCTAATCTTCAGCATCACATGCGTGAATTGCTACAGCTCTCATTACTTATAAACTTTTTAACGCCTCTTATTTCAATTGTTTTTTACTAAATTTGCTATTGGAAAAATCGAGATTGTCTTGATTTAATAAAGCATTAAATATTTGCAAGAAATCTGAGATAAATTTAGACCATTGAGCAAGTGATTGATTAGAGAGTTGACCATGCTGAATTGGAAGCACATGATTCAGGCTACAGCTTTGCGTCGAAACATTTCGGTGAAAGATCACTATGCGGGTGAATTCAATTTATAAAGACTTTTGAGTAAGATTGAACAAGTCTCCTCTGGCTCGGACAGCATTGTAACAGATGACATTGATAGTCTGCATGTTGGTGGGTCTGAAGCCACATCGCGGCTGGTCAGGTTGGCGGAAATACCAAAGAGGTCCAAAGTTCTTGATTTAGGGTGCGGTCTGGGAGGTACAAGTAGAATGCTGGCGTCCCAATTACAATGCAGCGTTCTTGGTGTGGATTATTCTGAAGCATTCATCGATGGCGCTCACCAAATAGCTTAGTTACATTTAGCCAAACAACGAAACTTTGAACTATTAGATTGGAGGCAGCATAGTAGTGGCGTACCTACCTCTGGCGGTCAACTCTATTACGAAATTGGAGATATTAACGCGACATAAAGTATTTCTGGAGAGTTTGACGTTGTCTGGATATGTCATGCGTTGATGCACTGCCGCAACGTTTAATCGCTAATGGAGACTTTGCACAGTAAGCTAAAAACTGGAGGCAGAGTAGTAATCTACGACATTTTCAAGTCTTAGACATTCGATGATGCCGATATGCGTGTTCCTCTGCCATTTACCTCTGATCGATCTCAAGTCTCTTTACGCACTTTATAATAGTTTCAAGTGAATCTAGATGGTAAGTTCAAGGTGAGTTAAATTGAAGATTGGTCGTTGTTCGGCCTTTAGTGGATGGATAAAGCTCGCTCGCGTGTGCCTTCAATATCTCCAAAGCTGGTATTGGGTGAAGACTCGGCCAAGATGAAGAGCATGAACATGAGACACCATTTATCATAGGGAGACTTTATATTGATGGCAATGATCTTAAGTAGGCAAGAGTGAAAGTGAGTTTTCTTATTAACACGTATTTACATGCTGTGTTTGTCCAGTTCATTGTGTATAGATTGATTCTCTCGTTTATTGTCTCTTGTGTGTATAATCTGCTTAGTAATTACAAGCTATATTAGCACACGCGTTAATCAAGTATCTTTTGAAGACTCGATGGGGCTTGGATGATTAACATTGTTTCAAGTGCGCGCCTTTCCATCACTGACATCTCGAATAGGCAACTATCTGCAGTATATATGCGCGCCACTTATGAACATTGATTTCTTCCACTTGACGTGTTAATAGAGTATTTATCTTATTAACATATTTTATCTTCCTGTACTTCTGTTGGTGTCTCTTCTCGACTCTCAGTCTTTGTATAAAAGCTTCCTGTCTGTTCTTATATTGTATATAGTATGTGCTGAAGAGAAATTTTCGTGTTAGCAAAATTTCATGCAAATAACGGAAGGCCTATAGCTCAGTTGGTAGAGCGTTCGCTTAGCGTGCGAAAGGTCTCGGGTTCAATTCCTGATGGGTCCATTGCTTTTTTGCAATTCAGTTTAAAATAAGTATCGCGTTCTTTTATACCATCAAGTAGCCATCTCCACTATCTGGCGATATTGATTTTTGACGCACTTGATTCGTTTAGTCCTATGAGGTTGGACTTCTCATGTCGAAAACCCAGACGAATCGATCAATCTTAAAGAGCCCGATCTAAATTTTTGTATCCGGACATTTAATTCGCTACCAACTGTAATTCACTGCTTTTTGCATCAGACCGATCTTTGAAACGTTACGCGCGCGGCCTAAAATGCATTTCGTTGTTGTTTTAACCGTTTGTTCTGTTCAAGTCAACATCGCCTTGGTGTAAAAACTGCTCATTATGTCTGAAGTTTTATTTTACGAGTATAGTAGAGAGACTATTATCATATCGATTAGTTTTCTCAGTATATACTTGCTAGTGTTTAGTGTGTTGTATCGATTGAGAGCAAGATTGCAGTGGGCATCTTAATTCCGACTACTTCGATATGCAGTAGCATTCAACTTGACTGTTGCCGCATGTTCCCTTCTTCTTGTCCCGTCATCCATAATTGCCAAGTATATTATTCTGAACTTTAGTACTATATCCTGGATTACGTGGCTAGACTCTTCTCTCATGATATCTATATGGAACGTTGTGTACTGGACATAGCTATTTAGTATCATTGTTCTGACACCATTTTCCTATTTTCATTTGGAGTCCGTGTCCACAGGTCGACAGAAATATTTGGAAGCTGGTAGAGTAACTCTGATGCTATGGCTGTTGATTTATATTGCCGTCACTATATTGAGATTATTGTTGAGGGAATCCGAGATGCAGACTATTGATTTTATCCACATTATGACAATGATTGGCTCACTCTGCTACTTTCTGTACCTTGTTCCCAAAAGCTTTGCACATATCCTGCGATGACTATCTGCCAATGTGTATCAAAATGTATCCATTCAGCATGAGTATATAACGGAGAGCACAACGCGTTTATCTGTGCTTAATGCATTGCTTACGTTGATACTCATTGTCGTTAGTGTTCTCATGGTCTGCTAATTATGCTTGAACTCTGTGTATGGCCTGTTTTCAATGCTGCAAGTGTTATACAGATCTGTTTTTGCATCGTAAAAGGGACGAAATGTTCTTCTCTATTAATATGAAGATCTGCGGGCCAAATAGATAGAGTCCATACTTACTAGCACTAGTTCCTATTTGGGAATGTTTGGCGTCTTTATGGAATTTGTATTCTCTGTCTCACTATCCGCAGTGACGATCTCCAGTTGGATAATCGCGTCTATAGATAGTCAAGGAGTAGCCGGATCACCATAATCATCATCATCATCATCATCATCATTAAAGTGGTCTTCATAATTGGGAGGCCTCGTTAATTCATTTCTCATCCTCTTGGTATGTGGTGCTCTCCCAGTGGCCATTCGGGTGCTCGATATCAGCTCTCTGAGTTTACTTGGAACTCTTGGAATGTTGTATGATGAATACAATAATCAAGGCCAGTATCCAATCTACAGCCTCATCTTCAAACTCATCCTCCTCCTACTTTCATGGCGAAAGTTTATAAAGTTTACTCTTAATCTAAATGAAGTTAACTATAAATGAATAATAATCTGACATTGCTTTGTTAATTCACCGTAGGCGATAGTCTTTGGGTGTTCTCTGTTTAATCTCCTTCTTTCTTTAACGTGTATTCTCTATTGAGTAAAAAGTTACAAGTATTGCATATCTATCAAAATATTAGTCATTAACAAGTTGATTTAAAATATGGTGCAAATTGCCCCAAAGTTTGATAAAACGCGTATTTAATAAATAAATTTGGTGAGCGCATCTATAAAGGAGATTAAGGACGCGTTTACTCCAGTTGCTGTGGATGTCGCTGGTATAGTCACGCCCGTTAATAAAGTACAAGCCGTGTTGAAATCTCTGTCTTCAAAGCAGTTGACATTGAATATCAAGGGAGTCTAATCTGTTTAAGCTTACGATAAATAGAATAAATTGGTGCTTCTCAAAGAGGGAATTTAAGCTCTACCAAAGGAGTAATTGGAATCGGCGCTTTAATGGCTCAGTGACGCGCAGATTGAAAATTCACCATTATAGTTTGATTTTGAACAATTTAACGCTCAAGACTTGATCAATTGCTTTGTGTAAACTCACTCCCAAGATAACACTTTGTAGTTTGGTTGTTCATATGAACATGTTGGTCATATTGCTCATCTGAACCTGGGCGACGATTCACCTCTGCATCGATATAGATTTGTTATTGGCACAATTCTGCTTGAAAAGACTCCTAATGCTAGTCTAATTGTGAGAAAAGTTGGTAAAATTGAAAGTACATTCAGAACATTTGATATGGAGGTGTTGGCTGCCTCTATTCCTGATGATATATCGTTCGAGTGTTTGGTGTCTGAAAATAACTGCCGATTCAAGTTTGATTATAGACGCGTCTATTGGAACTCTCGTTTGGGCCATGAACACGAGCGATTGACAAAGCTTATTCATAGCTGTGATAAATCATCTACAGTGCTTGACGTGTTTTGTGGTGTAGGTCCCTTCTCAATTCCCCTGACCAAGTTGAAGCATCGCGTCTATGCCAATGACTTGAATCCAGACTCCATCCGATGGCTCAAATAGAATGCAATTTTGAATAAACTCAATTTTGATGAAGACTTAATTGATGATGGTGATTCATTATAGAAAACTCCTAAAGCCGCTCCAATTGGTGGATTACGAAAGTCTGCTTCTTTGCTTTGTATTTTCAATGAAGATGGACGACATTTCATGCGTCGATATCTTCCTAAACTATTAGCTGATGGCAATAACAATAATACTACACATATGATTATGAATTTACCAGCTATAGCGATAGAGTTTTTGGATGTCATTGGTGACTTGTATCGCAGTAATGGTCGATAAATGCCAAATGTGACCGTTCATTGTCACTGTTTTACCAAGAATGTTACAGATGCCAGGGAAGATATCATTGGTCGAATGGAGAAATCTCTTGGTCTGCCGCGTTCCCTTTTTGACATTTAGCTACTTCATCATGTGCGAACTGTAGCTCCTAATAAAGATATGTTTTGCGTCTCATTCAAGCTAAAGTCTGGCCAAGATGACCGTTCCCAAGTCCAAGTGAAGCGCGTATCTGATGAGTAGTTGGCGGACGATAAAGTTAAAGTTGTAAAACTTGATGAAAATTGAATCATCGTAATATATAATTTTTAATTGCATCTAGTATTATATCCAAGTTTCATGATCAATCATAATTCATAAAAATATCTTCTCGTACTTTGCGATCCATGACTCGAGAATGGTGGATGCAATGATGACCGACATTAGTCCACTCTTCTGATTTTAATTTACTCCAGCTCTCTTGAGACTGTACTCATTGCAAAATAGACTCGGGCCAAATATGCGTGCTATAGTGCGTTTATTCATCCGCTTACTTCCTTCCTTGATGTGCACAGACTGATAGGCAATCATGTGCACGAAAAAGCCAACAATAAACTTGAGCGTGTTGTACTCTGGAGGAGACGTCACTTGAGGATCATTTAGGAGAGTTTTAACGTTTTTGATAACGGCACTTGAATCTTGCTGTGAAGAGTAAACAGCATTCAATTGCTATAGCAGTTTCGATTTGATGACACACAAATGCGTTTTATGACACCAAAGTCTCAACAGCGCTGCAGCATCAGTTGGCTCTTACAGGTCGCGAACGCTAATTTAACCAGTCTGCTCGTAATGATTGAACCATTTCTCAATGTCGCTCTTATTTCCCGATACTTTGAATAGACCATCAACACTCAGTCGCTCTTCTTTTATAAGAAAGTTGACGCACACCATGACCAGGCGAGGAACATAATCAGTATTAACTCGGAATATCTAACTTGTCCAATTCAGTCTTGGATCCCTGGTGTCAGGTGGGGAGTTGCTCTTGGCGAGATCAAATAGCACAGCTTTACGTTTCTTTGACGTGCTTTCGTTATCCTATGGGAGCATAAACTGACTCGACTGATCGCATTAAATAAAATCACCAGATGCTTTCTTGCGCGAAGCCAACAGATTAATCTGCATTCTACGACGCAAGTCAGAGGATTCATGAACCACCTTACGCTGAGGTGTAGAAGTTACAAAATCAGACATTGTGTCATCAGCATCTCTAAAACTCTAAATCTTCTTTTGCTGAATCTCTTGTAGAAGTGACAGTTCCTCTCGACCTCCGTTATCCCAGCGATTACGCATCGACACTTAGAGAATGGATTTCTTACGACCAGATGGAACACCAACTTCTGACTAGACTTCCGTGACAACTAGATTGCTTGCCGTTTAAAAATCACTTAGAGTATCTGCCGGCTCCTAATTATCATCATCATGATGCAGAAATTTCTCAATTGACAAACAGCTACGTGGATTCCATACTCTGCCAAAATTACCGTCTTCATCTTCGCAGTACCACCATAATCCGTGCTGAGACTTGCTGGAATCGTTCTGACGCGGCACATTCTAATCATTTCCCCACTCCAAAACGTACAGATAATCTCCAATCTAAAACTTCAACTCGTCTGAATATAGCGCGTCAACGGTGCCAGTTAATTTGCTACTGACTTGATGAGGTTTCTTGGCACGAACAATAGCTAGTCTGGGAGCAGCGATACTATCGACACAGCTCATGTCATCATCCATGATTTCAGATTCTTGAGGAATATCAAGATCAGATGAACATGGGGTGGGAGATCCATACTGAAGAGCAATGTCGAAAGCAGACTCGGGAGTTCTCACAATTGGACTTGCGGTAGCTTCCATTAGTTACTTCAGTAAAATAGATTGACATTAGTGAACAGCTCTCTTATAACCATCCACCATGGTAGACTTGTCCTTCTTCAGGCTTTCAACCAGAATAAAAGCGTACTCTGCAGTCAGTATCAATTCGCCAAAAGGCAGCTTATCATTCGATATTTCATCCACCGTAATACTTAGATCCTTATCAAAATCATTGAGGATCGTTTCATGCTGTAACAGCAAATTCTCAATCTAAAGATTTAGTTATTGTTAAGCAATAGAATGCTCACCCGACGCAAGTGATAAACTAGATTTCGCCAATTCCACCAGACTAGGCACGGTCTCCCTTTCAAATTACTTTATCATTTTATGACAGGAATCTATGCGATCCTACAAGGCGGAGGTGACCGTCAACTCAACATTACAAGCATCCTCAAGAGAATTCCATTTGGCTACAGACTCTCGCGGAGATGTAGCACTAGAGTACGCCTACTCTGCAAATAACGTCTACAGCTCTTTCCTCTCCACTTTAAACCAAGTAGCTATGGACGGAGCGCATTGTGATAACTGCGCATAGTCCACTTCTTTTAATTTAAGCAAAATTTTCGATCGTCGCGTCAATTCTTCTTGCTTGAACTCCAACGCGTGATGAATTGTCCGCATTATTGATTTGTACGCAGCATTAGAAGCCTTGACATACTCATTCAATTACTTTAAATCTTTCTCCAGTAGATCCACGTCTCTCTGTTATAATTGCATCTCTATCAAATCTATTTATTACCTGATAAATTGTGTTTAAATTATAACCAATAAAGAGGTAATTGCTCAACTAACGATGTAGCATTCACTCAACGCCAGCAACAAATCACGTTCCAAATCGACGCGTCTTGGTGATGGAGAGTTTTGATTGGACAATAGCAGATCTTACGCTTCCGTATGTAATCTAGTGTTGCATTCAGAATCAATGTAACCACATGCAAATGCAAGAAAATATATTCGAAGAAGCATGCAACGACTACCTACCAGATGAATGCAAGCTCTATGAAATAAAGAAAGATCAAAATACCTACAGACTTTCAGTTATCATATATATGCCGATGTTGAAACGATTAAGTGAGGCGTGTGACTCTTCTCGAGCGGTCTGCGTGCGTGTGTGTGTGTGTGAAAAAGGCTCAAATCTTTTTTGAAACTGCAAACAAAGAAACAAACGCGCGCGATCACTCACACCGAAACACACACGGCACGCACGGTACGGGGTAAGTTTTGCAAAATGACGACGAGGAGGCGCCATTTCCTGTTTCTCGCTCTCTCTCTCTCCTCATTTCATTTATCCACTTTACTTGCAAGCTCGGCAAAGAGTTACTGAATTTGAATTAGAGATCTGGCCGGTGGTATTTGCCTGTTATCAGATCTGCCATCATCATCATAGTCTTATTATTATTCCTGCAGTCAATAGATTTTAGAATTAGTACAATACCGATTAATAATATAGAGGTGTACCAAATTATGATGGAAGACACTTCGGCGTAAAAGAATGAGGATGAAAAGATTGCTAGGATGCAGAAAATTATAGAGAGAGAGTTTGATTATGAGTTGTTGATTTAGAAGAGGCATATCAGGTAGATTGAGGCGGAAATTAGTCGAGGTGAATTGATTCTGTAGACTCTTGGTGAGCTGTTGCGTAAGAGCTGTCGATAATCACCTCATATTAATTCACCCTTACTCATTAAGTAGCATCTTGAATTGGATTATAGTTTCAGAGCTGATTAGGCACATGGTATTAATAGTTAGTCTTGTGGCAGAGAAGATGGTCTGTTTCTTCGTAGTCACTCATCATCATCCAAAGTTAGTAGATCTGCAGTTGGCGAAAGTTTGTTTACGTTTGACTCATCTTCAGTAAGTAGTTTTAATGCCGTGGAAGTAACACCTAGACCATTATAATAATAGTAGTAATAAAAGAGAAGGCCTGGAAGGCCGCGGTTACACGCCATCAAGTCTTGCATCATAAAACTCAAATTGCCAAATGTAGTAGCATCATCGTCTGAGGCTATCAGGCCTAAACTGGTTATTAAACTGAACAAAAATTCATTGGAGAATCATCATATTTAGCGGTAGAATTCTATTCTTAATAATCTTCATGACCAAGTTAAATCTATTGCCATCGAAAGTCGCCCTCAATTTAATTAGGATAACCGTATGGACGTTGACGAAGATCATTAGTCTGATGAACTATCCGTGGTGAGTTCCATCGATGTGTAGTCTGGTGGAAGTTCTCCTAGAATTACGTCGATCAATATAAATGGTAGTAATCAAGATATCAACGCGATGAATGATGTGGCTTTATTCAGTAAGTCCAGCATGTACTAGAATAAAGTGCTAATGTTGGAGTGTACTGCGCGCAAGGTGGATGAAGTGTTTAAACTCTTGATCACATTCACTGAGCATGGCTGTGCAGACTAGCAATAATCTCCTCTCATGGCCATCATTTAGTCTATCAGCATCCGGTTGTTCTGTGATGACAAGTAGAAAGATGTTGTCTATCTTTCAAAATAGCCACTGAAGGTTGTGGTGGAGACTGCTCAAGATTTCACGGCGCGTATTCGCATTCAGTTCAAGTCTATCGACGGAAAAGAGTGTGGTAAACCGTTTGAATTTATTTAGAAGTTTAAGGTGTCTTCTGTAGAAGATTGTGATCAGGAGAAGCTTGTCAACTTGGTGCATCAGAGATTTGTCGTAAACTTGTCCAGAGATTTACACATTCCTTAGTCTATGATCTATTAGAATGTTTAACAACATCAAGATTTCGTCATTCCATCTGTTAGCCTTCTCACTCAAATGTCCTCTAGCATTAGTAATCACTCTGAAACTATGCTTAGTAGTGATGCTGCAGAAGATTAATTTGATGTTAATGTTCCAGTGGCTATTGGATCTTTCTAGAGCAGACGCCATGTAGATGAGGCTGTTTATTGTATATATTGTGGTATCAGATTCACCTCAACTGCTGAACTAGATGGTTAATAGAGGTGTTTTAGTCACTAGAATGTGTGCAAGATGAGACCTCTTAACAAGAAGTGGAAAGTGCGCAATAAACTCATCAGTCTTTCTACTCCTCAGTTGATATATTAGACTTTTGACGAATTGCAAAATTGCAGTTAGAATGAAGAGTACGAAGCACCGAATATGAAAACGTTATATCCACTTCTGAACAAGTTTTTATCCAATCCTCTGGAGTCTCAGTGCTCGTATTTATTAGATTAGTCAATGCCTGGCTCATTATAAAGTGGTGGAAATGCTAACTCTGGTCAAGATATATGGAATGTGCTGTCAGAAGCGAGCAATGTATTCCCATTGCAACTTTAGCTCTCAGGTAAAGATTCTCGCGCCATTGTGGATGGTTATAATTATATGAGACCAGATACGTTGACTCTGTTCACTTCCGCAGTCAAGATGTTTCTGAAAAAGATGGTGGATGATGCGGTGCTTCTCATTGAAGAGGAAATTAATGAAGATCCGGATGAGGTTGCATAGACTCTGGATGACGGTGCTGCAGATTAACGTCTAATCACTCCTTTCTTGATTTACAGAGTGCTGCTGTGGAAGAAGGATGAAGAGTATGATTTCTTGCTCAATTCATACATGGAAAGTTTCGGTGGCTCTTCCTCTTCCACATCTGTACTTCAGCTGTAGTAATAATAATAATAATCGTAATAGTAGTAGCCATCTACTGGACTTGAGATCTCATCTCGATAAAGTCTACCCAGAGGAAGTTCGTTTGACAATATGAAGGACTTGAAAATGGATCATCCTATTCTTTGACAGTGCTGCCTTTTTATGGTAAATGTGAACAGTGACGCGCCGTGAATTAAAAATTGTTAATATATATTGAATACCTTATACTTGATTATCTACTTTGTAATATTTGTTACGTATTGATGAGTTTAAATTCTCCGCCAAGTGCCACTTGCAATGTACTGTATGTGAATTCGAATTGCTATTTATAACCTTTTAGTCCAGCCTAAAAAACCAACTTAATTTCCTTCTACTATTATCAAAGCACAAGTAATACAATCCTTATCCGCAATATATAATACAATGGTGATATCGCGCAAGGTAGAAGTGTGGTGTGGATACATCGCACTGTTGCTTCTAGGACAATCAATGTCGTAATCCGTTACGACTACCACTTCCCTGTTGCCAACTGGTGAAAGTAGAAACATATTGGACGATGTATTTTCGCCTGCAAACACAATAATTATTGCAATCGCTGGGTCTGCAGTTGGAGCGTTGATTATAGGTGTAATTGTATTCTGTCTAATACGAAATAATCGTAGACGCAGATAACGTTAATCTTCCTCCGATTCGAGATAGTCACCGCTGTAACAATAGAAACGACTAAAATCAGCTGGTTCATCTTAGCAGAAGTCCAAGTCTAATAAGTAAAGCGCATCCCCGCAAGTAGTCGTTGAAAAGAGCGCAAATCGTACCGAAAATGCGACACTGCAGTAATTGACCAAGTAACATGATGTTGGATTTGAAGGGACTATTTATGACGCTACCATTGTGCAGACTGTAACTGCTGGTACAATGTACAATGCTGATGCAGAAGCGCCACTGAATATTCCGGGATTCTTATAGATTGACATCACCAAGGATGTGGATAAATCGAAAGTGATTGCACAAGGTGGATTCGGTGAGGTGTACGAAGGTCTCTTGCTGAGTGAAAATATTCGTGCACGATTTCCACGCATTAACCGCGTTGCAATAAAGTTGATCAAGCCGCCGTAGAGCATATCAGAGGAGGAGAATAGAATTGTGTTTGACCAGGAGGTGGCGTTGATGTGGCATTTTGATGGTCATCCTAATTTCATTCAGCTGGTTGGCTATTCTCATTAACCTCTGGTCACTGTGACAAAGCTGTATGAATTTGGAAGTTTGGCTAATTTGATTTACGGTAAAAAGTCAATTCCCAACATAAAGTACAATTTCTATCTGGTGCTTAAGCTTGGTGAAGATATTGCGTCCGCGCTCTTTGAATTGCACTCTCGTAAAATTGCACACAACGACGTAAAGCCGGATAACGTGTTGATTGACTTTGATTATCTTCAGTAGCCAGTTGGTGTAATTTGTGATTTCAGTATCTCATCGGTGCATAGTGAAGAGTTGCTGGGAGTTAAAGCATTCAGAAAATCCCAGCTAGAAGGTGCATCTATCCATTATTGTCCTCCGGAGCTTCTGATGGAGGTTAGAAATGACCCACTGGAGAAGGTGGAGAAGATACCTCTCGCAGTTGACGTTTACGCGTTTGGTCTTCTACTTTTCGAAATGGCAACGCGTAAACATCCTTGGCACAAGATGCCTCAAGGTGAAATTATCAATGCAGTGTGTGCCGGCAAAAGACCGCATATTCCTGCACAGATAGTAGAAATGGCTGCCAAGAATCCACAGACTAGTTTCATGCTGGAATTGATCTCTCGTTGTTGGAATCAAGATCCCGCTCAACGTCCTTCCATTGCAGAAATCAAAGGCAAATTGATGAGTATAAACAATTCATTATAGTCTCGCAAAGGACAAGATTGAATACTATATAAACTCACGTGATAAAAGTTAATGCTTTTCGTTATATCTTTTAGTTACTATGGCGAGCTTAGCATTGTAAAAGATCCAGCAATTAAAAGCTTTCAGGAGTAGTAAGACCATCACATCAAAGCAATCGACAATCAGAATTTTCCCACGCTCCTAACTACTAAAAGTTAAAAGTAAAACATAGCTGAACAGAATAAGAAGCTCGATTCAACGCGATGAATTATCATTTAATTATACTCTTCAGTGTACTTCTTCTGGCGATTACTGACAGTGTCTCGTCACTGCCAAGGTAGACTTGTAGTATGGTTGGATCCGTTCTAGATTTAGAATTTGAAGATGATTACTGCAATGATGATCGGCGCTTTAATGAATTTTATGGCATTAAAGAACAGGCAGACGATGAACTAAATTATAAATGGGAAAAGACAGCTTCTGACGGCGGCAATATTATTGATTATGCTGATTTGGGGCCTGGACACTCCGATCTTCCTACTGATGAATCTAATCCTGGGACTCTGAGTGATCCAACAAGAACCAGCAATGAGTAAATCCAAGGAGGTTCGTTTAAACGCGACGCTGCATCTCATTAATATCATGAAGTTGTGCCATCCATAGAGTAAGATAGAGAAAGACTGACAAGACAGTGCGAATTTCTTGAGTAATCCATCAAAGATCTTGAGGATAAGATCTAATTCACCAAAATGCGTATTAGAGATCGCTGGCACGCCAAAGTATAGTCAATAATCTATCATTAAAAACATAATATTCCATTCACCAGAGGGGACATATATGATTCGACACACCTCGATCAAGAACTACAGGAGCTTGAGTAAGAATTGAATTATACGCAATCAAAGTTAAAATTGTCTCTACATAACCTCCGGAGTTGAACTTATTCGAGTGCCATTGTATAGGCCTTGAATTTGAAGATGGCACAAGTGAATGAAATACAATTGATAGATCTGAAGTATCCCGGTATTGCACAAGATTCAGCACTGCTTTAATTTAAAGACACTTAAAATCACGCACGCAATTTACTTTGTCAAACATTAGAGTAAAAGTGCTATTCTTAGCCTATTTGTGATTATGGAATCAGATCTGGTCTGGAAATCAAACAATAAAGTTCATCGGCTAATAGTCTTAAAAATTTGTGTACACATCCTCAAGTCGATAATTAATATAATTTTTTTAAGAGACATGTCAGGATTATAAGTACCGCCTAGTTGTTACGTTGGCCCAAATGTCACTGGCATTGTTATCTCGGCCGGTTATGAGTGCAGCGCCGGCTTCTTCTGTCCCAACACAACTGAAACAGAGGCGCAATCACTGCCGCAAGTCTGTCCTCCTGATGTCAAATGTTAATTGTTGAGACTCGCCAACACTCCATGCAAGCCATAGGGTGAGTATGAGCCTATTGTGTGCATGCCCGGCAACTATTGTCCCGATTTTAGTACTATGCTACCGTGTCCATCAGGTTCATTTTGTCCAACCGGTTCAGTCAAGCCGCTGCAATGTCCTCCCCTGTCCAGTTGTCCCGCTGGTGCCAAGAAGGTCTTATTTTATGGTGGGTTGATCTTTTGCGTAATTGTGGATGTCGCCCTGGCCTTCTTGTACTTCTTGCTCATAATGCACCGCCGTAAGCTGTTGAAGATGAACGAAATCTCTTCACAGTTTGATGAAGTTGATCTAAAGACGCCTGATGCTGCGCCGGAATCCGCGGAAGTTGTTGAAGACGCCAAAGACACAAAAGCTGATATATCGCCAGAGCTGATAGCTGGATACTCTAAGGCTTTTGGTAAACTATTCAAAGATGACAAGACTGGTCTGCATTTGGATTTTGAGTTTTAGAATCTTGGTCTTGTACTTCCCAATGGTAAATAGATCCTGAATGGTGTCAGTGGATAGATTAAGAGTAAGAAGCTGACTGCTATTATGGGCGCGAGTGGAGCGGGTAAGACTACGTTTATGAATGTGCTCATGGGGAAGGTTTAGCGTACGTATGGACAATTGCTCATCAATGGCAAGTAATTGGAGATTCATGAATTCAAGAAAATTGTCGGCTACGTACCTCAGAATGATATTATGATCCAGGAGATGACTGTGAGGGAGACTATTAGATATAGTGCTGGAGTAAGATTACCTTCTTCCTGGTCAAACTCGGAAATCGACCAGTATGTGGATGCTGTGATTGAGACTTTGGGATTGAGTCATGTGTAGCATTCGTTCATTGGTGATGAGACTACGCGTGGTATTAGTAATGGTCAGAGGAAGAGAGTTAATATTGGTATGGAGCTGGCCGCGTCTCCACTGGCTATCTTTGCTGACGAACCAACATCTGGTCTTGATAGTACTGCCGCGCTGAAGGTGGCTAATCTCCTGAAGAGTATCGCCCAGATTGGTGTCACTGTTGTAGCTGTGCTTCATCAACCGAGATACGAAATTTTTCAGTAGTTTGATGAGATTCTCCTCATTGCAGGTGGTGGCAGAACTGTGTACATTGGTCCATAAGTTGAGGTGGTTGAGTATTTCAAATCTCTTGGCTTTGTATTTGACGAGAAATAGAATCCGGCCGACGTGTTGATGGATATAATCTCTGGTAAAGGAGTCAATACAGTGGAAACTCTTACGGTGGATGATTTAGTCGAAAAATGGAAACAGCATGAGATTGCATCTGGTAAGGTGGTGGAAACTGCATAAAATCCCACTAATACTAGACCTTTGAAATCCTTCAAGTTGAAGAACAACTCAGTGTGGCCTTGTTTACCCACTGGGTCTTTGGCACGCAGTAATGGTGCCGTTCCATCAGAGTCTATGGCGATGTTGGATTAATTGACATCAGTACGTACTTCTGCGGGATGGTTTTAATAGGCCTTACTTGCCCACAATCGCTCTCTAATTCAGTTTAGTAGGAAGGTCAGTTCAATGATCTTGGAGATTGGCGTTTGTATTCTGGCTGGTGGCCTAATGGGCTTATCCGTCATGGGTGCAGATGGTGAAATGTTTCGTGGCATTTATGTAAGTCCTTACACTCTGGTAAGTCCTGCTCCATTAGTTTGGATTATCCCACTGCTTGGGCTCTTGGTATCGATGGCTGTCGGTCTCTCTGGAGCACCGGCTGCCGTGAAGATTTTTGGTGAAGAGAAGGTTGTGTATTGGAGAGAAGCTGCAGCCGGACATTCAAGATCAGCGTACTATGTTGGCAAATCCATTAGTGCCTTGTACCGGTTTGCTGTCACCTCGCTGCATTTTACAGCAGTGTTCTACTTTCTGGCCAGTCCATTGAATTCATTTGCCAACATGTATGGCATTATTGTAGTTCTGTACTACTGCGTATACGGATTTAGTGCTATAGTTTCCATGTTGGTCCAGAGAGAGAACGCGTCATTGCTAGCAGTTGTGGCGTGTCTCTTTGCAGCAGTCTTCAATTACTTTGGTCCAACGAAAGAGAAGGCGGTTTAATGGGGAGTCAATTTCATTTGGGAGATATCTTATGCTAAATGGGCGTCGGAGGCTCTATTTGATGGTGAAGTCTCCAATTTTGGAAATGTCTACCAAGTAGAACTGGCAGCGTCTTTGTACGGCTACACTCTGAATCGGTTCACATTTGATCTATGTATGGCCTTGCTGATAGGAAGTGTCTTTCGTGTAATAGCGTATGTGCTAATGATTGTGATGAACAGAGATAAGCAGAAATGAAATATATATGATTTTTCACAGAATTATTTTATTTATTGGCAAAAGTATCATTTCTGTTCACACTACCAAACCGAAGAGACGCGCTTTATCCACGTTCAATAAACCAGCTGCTCGGACAATCCATCGTAAACTGGCTCATTCGGATCAACCGGCCACTTGCAACCGCAGGCTTCAACACAACTCTGTCCACCTCCAGCAGTCAAACACAGATCACGGCACTGCTTGAAGCACAACTTGTGTGGCTCCATGCCAGATGATTATACACTAAGAGCGGAACACACTACACAATGTCATACCAAATAATTGTAAATTCATCTCAATGCACTTTGTAACGCGCCTTACCGGAAGCAATAATAAGAGCAATAAACAGGATTAAAGATTGCATTTTTATTAATTTAATTTTTTAAATAGGTAGAGTAATATAATCTATTGACTGTGAGAAAATGAGAAAGAGTGAACGCTAAAGTTGAAGCGTCGACGTACGCCTCGTCCAACATTACAAATCTTCATGCGCCACTCATGATAACTCATCATCATCATGGTTTGCAATCCTTGGTAGACATGGTTGAAAATGTGAAAGAGAAAGAGACCTAATCATCCTATAACTCAAATCTCAATTATAAATAACAGAATCAAAATAGAGTTTTATTAGCAGAGTAGAGAGGATCCCTATCCTGAGATATTGACATACTCTCGCGATACTTTTTCAACGCTGAGCCAATTACGTGGGACTGCGGATGTAAAAGCTCATCAAGCGCGTCAATGATGATGTCTGCAGTCGGTCTTGCAAATACTTCGTGATCCCAACACTATTTCGTAAGATCAATCAATAGTTGAAGCGACTGTCTAGTACTTGCCTGACTTAGAACCTTCTCATCAAACTCCGGGCGTCCACCAGTCACCACTCTCTTCTCAATCTCCTCTCTGAACTTCATCTTTCTCCACGCCTTCTTACGGTTGATCATCTCATACATTGTCACTGCTAGAGAGTAGATATCTGATGCTTTCAGTGCCGCGATTGTGTTGATTATTGCTGACTGTTCCCTTTAGCTCATCGTCTCATCAATCTCCTCGTGTGTTCTACCCTTTTTGAGTCGAAGAAATGTCTCTGGACTTGCATATGGTGCACTAGCACCCTAGATCTTAACCACTTTGAATGAGCGGACAATATTCAAGTGTTTGGCTGAGATAATCTGTGATATACCAAAATCGGTAACGACTGCTCGGAATCTGCATTTCTACTTTGTATCACCGCCGCCCTGACTCACCATAGACTCCCTTCGATCGTCGTCAACAGGTGGCATATACTCAATGAGAACATTATCCGGCTTGATATCATTATGCACAATATCAGCCTGATGCATAGCTTTAAGAGCAGAAGCGATGTCCCGTGTCAGATGAGCAATAAGATCTGGAGTCCACATAATCTCTTGACTCTTCTGTTTTGATGATTTATCTCCTTGGTCTAGCTCGGCACCCTTCCTGATTTCATTATCGTTATTGGCATTGTTATCATTTTTATTATTGCTAGCTTAAGATGTGGCAGGCTTGAAGATGCAAGTCGCAAGCGAGCCAAGTTCGTAATACTTCATCACGATCACCATCGGACTCAGACAGTATCCATACAGACGAGCAGCGTTTGGACAGTTCCGAAAGTACCACATCATCGACACCTCCTGACAAAAGGCGGCGACAACTTCATCTGGCACGGGCTTACCCGGTTTAGTTATCAACTCCTTGACTATGGCTAGTTTGGCTGGTTTACTGGCTTTCATGTCACCCTCCTTGACCAGTGCCTCATTCTACAACTCGGCGAGATATACTATACCGGCTCCACCTTTGGTTAGTTGCTTCTACAGCACGTAGTCATTACTGGGATCAATCTACAGAAAGCCGGGAAGTGAAAACTCTTTATCATCAGGAATCAGAGTGGCCAGAACACTGGAAATCATGGACATCTCAATGGATGTCGCAGCTGCATTAGTTGTTGATCTGGCATCATTGATTCTCTACTGATGGCGAGCATTCAATCCCACCGCCTGTCCTTTGCCCTTCTTCATCTTCTAGCCGTCATCATGAAGCCAGATCTCGGGGACAAATAGTCCAAGCAGCCACTCGGGTAGAAAAGATGACGGCTGGTATCTCTATTAGAGGTAGGCGAAGCACATTAACAATAATTCAAGTGCAATACTGGCACCAATCACTCCAATCCAAGTCAACACTGCTGCGTTCGCTTAACCATTGCCCAATCGAGTTGTCCCATTGTTGGCAATGTCTTCCACTATAGTTGTATTGTTTGACATTCTTTTACCTATTTAGGACTGATTATTTTATAATGAAGACAGTTGTCTTATTAGTTATGATTCTTCTTATGCCTTTAAACTTTATGCCTTTGAACTTTAGTTCAAGGTTTGAATGCAACAATTGACCTCCACAACCGTTTTTGTTTGTTTTTCATTGTTTGTTTTGTGGTGACTTGATCATGCGTTTGGCTACTGCTAGAAATATTTTGCCGTTTATCTTACCGTTAATTAAAAAAGACCGGGTTTTACTAAAGCCAGTGAAATGAAAGTAGTATTTACGATAATAATTCATTTTCATTCCTCAAAGTATCCTTATTCCTCGTTTAACTATCCTCAAACTTCACTGCATTTTCTTCTTCTTGGGAGATATCAGCATGGCATCTGATGGTTGCCCGTTTACCTGATCGTCCTTCATGATAAATACAGTGCCTACTACCTCATTTGTCACTGTAGCTTTTAACTCATTCTTGTAAATGAATCCCTTGACACGCAGGTCCACAGCTACTATATCACTCTTCTCCAGAGCAGCCCATCCACATGTAAAATGATCACCTGAAGGCAGCCACATTAAGATACTATTAGCCACCTTCCAATCTTCATCTTTATTGAACTGTACCTTTAAGGAATTATACGTTGCCGAATAGAAATGGTGTAGCTTGTACTTCATGTCTGGATGTGTGTTTTACGCCAGAGCTTGAAACTTATCTGATATTTCCAACAAATCTTGTACAGCAGTGCCATTGTCATCGGCAAATGAGCTTACACCGATCAGCAAAATGTTTTTGGACTTATTCTATTCATCAATATGACAAATTTTACCAACAACCGTTAAAGTTACTTCATAATCAGTGTTGTCCTCCATTATGGCATAGTGCTACGCGGTGGCCGGTGCGCGACACTCTGAAATCGCGTCCGAGCACTCACCGGCGCTGGGATCGCACTCTGTTTAAGGGCTGAGGCACTCAAGGCATAAGACGCGCCCAAATCCATGGAGTTCCCACTCTGAAACAAGTATTCAGCACTCAAAACTGAGGAAAATTCACTCATGAACGGTCAACATACAAACTTATTAGAAGTGCTCGTTTAAAAAAAACAATGGCATAATAATTAATCCTCTGGATTGTTCAATAGTCAAAGTCATCATTCATCACCAATTTCCTCGATTTCGTCCTGACGGGTCCCGGAACGTCTTCTAGTAGCACGCAATAGTTCATCAGCTTCATCCTCATCATCATCGCTGTACTAGTTCCATCCCGCCACATCAGCCCGCTAAGGTGGCGGGCCTTCCATCTCAGGCATTAGAGCTGCCTTAAATCTCAGTCTTTCAGCTTGCTGCTACAGAGCGGGTGTTATTCGCAACTCGACCACGCGCTAACCCGGGATTGCGTACAAACGCTCTTAAACTGATATGAGCACAAGTCAGATTGTATTTATACATCACTGCCAGTTTGTGCTTGCAGAAAGCATGCTTTGCATAGTAAAAACATGAACATCTTGTAGCCTGTGGCTGGGAACACTCGCATGAAAAGACAGCAAAATTGATCAGTGATCTTTTACTCAATAGATTCATAATAAGTTTCTTCGTTTTACTTGATCGTATCCTACACATCTTACATGATTATCCTCAGATTGGACTTGATACGGCTATCTAGTATCACGCTTAAGGACCCTGTACTAAGTTGGAGAAATCTAACTAATCTGATACGGATTTTAGCGCAAAACACCCTCAACCTCCACTCCTCTCAAATTCAAATGTTTGGCTGCACCTTCTGATATCATATTTTGTGATTTCTTCCAGGGGGTTGGGATGAGGTGGCGAAGTACCTAATAAGTGGTATTTATTACTCGACTGTGAGTGAAACAAGCATGTTTATTAGTAAAAAGGCTCACGCTAAAATGTTGTCGGTGGAAAAATGAGTGTCGAAAGAAGCTTTTTGAAGTCATCTTGCACTACTTTGGGAGCTTTTCTCACATTTTTGAGTGTTGAATACAGATTTTGAAGTGTGTTTACATATATTTTAGCGCGGTGTTTCAACTTTTGAGTGATTTGACGCGTATTCAAAGTGTTCTGACATTTCTACCTATTATTTTTAATATAATTCCGATGTCCACTACAAAGACTTATATTACTATCTTTTTTTTTATTACTTTTGTAATCACAAACTTATATCCAAAATGTACAAAAGTGCAAGACTTAGTTACACCGTTGATTAAATTTTGGTGACACTATATGACTTATTGATAAACCTTCATCTTTGTTGAAATACACCCATACAAAGTATCAACAAGATATAAAAAAGAAAACAATCCTCATTTTGAATCGATCAAACCGTTCTCTTCTAGTGTATCGTTTATAAAAAAGTTCAAAGGCATGCGCGCACGGCCGTCAAATTGGCACGATTTGGCTGGCCAACTACGGCATTATTTGTTACCGATGACAAGATTTATGATTACTGTAATGTGGTCAAATCATTTGCTTTGTGAGCTTAGAAATGTCAGCTGGTAGTAAATTGGCTTCAATAGTACCTAACAGTACTACTGTCTGCACGCTTGCATGGAAAATTTAGGAACTTTAATTCTGATTACGGTATTATTTCATTTCTAATGTTATTGCTTTATTCTTTAAGACTTCCTGACTGGTTCTTTTTCGGCTCTTTGTTCCAGGTTCAGGTTCAGGTTTAAATGCTAGCGATTGACTTGAGCACATTCAAACAATTAATATTCTGCCATACGATTGAACACAGCAGTCTCACTTTCCGCGGTAGCGTCAGTAAAGGACCCACTGATGATATCTGCAATTTTCTAGGTATCATAAAGCCCCGGATCAATATCCTAGCTGTCGAAGCAAGCTTTGACCTTCCTCACCAGAGCTTCAGATGCCTTCGGAATGCTTTTTGCCTTTCCAACGTTAATTTGTCTTTGTCGTTTGGGCGGCATTGTGAATGACCACTTTAAAAGTAATAGACGTCTGGAAGTTCATTGGGGACAGTCATAAGTCGTAGGGATTACGTGTCACCGTGACGGTGCAAATTGATTAGATGCGATGCGATGATGCAAAAGTGGTATGGATTTGTATTCTATTCTCTCTCTCTCTGTTGTGTTGCTGAGCATGTCACAGGTGTGAGTTCAGTGACTCAAGTGTGAGCTGTTGTTGTGCATAAAAGGCTGGTATGCCGCGTTAATCTTCTATTCTTGATTGTGAATAGCGTTGTGATATAAAGAGCTTTACTGGTAATACACCTCTTTTGTATCTCCCTATGGAGCCCAGCTCTACAAGCATTAACTGGAATCTCTTTATATGAAATAAAGAGCTTAGTTATGAATTGGCGTCTGATGATGACATGACTGCTGCAAATTTGTGTAAGTACAATACTTTTTCCTATCTCACCATAATTCATATTATTAATAACTGTAGTAGTCACTTTTAAACTCCTCGGTATTCTGGCGTATCCTATTTGAGTCCTCTATAGCACGACTTACATGTGGCGCTCTGAGATGATGTATTATTGGCACAATTGCTGTCTGGGCTCTGTGATATGCCTACTTCAACATGCGATTAAATGAACAAGCACTCTGATCCAATCCACGGCTGTTGGCCTCCCACACCTGATAATTGCGCTGCATCTTTACTCTGAATGATACTCATGTTATAATATATTACATTGTCCATAACCGGGGAGGTAGGTACCCCTAATCGATTAATCGGTCGGCAGGTACTACTGTTCGCTTCCCCGTAGACGATTGGGAACTCGTCGGAGACACCTTTACCGGTGGCTCTAGCCTTTAGCTCTCTGTACCGGTTACTCGTGCAGATAAGCGCCTACTCGTAGTGGCATACCAGATGCTTAGTGCTCACCCTTAAAGACTGCACCCACGGCCTCTGGATTCGGCTTGGTCACTGTAGGCTTTGTCTAGCGATCAGCTAGTTGGGGTGAGCCTACGAGGTAAGGGAAGGCTCCAGGATAGGGCGTACGGTGCCGGGTGCGCCCATTATCCAGGTGATAAAAATCTAATCAAAGTTGAAACAATCCTCAAATAGAGCAGCTTGACAACGGCTGTACACGCACATTAATGGTAGATCCGGCCTTAAATAAAAATGCAACAACATGAATGTATCAAGATAAAATTCAACACGGTTTAAGTAAAATGATTACAATTGATTGAGAAATCACATAGTCTTAAGTGCGCTCTGCGATGCCGCATTGTCTAACGCCAGTAAAGATCCACACCCTTCCAATATACATAGCGAGCCTATGGCGAACAGTGCTATGAAATTAACAACCTCCTTCTTGCTCTCAAACAGGCCATACACTGCAACATTACTGAGCACGCTTAAAGAGACAAAAGTGGCGTACAGCACTGGCTGGAATCGAGACACCCGTACATGAGTAAGAGCATACTATCGAGACAGTTCTTGAGAGATGGCCAACGCGATAATTAATGCTATCGCGATTCCTGCAAAATAATGCTTATCCAGTATTAACGCGCTTTCACTATCAGCAAAAGATGATTACTATGATTATGATGACAACGATGATGATTAGTGTTGCAAAACGATGGTAAGCGCTTTACTGCAGAGGAGCCCGCTCGTGCCAAACAATGCAGTCGTCGTGACACAATTGGTAATGTCGCGCAGTCTAAGTCTATATAGTCTATATGCTTATATCAAAGCCACAATAACAAACAGTGCCAGAATCTGTATGAATCTCCCACCAGACATAAGATCTTCCAATGTTTCAACTTATTAACTAGGAACTCCCAACATTATGGAAAGCACGCCGAATGCAATCCAAATATAAGCGTAAATGGCACCAGTTTCCAGCTTTTCATTCAGCATTTTATCTGCAGAAATGGCATTTACCACCACATTAATAATACCAAGTGGTGTAACAAGTGCTGGCTAACAGTACGAGATTGCGACGTAGCTGCCAATAACTTCGCCAATATAATTAAGTCCCAGTCCGATCAACCAGAATTTATTACTGAACCGCGACTGCTACTATTTAAGACTTTCTACCTGTAGAATGCCATATTTCTACAGAGTTTACGCCGTCCCAGTTATGGCGTTCCCCAAGACGGCAGCTGATAGTCCGATCACGGTCTTTGGCAATCCCATACTTTAGTAATCTAGAATTTTATAAAAGCGGTATATTCAGAAGTAATTCAGTTAAGGAAAATCGGGATAAAGTCCAATTTATCCTAGAAGTAGCTACAAAAGATGTCAGCTAAAGCGCCCGCAGATTGAAACAATCGCTCTTTCAATTCAATTGGTCTCGCGCGCTGTTTCTTTCGTAAAACCTTTGTCAGTTCGTCTTCTTCCTCTTCTTCAGCTCGTCTTCACCATTGCGTTGAATCTCAGTCGCCTTTAATTGGACATTGAACTATACCCCCGTGGAAGATAGCATTGTCGATATGTTTAGCTTTGGATAGCCATAATAGTAATAATAATAGCCATAGTAACAAACGGGTGGATTTGGTGCATTTTCCTTTGGAACTGCTAATAACAATCCTCAGCAATAGTAGTAATAGCCTTAGTAGTAGACTAATTTATTCTCTGGATTTGGCACTAATTAGCAGTAGAACTAGAATTAGTAGCAGCAGTAGCAGTCACAATAATAATAGTAGACGAAGCCTTTGATTAATAGGTATACCAAGTTCAATGATTTGCCGTAAGAAGTACAAAACTAATTTGAGTAGATCAATAAAGTGGTGAATTAGAACAAGCATGATAGTATGAAAGTCTCTTCTAGCGAGGTGAGCAAGTAATTGGAAAGGTTGAAGGCGAGATATGTGAATGAATCTGTGACGAACTCTCTGGTTAGAATGTCATAAACTATTGATGGGCAACTGGACATTGTAAAGGGGCAGATACGCAGCGAGTAATAGAGATTGGCAGAGACAGCTGAGATTTCATATAGAATGCTAGACAGTATACAATAATCATTGCAGTAATCTTCTTAGAATGGATTTGGTAGAAGCGGAACTCATTATGCTGATGTTATCCACGAGTATTATATGCGTTTTATTCAGAATGCGAGATAGCAGTTTAATTCTTATAGGTTGGCTTTACAGGATATGAAATTGCAAGTTGATTAGTTGATGGTGTCATAGGATGGATTTGGTGGTGCTAATGGCTCTCTACAGTCTGTGACAACGACTCCTGAATGTGTCACTTCAATTTTGTAATAGAATTATGATTCTCTATTGCGTCTATCTGCTCAGGTTTCTTCTACTCATTAGCAATTAATGTAGTACATTAACTGGTGGTAAGAGTATCAGAAGACTATTAACCCTTCCTCAAGATACAATGCTGAGAATCTAGTAAACATTGACACTAGTATGAAGATGTGAACATTATAACAAAATCTATTCTATTTAAACCACATTCGTTCAATTAACATTTTCACATATTCAACTCCACTCCTAGTCCTCATTGACAACATTTAGCTGCTGCACAGGCTGAATAAGTTCCGCTGTCTCTATGACAGTCTCTCGATTGACACCGGAGAATGGCGGCTTCACAACGACAGGTCGGCCTGGACTCGGAGCATCGATGTAAGCGACAATTCCTGCTTATTCTATAGTAGTGGCATCGGCCCAGTCAGAGCTTGTGATAATACATGGCTCCTCAGCCAGATGTTAAGCGTATTGACGAGGCTAATCCTCATGTACTTATTATGAGTATTATTAGGCACCAGCACTTTCATGAGGTTGATGTTGATGTTGTTGTTGTTGCTATTGTTGTTACTATTACAATACAACTTCTCCAACACTTTGACTTTGGTAAAAATCTCGCATTACATCCTACAACACTGCAGACGTAGCATCGCCAGGCCTACCATCTACACGGTTCTACCCATCATAAGAAGCAATAGGACCATCTACAGCTGATCGTAGCAGTGGCTTGGTTGGGACAACATTCTCTTCTACATTTGGACCTATTGCTGGAGCATTAGGATTATGCTTGACAATTTCCGTCGGATCTGCTAATGACTTTTGACTCTTCTACAACAACGCGCCGCCACTCTTCTTACGCGCAATCTTCGTGGGCTTCTTCGTCAATTAATTACCAGCTTCCACCTACTCATCCTTCTATAAAACTCGACTAGACTTTGATTTAACCGGTGGCTGCTGCTTCTTGTCGTTGACTCTAATGGACTTATTAGCGCGGGTTAACTTGTTTACGCCAGATTTACCGAAGCTCCTCTTTCTACAAATGAGGATTGCTCCAGCAATAACCAACACTATGACTACAAATAGAGCAGCACCCACAGCAATAGCGATGATCTACCACTGCTATAACTACGGCTGGCATTGAGATGGAGATATGATCTTCAGCATCTAAGAGCACTTAACTGAATCAGATCCGTTTTTGAAGAGATTACCGTTGTACACAACTATTTATACAGGTCGACATCTATCTTGAATACTTTATCCAAACTAACGAGACTGTTACTGAGTAATCTGCGAAGTGTTAAGTGCAGCCAAAGTCTGTCTTCTGCGAATTGCAAAGTTGTATATTGCCTACTGCGATGCTATAACGCCTCCAACCACGGTGTAACTATAAGATGATGGTCTCTCACTCTGCGGCAATGATGAATCTTCAGCGGACAATTGTGGGCAACTCTAGCCTTGAGATGCGCCAAATATATCATTAGACGCTTAAGGCCAAAACACGTCCCAACTCACCAAGGGCGTAGAGTAATCCGATTCAAATGGAGACAGGTTCATCAAGGCATTACCCAAAAGATCATACGGAGCTGCTTGAACAGATATATTAGTCGTAATATCAACTTGGGAGTTACTTCTTACCAGAGCCGCTTGGAAATAATAAACTAGCGGGTCATTCAAGTAATTGGGGATACACGGATCAATTCTGATTACACCACAATTGTCCTCAATCTTGACTGCAAACTCTATATAAAACCTGCCAGATGATGGAGTTGTTTAATTAGAGAGGAGGCCCACTCGTAACTGCAAGCCACTTTCAATCAGATCACTCGTGCTTTTCAACGGTTAAAATCTAAACGCCCTCTTACTGTCATCTTTTAGCATTCGATACTACTACAATCGTATGTAATTGTACGGCTAGACATCAGAAGATATGTTGCTATTTAGTAGCGGCTAGCTTATTGATTGACCATCGCTGCTGGTATTCATACCAAGGACCGTGGGTGGTAGATTACTGCTGTTGTATGCAGGATCAGTCTCTCGGGCTAAGTATGCAACGGCGTAGACATAGAATTCAGCGAATTGCGAGGTGTTCAGTTGTAGCGAAAACTCCTACGGAATCTACGCGACACTTTAAATCTAATATAGTCCCTTATCCGAGAGCATAACTCTCTCCGGAAATGTTATAGTCAATGGATCCACTACATTATCAATGATGATGAGATGGTGAAACAACAACCTGATCAAATTAAGAAGTTACCTTTTATCGCCTCACTGTTACAACATAACAATAGACAGAGCACAGTAATATTTAGACAAAACAGGATCTAACTGCCCATCGTATATTTAACTTTATAGCTTGTTAGATGATTGAGTATAAATGTTATACAAAAATTTAGCAAGCAATAAAAGCGAAGAGACATTGATGTTGAAATCACACCAACCACAATGGTTATAAATAGCATGCAAGTAGCATGGTCCCTTCAATGATCAATCATCTCGCGCGCGTTGCCTTTTGCTCGAAGTTTTTCCTCTTCTCCTTTAGACAGTTTGTTCCACAGATCCTTATAGCACAGCATTGTCTATATCGAGTAATTTGCATCATTTTTAATTGATTTTACAGTCTCTAGATTGATTGGCATTATGGGAAAGAGAAAGAGTACTAGAGCGCCGGTTAAGAGGTAAAAGTAGACGCTGGACAAGACATTCACTTGTCTATTTTGCAATCATGAAAGTGCTATTGCTGTGAGGATTGTTAAAGATCAACAGATTGGTACGGTAAACTGTCGAATGTGTGGAGTGAATTGGTCATGTAAGATCACACCGCTCGATGAAGCGATTGATGTATATGCCAACTGGGTGGATGCGTGTGAAGATGCGCAATAATAATAACATCTGTAGTAGCCTATGGAATAGTTTATCAGAGGAGGAGGTGGAGGTGGAGCACCGTCTGTTCCATAAAGGTCTCTCTAATAATAGTATATCAATCGAGCATAGTAGTCTGCAGGTAGAGTATAGGTATAATCTTAAAAGAAATCTGCTATAAGTTCTGGTATTAAATCACAGCCCAAGTAATAGAACAATAAGCCAATATAAAAGCGAAATAGAAGCGACTCTGTTGATTCATTTGTCACTAATGATAGCGACGATGATGGCGAGTTTGGTCAAGATGCCGGCGAAGATGGATCGGATATTGATCAAGTTTCCATTCAAGGTGGCTCTGGAGAAGAAGAGGAGGAGGAAGAAGCTGTGGAAACTGAGGATGAATCTGAGGGTGACGATAATAATGATCAGGCTATAGCACAAAGTAGAAAGTTAGTGTCGTCTAAACTTGGAGACAGGCCTTAGCGGAATCTGTCAGATGATGACGATTTAAGGTAGCAATCGGCAGACAATATTCAGCCAGAGTCTTCCAATATTCCAAAGAGACGCGCCATTATTAGTGATGATGACGACGACTGAATAAGATTAACATTTTGCATTTATTGTTAGATTGCTTTCATTTCAGTTTAATCAATGAACATTATATTAGCAAAGTAACAGTGCCGTTATCTCAACTATCGCGTACCAAAATGCTAAGTTTAACGGTTTTCAACAAACTGTAGCTGTCTAGAACCTCTCAGTAAATAAAACTGATCATACTATCTTCAGATTATAAAATGGGCAATGCAAGACATAGAAGAAGTATTTCTCTCGTATTTACAATAGTTCTAGTAGTTGGGATGCTTGTCACTGGCACTGCGAACACGCTCTTAAACAAATTCCAGGATAAGCAATGTGTCCGGGATTGTAACAATGGCGACAGTAAACCAATCTACTATGCCCAACCAGTCTGGCAGACATTGACTGTATTTTTTGGTAATTTTCTGTGCATGCTCGTTTATCTCTTTAATAAAATATGGTCTGGGCTACATAAGCAGAATTAATCGATTTGCAATAATGATGATGATGATTTAGACGATGCCGCTCCATTGATCAATGCCATCAATGACGATGATACCCTTCAAGATCAGTTGTCTGTTAAAGATGATGATTCTGTAAAGATTATGCTACGTAAAGAGCTGACTGGACATTTATGTTTGTTATTATGGCTGCCGACGGTATGCGATATCGTTGCCACGACTCTGGTCAATGTTGGCTTGCTTGCCGTTGCTGCCTCGGTGTATTCCATGTTGCGTGGATCTGTTGTCATCTTCACGGGCGCGTTATCATTTCTGATTTTACGAGTCAAATTGCCTCTTTACCGCATAATTGCTCTTTTAGCTGTCATGCTTGGTGTTTCATTGGTCGGACTGGCTCCATTGTTATTTCAAGATGCTAGTGATGAGGTATAGACTTAACATCAATAATTTTTGAATCCTGCAATTGGAGTCGTGTTCATAATTTGCGCCTAATTATCTGCGGCATTACAATTTGTTATTGAAGAGTAGATCCTGCTCAAGTATTCTGCTCCTCCTATAAAGTTGATCGGTCTCGAGGGAACGTTTGGTCTTCTCACTCTACTGTTCCTGATGCCTCTTTTCCACTTCACCTTTGGGAAGGACACTGGTGGATACTTTGATCTGGTAACTGGGTACGAACAATTAGTATCTGATCCCAAGATCTGGGGCACAAGCATTGGATGTGCTGTGTCTGTGGCCTTGTTCAACTGTTTTGGCCTGAACGTGACGCGCTTCATCTCTGCCACCTCACGAACGACTATTGATACGTGTAGAACTGTGTTCATCTGGCTTATTAGTCTGGCTCTGGCTTGGGAAGACTTCATATGGTTACAAGTCGTGGGATTTGCTCTCATGATCTATGGAACGTTTGTATTTAATGGTGTTATACCACTGGTCCCTACAAATATCACTCGGTTATTTTTTAGTCGAAGGCAGTCATTGTAAAATTAATAATGAAAGTTAGTTTATTTCTAAAATACCTTCAAATTTGGTCTCTATTTTGTTCAATTTAATCGGACTTGAGGGACGTTTTAAGTCATAATCAATTGTTGTTTATCTTCATTTATACTTGATTGTCAATCATTTTATTTAAATGGGCGATAGAATTAGCATAACAATTTCTTAAGATCTTAGGTTCGTGCCCAAAGAATTCTTGAAAGAGTGGATAGATGGCGGCTTCATTGAGAGCAAGCAATGTCTTAAAATTTGGGATCGAGTGCAGCACCTTGTTTAAGATCAATCTCAAGTTGGTTTATATTTAGCTGGACCGATGGGTGTTGGAAAAAGCGCGATAATGTATTATGTGGTGCATAGGGCGCGTCACCTTGGATGGTTTGTCGTTTATATTCCGCGGTGCGATGACTGGCTGAGTTAAAGCCTTGGGTCTCCAGTAGATTGGTACGCGTACTTCTTCGATGCTGTGCTTTCAGGTCTGCACAGTACTACTGCTGCCATTCAACAAAAATACAAGTATTGCATTCTGCCCGGTAATCACGTCTCATGGGTTGACGCTTTAATCGACCATAATCTGTCGCACGAATACTTTATACGGCTATTTGATATGTTTTGTGAGAACATTGATGTGGAACAAGACGTTGACGTCATTTCGGCGTTTGATGAAGTGCAAGCTTTGTTTGCGGATGGCGTGCAATTAATTCGTGCCCAGTAACCATTCTCAATAATTGATTGGGGAATGAATTATAAGCGAGGAGGTATCTTCGTGACGGGCAGTGCTGATTCGCCTTATTGTCTTTAACTTGGATCTGGTCATGAATAGTTTGTCGGTCATGTGTGTGGGCTTACCGATGATGAAGTCAAGTCTTGGTTTTAAACGCCTCAGTTTGCACAGATAGCTCAACATCCTGACTTTGCTGAAGAATTTATTCCCGAGATTCGTAGCGTTACTGGAGATATTCCGCGAGAGCTATTGATTTTAGGTAAAGACTTTGGTGGCCTCAATTTCAGTCTTCGCTACATTATTGAACAGTACTCTGTCTAGCGACGTTCGCTATATCTGTAGCGTTTCTATGAATTTGAAGCTAAACATCCTGAATTAGTCCAGCGTGTGCTAAACTCTCTAGTTAAACTCTTTGTGCAAGTGCACCTAAATTAGGATGACGTTGACATTCGATTCATGGATACTGGTTTGTTGTACATGGATGACGTGCGTTTGATACCTCTCAACTCTAACGCGACTTAGGTTTTTTTGAAAATAATCAATTTAGAGGGCAAAATGAAGTGAACAATGTAATGCTTTGCGAACTACCAAAGTTGCAAAGTGGCAATATAAGTCAGGTCGGTTTGACATTCGAGATATTGCTTATCCTCAAAGTTCTGGCATCTAGCGGAGATTCATTAAATAGAAGTATTATAATCTTGCTGGTGTCAAAGAGCAGTATCCGTAAAACTTGGACATTTCCTTGCCTTGTTTGGTTTAAAGTTATGGATATAAATTGCCTCAAAGGCATATTCCAAGAGAATCGCGTAAAAAGCTTCGCGTAGCTAGCGACAATCATTACTGAATGAATGAATGATCAGTAATACTCAATGTCGATGATGCTATAGTCACTTACTTTGCAATATATATATTTACCTCTCTATTTCAAATGGACCAGTTAGTTTAATATTCGACCATCACTAAAACGACCAGCCTGGAGACACAAATCTAAAATCTTTCCGTATGAGGAAGTAAAATATGGCGAGAAACACACACAGACACGCCGCTTCCCCTTATTCTCTCTCTCTCTCTCTCTTTCTGTCGTTCTCGTTCATTTGGCCAAGTAGTCTGTCTGTAAAGGGAAATTGTTATTGCATTTACTATCACTGCACTTCCTATCTTATTATTAGTGGTACTGTTGAATTACCGAATTGGACATCTAGGACAATATATTTTGAGGAGTGGAAATGTCATAATCATTCCTGAAGCTTTTAAATAAAGACTGCCAGTACATCATCAAGGACGTATGGGCCGAGAACTTGGAGGAGGAAATGAAGAATATTGCCCAGATTGTGCAAGACTATCCGTACGTGGCTATGGATACTGAGTTCCCCGGCGTTGTCGCTCGACCGCTGGGAAATTTTAAGACTGCCCAGGATTATTTGTACTAGACACTGCGATGTAATGTGGACCTTCTTAATCTCATCCAGCTGGGACTTACATTCGCTGATGAGCAGGGCCGGTTGCCGCCGACCGTGTGCACCTGGCAGTTTAATTTTAAATTCAACCTGGCCGAGGATATGTACGCTAATGATAGTATAGAGCTCCTGCAAAAGAGTGGTATAGACTTTTAGAAATTTTCTGTAGATGGAATTAATCCCACCGTATTCTCTGAGCTCATGATAACATCTGGCCTCGTACTGTTGGATGAAGTCAAGTGGATATCGTTCCATTCTAGCTATGATTTTGCGTACCTGATCAAAGTTCTCTCTGGCTACGGTACACCTGATAATAATGGATACCACGGCTAGTTAAAGTAGAATGGACTTGGTAAGACTGAATCGGAGTTCTTTGACGTGCTCAGGCTCTGGTTCCCGTGTATCTATGACATCAAGTATCTGATGAGGAGTTGCAAGAATCTCAAGGGTGGTCTTTAGGACGTGGCGGATGAGCTCAAAGTGGAGAGAGTTGGCCCACAGCATCAGGCGGGAAGTGATTCTCTGCTCACTGCTCTAACCTTCTATTAGATGCGAAAGACGTACTTCAAAGGATAGATTGATGATTAAAAGTATCTCGGCAACCTGTATGGACTTGGATCGAATACTCAGTATATACCAGACTCATCCCTGCTTGGATCTCAGTCATCGCTAGCTTCCATATAGACTACAGAGTCATTGTAGTAGTAGCAGTAGCAGGAGTCGTCACTTTAATCTTCGTAATCCAGTCAATAGTCGTAATAACTATAATACAACAATGTGGCGAAGCATATTCATAATCTTATAGCAGAAACTTATGATCCCAACGCCAAAATTGGACCGACTGGAATTGCATCAACTGCCACTGCGAACGACATTGCTATTAACGTCATTTCTGGAATGTCAATGAATTACCAATGATTGATTGTTCTTTGATATATATAGTTTGTACTTTGTCTCTAAATGCTTTGACTTGCCTTTTATTGCTGTTATAGTAGTTTATGTTTTGATATATTGTCCTTAATTGGCTGGAAATTGGTTAATAAAAAAAAGTTTGGAGTCAATGTTCAATCTGTCCATCCCACACGTAGGTAGTAGAATTGACAGACTAATATAGCCACTTAGTAAACAGGCTATAAAGTACATAAATCATACATTGTATACATATATTTCAGTTCAAAAGTGGTTCATACCAATTCACGGTCAATCAGAGTGTTTAGCTGCGTGGAAGCCTCAAAGACTTTGAGCAAGTGCAACAACTCACGACATTAAGTAATTTGACGACGTGGTGCATAGTCCTTTCCATGACCAGCATTATACGCCGCCTTCATTATAGACGATACAAATTACAAAGCACGCTCAGTAGAATCTTAATCTTCTGATGTACTTCCATCTTTAACTCCGGCAACATTCGTTTCATTATTATAATTATTTCTGAGTGAACGTTAATGAAGCTACACCTACTTGTGGAATTAACGCAATGAATCAAGTCTAGATTACAATAATTCAACCTCATCCACTCGCGATGACATTAAATCTCTAATGGCAATCTTTTCTGCAATGTCATTATTACTACAATAATCTCCTGTGTTCTATACCACCACATCCAATTAAGATTACTGCGTTGATTTGTTACGCGTCATGGTTAAGCCATCCTATGATAGTACATTGGTATCAAGTGAGAGTCCATCTCTGCTAGAGAATTAGCAATTTATAAGCAGTAAAGGTTAGTGTACTTTGGCCTTTTAATAATTCATAATAATACCGCCAAGCTCTTAAATAAGTTTACTGTACACTGAATTGCTATTCGCACTATCAGTGGATAAAGTGGGACATGAGTATAGACCAAGAACTGTCAGCGATTCATTGTGTTGCAGGTGAAATTCAATTATACTTTAACAAGTGGCACGCCATTATTCACTAGACTCTATAGTATCTTTATCACCAGTTTTGCATGGAAGTTGGAAGCAAGCTGTAACTTGATATTAATCAGAATCTTAATTCAGCACATTTCCAAGCAGTACTCCAAGACAACAACTATTATTACACTCACTCTCAGCATTCTTAGAGTCAATATTATTCGATTTCACATACTGTAAATGATTACTAATCTCAAAAAGAACTTGAGGAGATACTACAACTTGGGACACTGACATTATAAAAGTTGATGATCCTATTCTAATACAATCTTCGTATAATTACTTAAAGACTTCAACCGGAAGAAACGAACGATGGAGAACTCGAGAGTTTTGCCTAACAGAGTTTATTCAAAGCGCGACTTTGGAATTTTTACCTTCATCACTGTGTTTTTTACGAGCGAAACGTTCAATTTATATTTCGTAGATATCTGAATAACAATCCAAGTGCCATGAAGAAGTAAGACTTGCACCGCTAATAATGCGTCTGATAAAAGTACTGATTAAAATAATAATAATAATCTGAAATGTGTAGAGATATCCCAATGAGATTGAAGAATAACGCGTCATCCTCTGGTGTAATTGGAGGAGCGCGACGGTCTGGATCGAAAGGTGGAGTTAAAGGCGGTAAATAGTAATAATAGTGCGGTGCTGAGATGGATGCTCTGTTCTAGTGCTGGAAATCGCATAGTGTGGACAGTGCATCGTGTGCTCTATTAGCTCAAAGTTTGCAGCGGTGCCTCAACACGGTTTAATCTACTCCGGCCGTTGATAATGAGCGATTAAACGCGTACCTTCATAAGGTATTTCTAAAAACTGGTCCATTGCCTTGAAGTATATTAAATAGAGAATTGTTGTCTGAACTCATACACTTATCATCATCTTAAAACTGGAATTAGGAAAATCTGAAGCTGTAACACAATTCACAACTATTAAATACATTATTCATCGTCATTTCATCCTTATTACATCTCAACATCAAATTTTTATCCACATTTTCCAATTTTACAAAATTCACAATTAACCATTAACCACCAGCATATCAAGATCAGTACTACTCACCAGCAACACTTGGATCTTGACGAGTCTACTCCACCTGAGTAGATTTCTGGGTAGGCACCGTATAGGTTGCATTCTTGGTAGCGCTGCCACCACCGCTGCTAAACATCTTGTGACCATACTTCTTGAATAGGAAGAATCCACCAGCCAGCAGTAATAGGCCACCAACAGCTGCACCAATAGCAATACCGATGATAGCACCAGTACTAAGAGCACTAGTAGAACCAGAAACAAAACCAGCAGCACCACATCTACCGAAAGCCACGGAGGCACTCTTTAGATTACCGCGGTAAGTTGCCACAAATCCTAGACCATAGCGCTTATCTGGGTTATATCTGTACACCATCGCAGTACTAGCATTCACAGAGGTATTGCCAGCAAAATCAGCTCCGCCAAAGGAAGAAATGGAGTTCCACTTGCCAACGCCACTGTCAGAGTAACTAATATCCAAACTGGTGTTGAATCTCACAATCTAACACCCAGTGGTGGAGGTGAGCTCAAGCAGGTAGTTGGAGTAATTCTAAGTCACCAAGAAGGACACACGATTAGCCAGGTTGTTAATCAGGCGACCATTGCTAGCAGAAATAGTCTACGGAACAGGCACCTCCACGTAAGATGAGGTATTAGTAGTAGCATTGTAGATGAACGGATACGTATTCAAGGTACCATACAACACAAATCCATAGCCCAGCAGGTTGTTAACAGATCCCAATCCCATCAGTCCAGTGTCAACATTAACTCTAGTGACCTGGGTCAATTCTCTAGCCACTGAGCTCAGCATCAAATTGTTGTTGGCCGGACCATTATAGTTCAGTGCAGAGGCACAAGATGCAATGACAGTTACCGGATTACTAAGAGAGTACACCTCACCATACTGGCCAACCACGGCCAATTACAACTTATAAGTACCAGCGACATCAGGGCGGAAACACACACTAAACATACCAGCATTTCTCAACTCAGCCTGAGAACAATACACAAGTAGCTGACTATACTTAGTCTCCTGAGTATACGTAGTGGTAGTGGTGTTACTCTGAACACTCTTGATGTAAGAGAACGTGGAATTAACGCTGATAGTGGTATTCACAGTGGATGAACCATTTACAGACCCAATAGAACGAGACTCAGTATAGTTGCTGAAAGCACTATATACAGGAGCTTGCACCACATACCAGTAAGAATTGGAATAAACATTAGCATAGGTGGTATTGGTAAAAGTAGTCAGGTTAGCATTGATGTTCACTTGAGGGAAGCCTTGACTGCGACCAGACATCACAGCCTGAATATTGGAAGTGAACTGAGTTCCAGGCACAATAGTGTAAGGAGCAACAGCATTATACTGAATGGAGGTAGTGCTATTAGTGTCACAGCTAGAAGACACAAATGCCAACGAAATATAATATGTACCAAGAAAGTTTGGCGTAAAGTACATATAGCCAGGACCAGTTACAGTAGCCATATTTGCGCCATAACGGTTCCTTACTGTCCACACTTTGGTGTATCCAACAGTTGTCGCATCAAATGGAGTGTAAGATACATTAACTGAATTACCAGGAATCAGTGTGGAAGTCAGCACAGGAGTTGGGATTGATCCACAATTGACAGTCAGTGTATAGGTGCTGTTGATAGCCTAGCATTGATCGCTAGCTGTCAGATCCAACTTGTAACTTCCCTTTGCCAGCTGTGTAACATAATTAGTTCCAACTGAACTAGAAACCACTGCATTAGACTAATCATAAACAGTCCAATAGAACTGAGTTCCAACTGCAGCACCGACATTAGCAGCAGCAGTAAGGTTAATACTCTACATAACTCCATTAACATCAGAGGCAGTGAATGCACCAGTAGCAGTCACAGAACTCAGTGTATTAGGACAGGTGACAGTAAACGTCTAAGTGCTGGTGGACTAAGCACAACCATCATTGAATATCAGAGACATAGTGTACTAACCAGCCCAGGTTGGAGCAGTAGAGTATGGATTAACAGTGAATCCAGAGGCAGTCTACAGCGTACCAACTAAACCATTAGGATTTGCACCCAGAGTATTGCGATAGAAGTAGTTGTTGTAAACATCAGGGAAACCAGTCATGTTATATCTATACTTGCTAAAGTACTGACAAGTGGTATTAGACACAGAAGCGGTAAACTAAGCACTTGTGCCACTTGCAATACTAGCTGCGGTAGACATACTTAATGTACCAGAACAGGGGTTCTCACAAAGCACGCGCACAATAGCAGAGTCATAACCAATAGATGATTAACAACTTCCAGCAGACACTGCCAGAGTAATGTTATAATCACCTGCAGCATTAGGACTAAAGGTGACAGTGCTAGCAGAAGTGGAGTCCAGATAGGTAGAGGCTTGGTTGGATGGATCAAAAGAGGTAGTCACATTCCACTTTCTTGTCAAAGTACGACCGCCGCCCAGTTGAAGATAGTCATAACTTTCGCTGGATCTAAAGCTCATCTGAGGATACGTAGCAGACGTGTAATTATAATAGACAAACTTCTAAGAAGAGCCTGGCAAGGAATTACCCAGAGTTTAGTCAACGTTGCAAGTTCCCGCAACAGAGTTACAGTGATCAATCATGGCAACAGGCGGAGGACCACAGCTAACAGTCAAAGGAACAGAATCAGTCTGCCAGTAACAAGTATTACTGGTATTCACCATTAGATTATACTAACCAAGACATCCACCAGGAACCACATCCTAAAACTCGACAGTAAAGGACTAAGAAGTAGGATTAGCAATCTGGATATTGCAGACATCAATACGAGGTTGCACTTGGAAGAATGTTGTCAACTGCAGAGGCTGAGTTGTAGTATTAACATCCTTAACAGTCTTAAAGTATACTCTAGGAATACTGTAAGAGTTGTAAGCATTAGTTGCACCAGGCCCGACACTTGTGGATGTTGGAGTAGACATAGAGCTAGTAAGCAAGGATGTCGTTGTAGACACATTGAAAAATGTCACATTCTACGGATAATGCAGCACGATCGTATTAGGATAAGCAGTATAGTCAGGCTTTAAACCAGGAGCAATCATCGAAAAGTCAAAAGTCCAGTTATAATTGGAGGCTACACCAGACTAAATAGATGACTAATAGGTGAACTGAGGATAACCACTGCCTCCCGAACCACCGCTGAGTACGGCATAATTATTAGCAGTCTTGATGATCATTCCTTATACGCCAACACTTGGACTCCAAGCGACACATGCAACATCGATACCAACAATCTTCTCGTAATACTGACAACCATCATAGACGAACAATTGCAGAACATGCTTGCCGACACTATATGGAACGAATCTTGGGCGATATCCATTAGCATTCACCAACTCTGGGAAAGAATCGTCACCAGGCGCGGAAATGACCTTCCAGCTCATCTTACGCACACGGGAGCTATCAGACACAGAAGAAGATACCTAAACAAGAGGCATTCCAAAGAATGGATTGACATTCACAGTAAAGTTATCAGCGGTGACACTCAAAGGACTCGAAGATGACCCAGTACACTCCACACGCAAGTAGACAGTGTCGTAACTAACACGGTTCAGCCGATCAGTTGCGGTCAGGTTCAAGCAATAATCACCAGCAACAGCTTCAGGCAAGAACACTTTAGTACGGTTATTCTACTTGTCAACCAATACGGAATTAGGTGGAGTCGCAACATTCATCAACTTTGATGGCAAGTTGTTCAATGCAATACTGGATACAATGTTACCATTCTGACAAACCTCAGCACAGTCAGACGGAACAAAGCCAGCCGAGTGGAAACGGCCAAGTTTACAAAAGGAAAAGCACTCTTAGTTGACAATCTCCTAGTAATCCAAAGCAATACCAGCAGCGTTAGTTCTGCCAGAATCCTGCTTACAAGCATCCTACAAGAAGCCAGGCAAGCGGGAGCAATCCTGGGATTCAGCCTTGTAAGGAGTCTTTGCGTTCTCAGAGGAAACCCAGTCCGACTTGGTAACAGCAGCGTTAGTCAAGTCAAACGCAATAAGATCTTCCGGTACACGTTGCCAGTTGGCAGCAATGTTAGCCTCATCGACATTAGTGACGAAGGCAGTGCCATTTGCAGAACTCAAGTCATCATCTGCACAAGAGTTGTAGTTACCACACAAACCAGATGTAGCATTGAAAAGCAGCGGAGATGCCTGGACACGAACATTAATGCCCAACTAAGATTGCTTAATAGCGACATAGGTGCCATTCACATTGTGAGAAAACTGGAACACATTCTCCGGCAAAATCTACTGGACTGTCCATACAGATGAGTATGACTGATAATCGGAAGGATCAATCTTAACCAGGGAAAAGGTAGATGTCTAGTAATAGACTTGCATGGTGTCGTAAGCTGGCTCCAACATGAACAAGTAACGGGTAAAGGATGGGTTCCAGTAGGACACAGCCACACCGGTCATACACGTTGTACTAGCCCCAGCATAACAAGGCGTTACCAAAGCCTGAATCTCGAACGCATTCTTTGGAGAGTTGACCAGCCAATACACACCAGTTCCAGAAAACCCATAGCTCAAACCATCAAATGAGATCACACGAGGATCACCGAAAGCTCTGCACACAAAACCATCACCATTGTTGATCAGATTTGCAAAGTCAGCAACAAAGCTCTGGTAGTCAGACCAATTAGGCACAGTGAAAACATAACGAGATGGCGGACGACTAGCGATGTTAGCCATGTACTACTTTCTCAAGGTAGTGGAAGCGGTAACAAAGTAAATCTAAGTACCCTGGGCTTTGATGTTCATGGCAGCCTGCGTGGGATCATTAATCAGAGGTTGACTATAAGGTCCCTTAGAAGCAAGAACGATGATTATGCGAGTTCTGTTACTACCAGTAGTGTAATCAAACCTTGAATCAGCAATAGTCAATGCAGACCCCAAGTTGCTCATAGCATCAGACCCAGATGAGGTACTGGTCATGGCAGCAATGGAGTTGGACGCAGCGACCCAGTCATTGGTTTTGTTTAGAATAACTGATCCAGCATTCATTCTCAATGCAACAACCGTATTCTGCTGAGTAGCAGAAGGATAGCTTAAGAAGGCACGAGTAACTACACACAGTGAACGAGTAAGTAAAACATCGATGTTAATGTTGAACAGACATAAAAGACAAGTTTACCTTAGCTAGCAAAAGCTCTATAGTTATTGATATCAGAGGATGGGTTAGTAGCAGATGAGTACTCATTAATGACCCAAACTATATCAACAGGCTTCGAGTTTGTTTGCGGAGGGCATACAGACGGATTCAGAGACTGGGCACCTTGAACCAGCACCAACAGCGCCGAAGCAAGGAAGCCAACAACAGCAGAATTCTTCATTACAACTTGATTGATTGATACAAGAAGTTCAAAGCAGAAGATGCAGTGTATAAACAAACGGCTTGTAATAAAAGTCAAGTGTGGGAAGAGAAGAAGAGAGAGAAGAGAGGTAGAGTGAGTGAGCATATCAGAGTGGCCGACTTCAAACGGACCTTTTGTTTGATTTTGTATCGCTCGCTCTCTCTCTCTCTCTATCTTGTTGTTTCACCTCTCTTCCGAAGTATTGTTTGACGGTCGGTGTTTTTCGCGTTTCGCGTTTCTTTCTGAATTGTTTCTGTCTTTATTGGTTGCCTCTTTCGTTGTGTATTCTCTAAGGACCGCCATAGATTGCCTGATTGATCGACTCAACATTCGAATGGTCCTAGTTTAGGATTAATTTGATTGCATTATTTACGTAAGGTATGGCATATTATAATAAAATTTTTTTGATACCTTAGCTTAATCTTCTCTCAATTAGTGCGTATATTGTTAAGCATGTTTCAGCTTTACATCGTGCTTTTAACATTTCAGTCGTTTAATTTCTTAAATTTACTTTTCTTGGCTCTAGTTGATTTGTCTGATTGTAAGACACTATGGCTTTTGTGAGTAAACTTGTGGCGGTCGGGACTTTGGGCGTGACTCTGGGTGCTCAGTATATGTATAGCGTCTTGCACAAAAGTACTGGTAATAGAAAGGTAAGATATACAATTTTCATAGTACTGTCATTAAGACTCGTGTTAAATCTGTTATTGTAGTCCATTTCCCCAGCGCTTTTAAACTAATTAACTCTGCCAGTGCAGGATTCTGTGCTAGTATCGCTGCTGATTTACCAACTTTCTGCATTGGAGAGATTTCATGGAACAAGAAAATATATGGTAATTGCTTCAATCAATCTCAGTATGTGATTGCCGATGAGCTTTCATGTAGTCGTTCGTGTTGTATCTCGTTTCTGCAAGCTTCATGGTCAGTTTAGTCTTTCGTGACAAGTAGCAGTTTGGAATGTAAGTATTATGTGGCTATTTCGATAAAAATATATTATGAGTTTAAGTTAGTGTAGTTATCCAATGGTGTTTGGATTACTTCATCAGTACATCTTGTGTGTGCCATCATATCAAATCAGCCGTAACCATTCGTCGATTACACAAAAATCTTCGCGTTTGATGTTGGCTGGAGTGGTAATAGTTATTCTTATTATTCTGGCTGTAGTATATCTCTAACCCGCTCTCTTAATGTTTAGATATTCATAGTGTCATCAAGAAAATTGCTTCTTCCACTGTTAGTAGGAAGCGTTCTGTCTACAATTTATGATCTCAATGTTTTGAGATTATAGAGTATCCTGGTCCCTAAACGGGTAGTCTCTGTACTGTAGAAATTATTCTCATCTCAGAAACAGAAGAATTCAGTTAATGGTGGCTTGAGATAGCAAGTTGACATTCCTCAATCAGTGTAGCCATAGATTAATGAAGGCGATGTTGAAACTCTAACCAGCATGGGATTTAGTCGCGACTCTGCTGTAAAAGCGCTTAAAGACTGCAATGGTAGTGTAAACGAGGCTGCAAATCGTCTTCTCAGCACTTCGTCTTGATCTTTTTTTATGATATAATCTCAGTCATAATAAATTAAAATATAAAATACTTTGGTCACATCCATGCTTGCATTTAGTCAAGTCGGACTTGTAAAATTGGCTGGCAACACCAATCAGTTTTGGCCAATCATCTTGATCATGTTACCCCATCAGCCAATCACCAGATGTTTCAGATTAATCACGCCACTGTTCAGTGTGGAGTGTGACTGTGTCATTTCTTTTTTATTACTGTGCTAATAGTTAAAATACTTCAAGTCACACTGAACAATGAGTGATAAAGACTAGAAAAAATCTTATAATCAGTATCTTTCGCCCAAGTGGCTGTATTCAGTGCTTGGCATTCAAACAGCTTTCGCGATTGCAGTCGCTGTACTGCTAGCCTTAGATTAGGCTTGGATATCCATGGGATTAGTGTTGGGATTAAGTGTGATAAAGCAATCACTTGGATTAGGTGGCGCATTAAATAAGCTGGTAAATTTACTGGGAGTATATGGTGGAATGTGCTTCTTTTACGCGATGTATAGCGCCGTATTAATCACGTTTGTTGCAAGATTCCTGGTGTTTCCATCTAGTGGAAATGATAACACCTTGTAAATGGTGTATGGAAGATCGTTGTTCGAGTCGAATGTAAATTAATAAAAATACCAACTCCAATAATATTTGGCCTTGGCATTTCTGAGTCTATCGGTATTCGCTGATGCTATTGGAATGTTTATTGCCATTCTAATGACCGGACCAAAGTACAATACTTCAGGCCGTGATATCATTGGTCGCCCAACTCACTCCTCTTGGAATCCATCGATTGTACAAGCTGATGAACTGGCTGCCGGAAATCAAGCTAATGAATACTACGCATCCTCCAACAGATCATCCCATATAATGCCATCTCTGTACTAGAAGAATCCTGTGGCTGCAGCAAATACTATGGAATAGTAAAATTTTAACCAAAGCTAAGTTATGGATGAGGAGATGCGTCAGTCATTGGTGCGGTCATCATTCAGGTAGAGTATGTTCAATGATGGACCATCCAAGAATGCTTTTGAAATAGATATGGACCGCGAGACATGGTACAGCAAGTTTTATGGCGATGAGAAGGTTAGTGACACTGCTGTAATGACCCAAATACCTGATAGAGATTCTGATCAGCTAAGTGTGTCGCAACAGCTGCTCAAGTAACAATAGCAACATCTCAGTCGACTCAGTAATCTCTATAGATCCAACACACCAGACTTCTCTGCGGGTGAAGCTGATCGCGTCAAGTCCATCAAGCCACTGAACGTTGAAAGGACAAAAGATGGGCGTAAATCTGGTCGCTTGCACGATCGATTCATGGCCAACACCATGCGCACTAACATGACCATTGAAAGTGCATAATATCCTTACATCTGATGATAATTATGATGGCGCTACTCTTCTAAATACAATATATTCCATGTACATTTTAAAGCTTCAATCTACACAGGTCAAATCATCTTTATCTCTTTACGGCGAGTTAACGCGCTGAAACAAATCTGTTGAATTTCCCTTTACGGATCAAGCGCGTCCTTCGCTGCATATTTCCTTTTCAAGCACGGAGTGTGTTGATCGGCTCAGCTTTCTAAGGAGAAAGGCAGGCAGGTTGTGAGTGTAAAAGCTACGTGAAGCATAATATTGCAGCAATATTTAAATGAGTCGCTCGTTGCCAGAGGGAGGATAGGATCTTGTAAGCAGAAATGATAGTGCTAGTAGTGGTGTTACCACACTGGATAGAATGGGTGGAGGCAATAAGTCTCCGTCATCATCAGGCAGTAGAAGTAACAGGATTAATCGAGTAAATCGACAAGCTATTAATGCAGAGAAATAGATTCAGGATGTCTGGGGCAAGGTGTTTGTAGTAGATTTTGTCATATAGATTTAATAGTATTAGTAATAGTCTGGCGTTGATGGATCATTTGACTCGAATCTCAGTAGCTCTCTGAGCAATATATCACTGGATTAACCACTCAAGATGGAAGTTGCTGCAGATGAACCAATTTATTTGATGAAGGATAATCTCTGGTCTCATCCGCTTCTTCCATAGAGTATATCGAGCAGGCCATCCGAGTAATTTGTGCTGAAATTCATCAATGCTGACTAGCAAATGGTTGAGCTGTATGATGAGAGCCAGATCTTTCATTCCATCAGTGTCATAAAGTATTGGCTCATGACTGGTCAGCAATTTACATTCTATGTATTCCCTTAGAAGCGATTGTCTAAGCGACAGTAGTTGATGAGTAAGAAGATTGGTAATATTCTCAACTTTGGTCTGTATAGGTTCGACTATCTGCAAGATGATGAGACTGATATATTTAGACATCAGATGGTAGGTGTTCGGCAATAGATTATAGAGTAGAGGGATCTCAAGTCTTTCATGTATGGGCCCGAGATTGTAGATAGTCCTGGAGATGATGTGGATAATGTGATGCTATACGACTTGACGAATTATGACAAGATCACGTTCAGACTTCATGTGCCTCACTCTGATATGCGCAAGACTCTGACCTGCTCATTAGATGAACGACCAGCACAAGTTATTGAAAAATTTGCAGCGCGGTATTAGAAGAGTTTACCACAAGATTTTGAGCTGAACAGCTATTGTCTAAAGGTAAATGGTCGGGCGGATTTTCTTATGGGTGAGCATCGAATGATCGACTATATGCATATCAGAAAGTGTTATATGAAGCAGGAGAAGATTGAGCTGTGTCTTGCCAAAGTTGAAGATCTGTCTTAATCATCCAATGATCCTATTGAAGAATTTGATCTAATTGAAGACTCTACGGCTAATATCGGCTCACATGCATAGTTATGTCTTGAGCGATAGTCTAAGCTCTCGGAGGATGGATAGAATGGTATGCAGATTATGTCCTTATGGGATGTGGCGCGTAACTTTCGAATACATCTGGCTGCATGTGAGAATTTGAGTTGTGATTAGGCAGATACTCTGTACATTGAAGCCGGCATATACCACGGTGGTGTGTTGATGAGTCCAACACTTAAGACTCATTAGGTCATTGCCAGTAAGAATCCGAGATTTGGAGCATGGCTCAGTTTTGATATCACCTGTTACAATCTCCCCCGTGCTGCCCGCCTGTGTCTCACTGTCTATGGTCGTATGAAGACTTCAAAGTAGAAGAAATAATAACAATAACAATCATAATCTTAATCCGACTTGGATGGAGATGAAGATGCTACTCCTCTGGCTAGTGTAAATTTTCTTCTGATGGACCATAAAGGTTTCCTGTAGAGTGGCATGTAGAAGATTTCAATGTGGAAGAGTGAGCGGGCGAATCCTTTTGGAACTTGTGTTAACAATAATCTTGGTGCCAGTGCTGATGATCCTTCTATATTCTTGCGTATGGACTCTTTTCCGTGCGCTGTGGTGTATCCGTAGGAAAAGTATGAATTTGATTATAATCTCAAAGCTCTGGAGATTGATCTATTGCCCAACTTTGTTGTTGATCAATTGTGGAAGATTATCAGATATGATCCGCTAACTCCACTCTCTGTCAATGATAAAGCATTACTGTGGACTAATCGGTATTATTGTATTAGTATTCCAGAAGCACTGCCAAAGATTATATTGAGCGCCAGATGGAATTATCAAGATGACTGCGTAGAGGTTAAGAAACTACTCAAAGTTTGGGCCCCTGTCTCGCCTGTATCAGCATTGGAGATGTTGGATTGTTACTACGGTGATTCAGATGTACGATCGTATGCAGTGTCTCGCCTAGAGGAGCTTTCGGACGGGCAACTACAAGACTATCTCATGCAATTGGTTCAAGTGCTCAAGTACGAACCGTACCTTGATTGTGCTCTGTTCAGATTTTTACTGAATCGATCTTTGCTGAATCGGGCTATAGGACACTTTTTCTACTGGCACTTGAGATCGGAAATTGAAAATGCTAAAGTTACTCATAAATTTGCTCTTTACGCTGAGGCATACTTGAGAGGATGCGGAATGTTTATGGATGATTTAATTCAATAGTCTGACGTGATGACCTGTCTATCGGACCTTTCTCTATGTGTGCGCACTGTGAAGAGTAATAGTGACCGCAAGGAAGCCTTTCAGCGTGGCCTCAATAATCTGAGACTTCCTGAGCGGTTCTCTCTGCCTATAGATCCGCGATTGGAGACCACTGGGCTGCTTAATAATAAATGCAAATTCATGGACAGTAAGAAGCTGCCTCTGTGGTGCGTGTTCACTAATGTCGATTAGACTGGGGATGATATTTATTTAATTTGTAAATCTGGCGATGACCTGCGGTAGGATATGCTTACACTTCAAATGATCCGGATAATGGAAAAGCTGTGGTAGCAGGATCTTTTAGACCTGAGAATGACTCCTTATCGCTGCTTGTCAACATAGATATCATACGATGATCCTAATAAAAGTGCCGGTCTTATCGAAGTTGTTCTCAATAGCGATACGGTGAGCAACATCCAGCAGCAGTATGGTGGAAGTACGGCCGCGTTTAAAGATCAACCTATAGATGAATGGTTAAGGAAGAACAATCCCTCACAGTCTGATTACGACAAGGCTGTACAGAATTTTACATTCAGCTGTGCCGGTTATTGTGTGGCAACTTATGTTCTCGGCATTGGTGATCGGCACAATGACAATATTATGGTGTCTAAAGATGGTCATTTATTCCATATAGATTTTGGTCACTTTCTGGGGAATGTGAAGCGAAAGTTTGGAATTAAACGTGAACGAGCTCCCTTTGTGCTGACACCTGATTTTGTATATGTGATTTGCAGTGGCTCTACTATGAATAGTATCAACAGTAGCGGCAGATCTAAGGTTAATACTTCTCATTAATCTCTCGCTTCACTGGCATCCACTTCTCAGGCTACATCTGCATCTGGTGGAGGCTCTTCATCTGTCGGCAAGCTGCAGGAAAATCACAATTTTCAATAATTTGTGGACATTTGTGTTAAAGCATACCTCATAATTCGGCGTAATGCCAACCTGTTCATCAATCTGTTTGCCATGATGTTATCCACTGGTATCCCAGAGCTGAAATCTGCCGAAGATATATCCTACCTGCGTGATGCTCTATGTCTTGATCAGAGTGAAGAAGATGCTGCCAAGTCTTTCCGCAATCTAATCTTTGAAAGTATCCGCATGGGATGGAGCACTCAGCTTAATTGGTGGATTCACAACCTGGCTCACAGCAAAGGACAGTCATGATGTTTATCATTGTATTGTATTGTTTTATAATCCATATCTTTATGATTTATGAAATAAAAAAGTAAATATGCTATTCAATTCTACAAATATCCCACTTTATATAATTTTATTTTTTAATGCAATTTAAATAGGTTCATCTGTAATACAACTAGGCTAGAATGACAGCGACTAATAGAACCAGAATGGATAGTAAAAGCATCATCAAATTGCTATCCAATAAAGCACCAGATGATGACTATATCACTTGAGAGAGCAGCCAGTGCTTAACTGAATAATCTGCAGATCCACTAACGATCAGATAATCCAATTATTATGATGATTCCTTCTAATTTCCAACTTTCACCTGGCCAGAGGTTATAGCAGTTACTGAGAATCCATGGGCTGTTGGATACTTTTTGAATACTCTCAACGTCTCGCCATCAATAAAGAGAACATCTCCATCAGCATTACCACAAATGATCAGCACATGCAGCTGAGAGTGTAACTCTTCCACATTCGGCATGGCAATGACTGTCATACAAGTTACAGGTCGGAGTGATACTCGATTCTGACGAAGTAACTTTACACTATCACCGCCAGAGATGGCATAACACGATACATAACCGTGCTTCTTTTCATCAATGTGCGCAGTATAAAGGTACAATTCAAATTCCACCTCCACCAATCTACAAAATTTAAAGCGATCTTTCGAAGACAATCTATTGATGCAATGGACAATTTTGGCATCGTCTACATTCCAGATACAAATCTACTCAGCACTGACAGATGCAACAATCTAATTCATCTCGCTGACTCCGCTATCCCTAGTACTCTATCTATCATTATGTTTCCCACTATCCAGAGTGATATAAGCGAACGATAGATCGTCAATATCACCGCTGTGCTGCTTTAGCTCTGATTTCAAATGTAAATGGTGCCCGTCCGAGTTTACATCCCATAGCCGCAACACTCCATCCGTACCACCGGTGGCCAGCAGGAGTCCATCATCATTGAATCTGACAACTTTCTAGTAAGATTCATCATACTTGGACTTGGCCTCTTTCATATCTGATCTCTTCTGATCGCGCAAAGTCAACCATGAATTATTATCCTCACCATCTTTGCTGTCTTTATTATTTTTACTATTTTCACTCTGCACAGACTATGGATGTTCATCATACAAGTAGCAAAAGTCATCGATACCAGCCGCCAGCATATTCCCATGCAGATCCAAGTTCATCACAGCTCCTTTATCCGCTGGCGTCTCGTACTTGGCGAGCTCTTCGAATCTCAATTCATTAACTTTAATGCTACCACCCTTCGTAGTACTTGATGAGGATACAGCGAACTGTACAATGCTATTCTTTACGCCCGACTTGGAATTACCTCCACCACCGGCGACATAGACTTTATTATCCTTCACTTTCAGCGCAAACACGGGAAACTTTACACTTATATTTTCGCTGGACATTTGTACAACTTTTCAGTACACTATATCTTTCGAAGAGGTGAACTAGAGCTAAATTATATTAATAAGCGGTCAGGTTAAAAGTGAACTAGAGAAAAATCAAAGCAAATAAACAGAGACGAGCGCGCTCAGCCATGTCGAATTTGATCAAAGTGAGTGAGTGAGTAAAAGAGAGCATTAGGGTGATTCCACTGGTCAAATGGGCAATTCAATCCCATGCATTTCTACCAAATAAATAATGATAATCATGCACGTTGAATATAAAAATGTAATTTAGGTTAATCTGTTCTAGTTTCAACAATGTCAACTAACTAGAAGATATCTAAACCACATGCTCAACCGAATCAGTCGGCGCCTCCTTTAGAGATGATTGTTAAGGCGAGATCATAAAGAGGAACCCCTTTCGATCATTTCTTTTATCTAATCAGTCGTTGTATTTATCTCGCTTATTACCATATCTGTAATCACTTTGTAATATTTAATTACTCAATCATCTATAAAGTAATAATGAAAGCCGCGCTATTGAGTGTATTCGCTGCTGTGGCATCTGCTTCTCTTAGCTGGACCAGCTGTGGCACTGAGAATGACATCCTCAAGCTGGGGTCGATCAATTTCACGCCAGAGAATCCAAAGAAGGGCGATGTGCTGCACGTTGTTGTGACTGGTGATTTGAAGAGTGAGGTGAGTGCTGGCACTAAAGTGGTGACCAAGGTCAAGTACCGCGGTATTAGAATCCCGGTGCCAGAGGTGGACGTTTGCAAGTCTCTGGGTGATATGCCTGATGTTCCGCAGTGTCCATTCAAGAGTGGTGGATTCAACATTACTCAGGATTTCCCATTACCGTCAGTTATGCCTAACGGTAAGTATGACGTGAATCTGGTAATGAAGGATCAGAATCAGCAACAGGTGACCTGCTTGAACGTGAAGCTGGAAGTTTGATTAATAATACACTACCTGTCCACTGACTGATATGGATTAAATATATACATACTTAATTTTTACTTATATTTATCGTTTGGTTACTCTTTGAATGTAATTCTTTTACCATAAACTCGTGTGTTGTATTGGATTGATTTTAATCTGTATCATCTGAAGTTGATAGAAATTTTACCATTATCCACGTGCTGTTCACACCAGTATAGAGAGAAAGAAAATATATATAGAGCATACATTGATATGAATAAAATATAGTTTAAACTGTCATTCGGGCATTTATTCACATGTTATGCTTATCTACAAAGGTGCCCTTGTTGCCTGCCGCTTTCGACAAGATTCTTGATCGTTGTTTCATTTCTGCCGTTGTTTTCCGATTGAACAAAGGTAAGGGGGTAATTTCTGTATCCTTTCTTAGTTTAGACTTTGAAGATTACACCAAGAGTTTATTTAAACAATATTTGCGAATTATAGGGATGCATAATAATCAGCGAAAGATTTTAAAGAGTTTAGCGGAGGCTCTGTTCCCGTAAATTGATGGATAGCTGGCTGCGGAGTCGATTGCAAAGTTTCGCTCGCAACATCCCCTCATCACTGATCAACAAGTGTCTGATTAAGATCTCCGAGATTTCTGTCGCCTAACTATCAACGATGAACATGTAGATTACATGGTGGGGAAACTGGAACATGCACTCAGTTCTCCGGTGATTTTTGCTATCAATTTCCTGCTCTATCTGCTCAGTACATCAATTGGAACCTGGTTGTTGACATTGTTTCAATTCTGGGCACCGTTTGATCAACTGCCTCTCACCGTGAGAACTAGTCTGGCTATACAATGGATGGATATTAGTTCGCATTATTATCCTCAGATGGTTCTTACGCGACTAGTTTCTAAATTCTCTGCTCTGGCGATGATCACGTTTGGTCTACGTGAGCGTAATGGTCTTTTTCATCGTGTTCTGTAGTATCCACCTCAGAGTGAGACGGTTCCTCAATCATTTTAAGATTAGGCGAGTGTTATTGATGGATTTAACATGCTAAATACTGATACGCTGAAAAAGATCACTAATGAAGATGTTTATGAACTGGATTACGATGCGGCGATTATTGGCTCCGGTGCTGGCGGAGGAGTCGCTGCGGCCAAGTTGAGTGAAATTCAAGGTTTCCGGGTGCTAGTAGTTGAACAAGGTTCCGCATATATTGGTGAAGATTTAACTTTAACTGAAGAGTCTTCATATGAACAATTGTTTTTGAACAAATTTGTATTATTCTCAAAGGAGCCGAGTATTGGATATCTGGCAGGATCTACTCTGGGCGGCGGAACGGCGGTTAATTGGAGTGCATGTCTCGATTTACCGCAAGATGTAAGAAAGGAGTGGAGTGAAGAGTATGGTGTACAGTAGGCGTGTAGCAGTGAATTTGACAAGGCTCTAGACAAGGTAAAGAAGGTGATCGGAGTGTCGATGCCTAAGCGATAAAATATTCCTAATTAGATCTTGTTGGATGGATGCAAGTAACTTGGTCTTGAAGCTCATCCAGTGCCATAGAATATCAAAGATTAGTATCATTATTGTGGACATTGTTCATTAGGATGTTAAAGCCGCGTGAAGTAGAGTGGAGTTGAGACTTATTTGAAGACTGCTGCACAAAATGGCGTCCAATTCCTGATAAATTGTAAAGTTGATAAAATTGTTCGCAATAAAAAGAATGGTGGCCTAGCTGAACATGTATTGGCTACAACTAAAGATGGCAAGCGGTTGAAAATCAATACAAAGCTGGTAGTACTGTCTGCGGGTGCCTTATGTTCTCCAGTAGTGTTGCAGAGATCTGGCTTTAAGAACAGGAATATAGGAAAACATTTGAGAAGTCATCCTGTAGCTCTGGCTGTTGGTAAGCTTCCGGACCGAATAATTAAGCCATATGAAGGTGGTATATTGACGTCGGTTTGCCGATTAAATCCTAAGACATAGGGCGGCAGTGGAGACGTAATGAACTAATATTATCCGAGTTTGGAAGTACCTTCTGGTCTTCCACTACTCGCTTCTCTTGCCATCTAGTACGCATCGAACGTATACCAGAACCAGAGAGACTTATAAGATGCTTAACAGGTTGCAGCAGATGCAAAAATGTTATTTCTGGGATATTAAAGTTTTTCACCTATTCTGGTCCTACAACGCGACAAGGATAGTAAAGGCTAAGTGACAGCGGGCAGCGATGGTAATCCTGTTGTATCATGGACTGCGTCTAAACACGATTGGGGACAGATATTACTGGGCCTTGTTCAGGCTTATAAAGTCTTGGTATCCTAAGGGGCCAGAGTGTTGATGTGCACGCTAGATCAAGTTCCTAATTTTGAATTCCGTTAAGATGAGCAGGTATCCATCGATAATCCGAGATTTCAATCATGGCTGGACAAGTACTTCGTTAGTAGATCCACTACCAACAGACATGTGTTAGACGGAATGCTTCTAAGTGCACATCAGATGGGCACTGTAAGGATGGGAAGAGACAGCAGATAAGGCGCATGTAATCCTAGAGGATAGTTGTATGAATGTCCTAATATATGGGTATGTGATGGTAGCGTATTTCCAACCGCATCTGGTGTTAATCCTATGCTAACCATCCTGACTATGTCTGAGATGATTTCAGATCAATGCAAAGAGTATGTCATAAAGTCTATCATTTCCAAGTAGTGACTTAGATTATCAATGAATAAGAAAGATATAGTGTAAATAAAAAATGTATATTAATAAATGAGTTTATCTATTCAAATGGCACCACTCCAGCTCTAGAAAGACAATGGCTACGATTACTAGGTGGACGATGCATCGAAATACTCGCTTCCACCCAAATTATTAGCGGTAATAGGAGATGAGGACTAACTCTGTGCCACAAAGTCAAATCTACTCTTACTACCACCATTTTTATCAGGTGTCTGCACTCGATCCTTCTGATTCTTTAATTATTATTACTGATCCGACTGATTGGAACTATCATTCTTAAATGGATCAAATGCAAACTTCACCTGTCCACTACTATCACCGCTATTTTAGGCCTAGGCTAGTAGAACAGTATAATACTCTTTTGCCTATTGCGCCAGAAATAGATACCTATGCAATGAACTAGTATTTATCACCGGCTCCACAGGATTCCTGCTTCTACCAGTCATTATCATTTCCAACAATGTAGAGCAAGACACGCCATCGCCATCAGTTACTTCAACTAGACCTTGCTACTGTTAATCACCCTACTTCTAATACAAAGTCTAATCTTAAATACCACTGCTCTAATTCATACCATTAGATTATGCGAGTAATGTACTCTTCACATTCTGCCCCCAAGCCAAATTCTTCGTCTATGAGGCTGAGGACTAAGAAGGTCTATTCAAAGAGGTGGTAGAAGAAGAAGCGGCAGCAGCGGTAACTGCAGGCCATTCCTCTTGAGGATCAACACCAGCTGACCGTGGATTGGACAAGCGACTATTATTATTACCGATTTAAGGAGAATCTGAAGCATTGCCAATTGCAGCTGAGATATCATAAGACTTATCAGGCGCATTGATACCAAAAGGAGCAGGCTGTCCATTAACGATCTAACCGTCAGCATTCAAAAGGACACTTTACTACTGATTCGATGATGCCTATTGCAACTGCTAACTACCGGCAATAGCATAATTGGTGTTTTGATAAATGCCAGACGTAGGAGAACCAGATCCTCCAACAGCATTAGGTCCCTAATTATTCTACTTTACATGATGCTTCCCACTGGCCATCTCCTCCTTAGTGAATGAATCCGCCGAATCTCCAGGTTCGTGCAAGTAGAAACATCCACTATTCTAGCAGGTCAGACCACGCAGATAGTAGGTGCAATACTTTGTAGTTCCATAAGACGCACGCAGAACCTTACCCTCAAACACTGTACCATCCACCGTCTAGATACATCTGGCAGCATCTTCCTTGCGAGCGTAAGTAATGTAGACACCGTACGAGTGCTACTCCTTGCGATCAGACTGGTTGGCACCGTAAGACTTTTTATTCACCACAATCTTCAATATTCTTCCATACTAGCCAAAGTACTCATACGAGCGCAGAATATCCTCAGTACAAATCTGCGGAGACAGTCCAACCACATACACCAAATTCCTGCGCACCACCCGCAAATTAGCCAAGTGTCTACGACTCATTCCCTCCATCTCCTTCTTCTCTTTCTCCTTCTTCTTCTTCTCCACCTTATAAGCCTGAATCTCATTCAGCGACGGTGGGCGATACTCGACATCTTCATCTCTATACTCTCGTCTACAGGCGGGACACAGCTTATTCAAATTCTCCTTTATATGATTCCAACAGAAGCGACAAACTCTATACCCACACGGACAAGGCTTAAAGTTTCTGTCTGTAAAATCAATCTCTTCCATACACAGAGGACACTCAAATTCATCTTCCTAATCACTCATAATTTAATTTGATCACACAATAATAATAATGGCGGGGACTATGGAAATTTTACTCGTGAAATAGAAAAAGTAATTTTGAAAAGACAAACGTGAATGAGAAAAGACGGCTGTGATCAACGAAGAAATAAGTCAGAGTAGAGCAAAGCGACAGCGGCGAGAGAACGATCACACACGAGAGATTACGACCATGATATTTAATGTATATCAGTGGAAGATCGTCTCTTTTGTATCTCAATTAACAATATTTACGCGAATAACAGGTAGGTAACACACATTGCTGATTAAAGTGATAAAAATTATGCTACAAGTAAATACTAAAGACAATCAAATAAGTATTAAAATTTCATTAGTCCTGAGGAGACTCAAGGTTAAAGTACAATCTATCCCACTCATCTCTCCTGCCTTTCCTGTCCACCAAATATTACAATCTCTCCACATATGCAAGTTCTTTACGGGTCTTGTATGAATAAAAGGACCATCCAATGGCAGTCCATGTACCGATCCATAATGCACTCTTATGCAAGTCTACAAAATATAATTCATGATCATCTATTCACATTTCAAATCAACAGACTTACCGTGACTTAGCGGTTTCTTCTACAAGCCCAGCGCAAGAACTCTACTAGCAACTCCAGCAGAAGCCCACATACTCAAAGTATAAATGATTCCCATGTTTTGTGACTATGATAATTTCAAAGGTATTATAATGAGTAATTTAAGTCTCTATTGCACTTAGGAAAGAAAGCGGGAACGAAAAATTGATGAAGCGCTCCTTTTATTGCATCTCACTTTATAAACTTGACTTGAGTTGCGAAAATTTGAATAATCGCAACCTTTGAAACTATAGGATTTTCTTATGTAGTATGACAAAGTCTTTTCTAAAATAGTAATTGAAATAACTCGAAAAGGTATTTTATGTGGTGTTATCTCACATTTGAACTGGCATCTCCTATTACTTGGCGTAGGATTCTTTGAAACTGAATGCCGATGAATTTAGTGGTATGGATGGATATACGCTATCAGTGCTTCCCTCTAAGAAATTACAACGGCGCCACATTCAATGGATTTAAAGTCTCTTGACGCGAAACATGAAGCCCATGTAAGCTTCTATAGAACTGGCTGTAGTGTACGCGAACATTGACGGTCTCCACCAACTAGATTACAATGTGTAGATATGAGAAAACTAAGGATGGATGGAATCTCGAAGATAAAATGGCGGAGGCTCTGGATAAAAACAGTCGATACTTGATCCTTAGTCGTAAATAGAATGACAGATAAGACGAAGAGGAATTAGTGGCATTCTTGCATTACCGTTTTGTGCTGGAAGATACGGCCGCGACTGACAACGACATTGTGAAACAGCTCTTAATTTATTGTTATGAATTGCAAGTGGAGGCGTGTTGTGCTCATCAAGGACTTGGGTCTTTTCTGATGGACATCTTGCACCATATTGGGTCAAAGTATCAAGTCTGTAAATCTATGCTAACCGTATTCAAGAGTAAGTTTGTATTGATCAAGTTCTTAGAGAGTTCTTTATCTACATACGCGCGTTGTGTAGTAAACGAATAAGCGCTGCGATTATATCGAAAACTCGGATATGAAATTGATGGCATATGTCCATCTAATTATGAGTCTGATGGCGGATCACCTCAGGATTATTTTATACTCAGTAAAACCTTATTGACGGAAATGTGATATAAACCACTGTAGTTTAATCCTTTCTCATTTTTCAATTAATCAAAGGAACGCTTAAAGCGAATAACATAACACAAAAACATAAAATAACGCGTCAATATGGATTTGTCTGGTTTATCTGAGGGTGAGAGAATGAAGATGCTGGGATACATTGAGTAGAAGCAGGTGAAAGACTCTATGAAAATGGTAGGATCTCTGGTTGACATGTGCTTCCGTGATTGTATTAATGACTTTACATCGACTGCACTGACTTCAAAAGAGGATTCATGCATCTAGAAATGTGCAGAGAAGTTTTTCAAATACTCTATGCGTATGAATATAAGATTTCAGGATGAAAATCAAAAGATTATGAACGGCTAAATGTAATGATTACTAATAAAAATAGACTCGACTATTGCAAAGTAATAGATTTATTATTATGATGGCAACATTCATATACAGCAAAAGAGATGGATAGAGAGCGCGCGCGATTACCTGTAAACATATTTCACTTCCATGACTCTTGAACAATTTATCGCACGCGTTTATTGTACTCTTTCCTGTTCTCATTGTACATTTGGGCAGCTTCGGCATTGGCGGGCGAGCTCGTGTTGGGATCATTAAGCAGAGATTGAATCGATGTGAGCACGGCGGCCACGTCATATGTCGGCGACCATCGATTCTGCAGAATATCCAGGCACAGCTTGCCGTCTTGATACACATTGGGATGAAACATTTTTGATATAAATCTGACAGCAGGCGGCTTATTTGGATACTCTTCATTGAACTCCATCTGCAACCTGAATATTCCATCTTCATACGCTGTTTCCTCCGGGCCGATGATCACGGCATTCCACAGCATGATATTGTCCTCTGGTGGGGAGGCACTTATTCCACCGGGACAGTCATTCTGCATTCTTTTCAAGTCCCTGATAAGTCTTCTTCTCGCAGGAGTAGTCATGCTTTATTAATAATTAATGAGTTGTGAATCTAGGTATAAAAGAGAGGCGATATGCAAAAGTTCAGCTGACTTTAATTGACGAGAATCAGAGTCAACGAGTGAGAGAATGATTGGAGGAAACGCGGCCTTCTTGAGAAAGTCCTCTTCGACTTTTGTTACCAACGCGCGACTTCACCAAAGAAGGAAAGAGATCTCCTTACCACAAGAAAAGGACGAACGATTGCTTTGTCAGAGTCTATCCATCTCTACTCTTCTGCATCTCATTGGCTATTTTAGTCACCTTGTTAATTTGCTTTTACTATTACTGTCTGTTGGTATTCTCTAAGCTAGTCTTTTACTTATTCACTTGCTGTATATTATTATCTTATCCAGTTTCTACCTTATAACAGTTTATGAGAAATGTTCTACTTTGATGGGGATGATATAGATGATGGTGATGATGATCGTATGGGAAACAATGATAGTATCAATGGAGGTAATCGCAAGTGGAATGATGAAGACGTGGTGTTTACAGATTCTGATGAGGATGGCGGGGTATAACCACTGCATGGCGCTGTGAATAAGCTTCTGGGAATTGCTGGCTAATTTCTAAATCCTTACGGCTCTTCTGGTCTTGGTGGCCATTTAAAAGACAGCAAGGGAGAGTAATAGTCGTCTTCTTCTTCTCGTTAATAAATATAGTAATAATAATCATCCTAGTATGAACTGGATGAAGATGCTTATAGCTACTACTCTAGTGTATCTGCTCTTCATCAGGCTAAATCATTTCAAGAGACTATTGAGTATGGCACACCCCACGATATCATCATACATGACATCGATATGGTTAGTAATAGTAATAATGTTGCTGGCGGTAAAGATGCTACCCGTAATAATTATAATCAGTAGAATTCTGTAAATATCAGCAATAGTTAAAAGACTGGTAAGTCAAATCGAGGCAGTGGCATCCTGTCTGCATAAAGAGCTTCATAATAACACAAATTTGGAGTAAATAAAAATGATTTCCAGCTTCTGAAAGTCATAGGGAAAGGTGCGTATGGAAAAGTATTTCTGGTGCGTAAAGTCACCGGTGTGGATGATGGTCAGCTGTACGCGATGAAGGTGTTGAAGAAGGCTCACATTACTCTGCACACCAAAGACACTCAGCACACCAAGACTGAGCGGACGATTCTGGAGGAGGCTAGACATCCATTTATTGTGCGTCTATTCTATGCCTTTCAGACTGATTATAAATTGTACTTGATCCTGGACTATGCGCAGGGCGGAGAGCTGTTCACGTATCTGGATAGGAAAAAGATGTTCAATGAGGACGAGGCAATATTCTTCTCCAGCTGTCTCTTATTAGCGCTTGGTCACCTACATTCTCTTGGTATAATCTATCGTGACTTGAAGACGGAGAATGTCCTGCTGGACAGAGATGGTTACCTGAAACTGACCGATTTTGGTTTGAGTAAAGTGGCCGTGGGTGATGATGGCAAGACTTCCACCATGGCGGGCACTGTGGAGTATATGGCGTGTGAAGTACTGGCGAATATGCCATATGAGAAGAGTGTGGACTGGTGGTCTCTTGGTGCTCTGATATTCGATATGCTTACCGGATCTCCACCATTTACGTCTAATAATCGAAAGAAGACTATCGATATGATTCTGAACAAGAAGTTGGTGCTGCCTAGTTACTTATCCAGCTCTGCGCGGGATTTGATTACTAAACTCTTGAAAAAGAGACCAACTGTTAGACTAGGATATGGACCAGAGGATGCAGATGCTATTAAGAAGCACTAGTGGTTCAGACATATGGATTTTTAGAAACTGTTATAGAAGAAGATTAAACCACCTATTGTACCCATTCTAAGAACGGATGAAGATGTCAACAACTTTCACTCGACATTTACCCAGATGCCTGTGGTTGATTCTCCCATCGCAGACTCGGAACTACTGAATTATTAACAGTGGTAGTAGTAATAGAAATCATCTGCTCAGCCACTCCGCGATTAGTAACAGAATCAGCAATAGTAAGCTCTGGATATTCTCAACTCATCTCAGAATCCTGGAATAGACTCTAATATAATGGCGGCTCAAGACGATACATTTCATGGATTCTCATTCGTTGCCAGCTGTGTCCTCAAGAGTCAATTTGAAGAGTTGTATTAGCGCGATTTCAATTCCGCTGAGGATTCAAATGATGGACAGAATGCTCATAATCATAATCGTGATAAATATTTAAACAATCAATGAATTACAAACAATTATTGTAGTTAAATTCTCTTGGTCAAGGCTATTTACAGTACATCATTTCTGAAGTTCTTCAGTTGCCTTTCTCTTCTTCATTTCAATTAAACAAGCGACGTTGAAAATAATTACGCGTATTTTAATCTAATATCACTGCTTTTAATACCATCTATCATTACTCTTTATATCCACATTTCGCAATTCTAATACTGGAAAGATTAAAGGAGATTATGTCTTTGTTAACGCAGACTTAGTAGAAAGAGTTAAATCTGGCTATATGTGAGTATTTAGAGAACCAACTCAGTCTCCCTCAGGTTGGTAAATAGTTTAGAGAGGCAACTGGAATTGGATTAGATGAAGATATATAGCCATAGTACAGATAATTATTGGAAAGGAAATGGACATCAACTCTGAGATTGTAAAGGAAGGTGTTGGAACTGGAGGAAGTACTGCGTTCACTTCCACCATCAATGCAGTAGTAGATTGAAATGCAGAATAGTAATAATAATGGTTCATTATTATCATTAACTCCCTCGAAGAATACCACTAATCCATTATAAAAACTTCCTAAAGCATAGAGCCAACTAACACTCAATACCAAGTCTAGTGTTAATTGTGTCGCTGTAGATTATTAGCACTCGATCATTGCGTGTGGTAATGAAGATTGCATGATACGACTTTTCGATTTGGACAATGATGGTGAACTCATTCAGACTCTTAAAGGTCACACTAAAGGCGTCACTTCTCTAACATTCAATCAAGATTATCCTGTATTGAATTAGACTTTTTCGATAGTATCTGATGATAATACATAGTCCCGGTAGTAGAAGTCTAGATTTCTTATAAGCGGATCTGCAGATACTACAATCAAGATATGGGATTAGACCAACAACAACAATAACCCTTGGAGTTGCGTGAGGACTTTATATGGACATGATCATAGTGTATCTAGAGTTTTAATGTGTCCTCAATAGTAATAGTAGTTAAATGGTCAACTTTTGTATTCATGTTCTCGTGATAAAACTATCCGCAAGTGGAATATCTCTACCGGGTTCTGCTTGAATGTATTCCGATTACCATAAAAGTAATCTGATTAGTGGATCCGGTGTATGGACGTGTCTGCAGATGGTAAATTATTAGTTTGCAGTGGAAATGATTAAACTCTGACTTTAATAGACACCACGGATGGTCAGGTGAAGTTTGATGAAATGTATGGTCACTCTAACGTGGTTGAGGATGTCAAATTTATACCTCACACAGCTAACAGCTTGATCCATGAACTGATTGCAAGTGGTGGTTAATAGTTTAGATCCAATGATAAAGATAATGAAGATTCAGCTGATAAGTAATAGTTTATAGTATCTGCATCCAGGGACAAGTTGATCAAGATTTGGAGCATCTACTAATCTGGTGGGGAATGTGTGTATACTATTGAGGGGCACGAGAATTGGGTGCGAGCACTGGATTTCTATACCGTCTCTGTCAAGGAGTCCAGTGTTGGTAGCAAGTAAGTATTAATTCCGTATTTGGTATCTGCATCCGATGATAAGACTGTGCGCTTCTGGGATCTCAAAAATGGTCGTTGTGTACGAGTAATTGATGAGCACCCATAGTTTGTTACTTGTCTGGCACAGTGTCCTTTCTATCCGGTTAATAGATAATTGATGTTCAACTAGACGGATAGGAGGCGGTAGAGTTCTTCTAATGGCACATCTATGGACTTGATCAGTAATTATTTAGTCTCTGGTAGTGCTGACTAGACGCTAAAAGTATGGAAATGAACTTGATCATGATTAAAGTAATATAGTATTTTCCTTATACATACACTTTTAAATCGATCATTCTTTGCTGCGATATTGATTCATTTGAACCAAGTATCCATAAACTACGCTTCTTTCAACATTATTAATTTCCACCATCCCACGCATCATCGCTAATGCTTAATCACCGAGAGCGATCACAATCTCATGAATAATAGTCTTGATAGTTCTGTAAGGCATATCACCAAGCAACTTCTAATCTATCGCACGCTTCTTCCACTCATTAGGCGGTGTTTTGGTAAAGAAATTGTGCAAGTTGAGCAGTAGTACTTAAACATCAATACCGCCACTTATAATGACATCCTTCAGTACTTTAGTCAACTTCCAGATACATTTCATGACCAATTCTCCAAATTTGGCACTACCCGTCTATCGGCCACTATCAATCGCATCCACACTATTCTCCAAAAGATTGAACAGTATCTTGAACACGTCATTCTTATCACAATTATCCAAAATACGCAGCATGAGAACATTTAGTGCTCGCGTCAACTAACTACTAGCCTCCTCAACATCTTGGCCGACACCATGCAGGGGATCTGTCAGATGTAAAAGCAACTCTTATATCAACGGCTGCAAAGACTCACGCGTGGTCGACTTGGCCAGTTAAGGATTAGAGAATAGCTAAACGAGAGAGTTGATGAGATGCTTACACAGTCGAATTAGATTAACATGATCCTAGTTAGTCTACCACATCGGGGAGGTGAACGCGAGACGAACTTGAAGAGTTAGAGCTATAGTCAGACGATCCATGTAAGATTCGATAGTACGCGGAGATTCATGAATGTACTGCTCCAACTACTTTAAGGCGCTAATGGCTTGCAATACATCACCGCTTGTAATTTATACCAGCATAAAATCCATCATGTAGCCCAGCTTACCATCATCTTGTTAAGTAGCTTGTTGTAGAGTATCTGCCTGTTTAAAATTGATTGCAGCCTATGATGGCGAGTTGAGATTCAATTTGGAGAATTCTAGACTGAATCGCTTAACAGGAGTGCGCACCTGCACTTCTTGCTTAACCTATTACACAATCTCTGTAGGAGCACTCTCTTCCATAGAACTGACATATTACGACACTGATGGCTTCCTAAGAATTGAAGCTGGCATTGGTAACTATGACTAATCTTGCTATTAAACTTTCTACTATAACGTGGACTTCTGCTATGGCTGCTCCTTCTAAAGTTTCAACCTCTGAGATGGGGATTTAGGTGCTGGCGACTAATGCACAGGCAAAGATGACTTACTGCCATCTTTTCTTTTCAATCGATCCATGATGAAGGATTTCTCTCGAGCAGATATTTCACCCATGTACTTGAATATTTCATCTGCATAATGCTCATACATATCGACAAAAAAGTTAATGGCCCCACTACGGACAGTGGAGTCTCTATCGGACAACAACACGGCAACTAAAGGAAACTGCTTGGATGCATTGCAAACTTGGACTCCATTTCTTTGAATAAAATACCTAATCTCCTCCAAACACTCGGCTCGCTGTCTAGCATTCTTGGACTCTAAGGGCTGAATCAGATAAGGTATACACTTGCTAGCAGGATAAAGAATGCCAATCTTACGGACGATAGTGCGCGATTATTAGCGAATAATTTCTTTAGCATCACCAAGCTTTGAACTCAGAGCAGGGAAGATGCAATCAATATCATAATCAGTAACGCGATAATTATCAGCTTATTCCATCAGATCTACAATTTTTTAAACAATCTCCAAGCATTTAATAGTCATCACAGTATTGGTGTCATTAAGCCTAACGCTTACATACTTTAGAATGAGATCCGACACATTCAATGCTAATGACTATTGCTACTGAATGGAATATGCCGCACTCCATGCAGATTCAGTATCAAAACTTAGCGCTTTATCTATAATGTTGACCGCAGCCATATGACTTTTATCCTGAGAGTGTCCCTTATCAAATAGCAACTTCGTTAAGTCCTCGGAAAATGTCTGACTGCAAGCAGATTGCAACTATTCCATATACTCTGCCTAACTCTGAGTAGATTACCATCTCTACAAATTGCTGCGTTCTTACAGCATTCTCTATTGTTTGGAATCGGAACCTAAATCAATAAACGGATACTCGTCTCTACTAGACTAAGCAAGATCTACGGACGATGCTTTCAGGGATATAGACGTGCTTGAAATATTGCGACTGACAGAGGCTAACGACTTGGTAGAAATGGACGATTGCAAAGTCTTTGCTTTTAGTGCAGGCTGCGATATCTTCCTTGCAGACTGTGGGCTAGCAGGGGCAGTTTTGGCAAGTTTAGAATCACCAGCCAGCAAGGCCAGAGCATTCTTATCAGCTTTGAACTTTGTAAATAAATTGAGCAGAGTTTTACCATCAAAAATCGACTTTAAAACTGATTGAGTAAACTTTTAAGCCGACTAACGAACATCAGCTTACTTATCCCCAAGACAGCTTACAACTGCAGACACTAGAGTTGAGGCATCTAAAGCTGTACACAACTCCTTGTGATCTGCAAGCACATCCAGAATCTCCTTTTTAATGATACCAGAGTTATTCTACAAACCAACATGGAATAGCTCTTTAAATTGAACAGTTTTGAAAGCCGAAATCAAAGCAACCAAACACTCAGATACAGCCACTTTAACTGCCTACTTCTTGTCCGTGTAGTTTGCGATAATATACTCGAAATGAGACTTGACATAATTGAATATCTACTTGGAAGCAGCTGCAGACAATTTACCGATGATATCCAACACTTGGATCACTAAATTTTTGTTATGATCCTTCAATAGTGCAAAAACGTTCTCAATAAAATCTGCAGGAGGCAGAACTATGGTTGAACACGTCTTCAAAATGTCTTGAATGGAGTCAAGAGCTTCTTTTCGAACCTTCCAGTTACTATCCGCAAGATCATATATCACAGTATCAGGTAAAAGAGGCATGATATCTTTAGGAGGTACTAATTAAGTCAAATCTACAGCAGAGGAGCCAGAGTCTACATTCATAGAAGACGACTTCTACAATTTAGTCGGCTCTGGCTTTGCGACGTCAACAACCTTATCGAATTCTGCCTAAAGAAGAGACATTTATGAGGCACCCAGACCATCAAGCATAGATGTAATATCAGGCCCGACGAATATTCTCTATGTTCTTGCAAGTCCAAGCGCAGCTGTTCTTACTTATGCATTAGCATTGCCAATACATTCCTTCATTGCAGCAACCAATGAAACTAAATCCAAGTCGGTGGTGAGTCCAAAATCATTTAGAGCACTTGATGCAAACTTTAATAGTTCCGCAATGTACTTTGGTGATTTCTACTTTTTCAGCGACGTAGGTAGAATCGATAAAACAAAACCACAACCACATTGCTCCATAATTGAATTCAAAGCTTCAACAGAGACCTTCTACAACTTAATATCGCCAATCTTGTCATATAGTAAAGGTACACACAGAGAAGCAGCCGCACGGTCAACCATAGGTGCCTATTCGCGTTGCGCTAATTCCTTAAACAATGTAAACAGCTTACTCATAACTTGAAAATTTGAATCTGTCCAAACAGCCTTTGCCTCCAGATACTTGAAGAGCAATTCCACAGGTGCTTTGACATCTTTCAATGATTAAGCATGATCAAATTCAAGCAAGAGAGATACAGCTTCTAATCTCTCTTTCCAGTTAGAGCTACCTAAATTAGCATCAAACGATTAAAAGTATTTGAGACCTTCTTCTTTTGCATCTTCCTCTGTCCAGGACATCATCACAGCTTAACTTCCACCAATAGATTATCGCGACTTTTACTTTGCAGGAGGAAAAGTTGAATTTTAAGACTAAGATTTTGACTTCTTTGTGACAACAGTAGATGTTTTAACTTTCGCAACATTAACCTTTCCAGCAGACGCCGCAGTTGAACTAACAGGCTTACTTTTTAATGCACGATTAATACTAGAATGAGGGAGAGAATTCTCTTTACCTTGTGACAACTTTCCTGAAGTAGAGGAGGTAGAAGAAGGAGCATTTTTAGGGGCAGCAGTCTACTAATACTACTAAGCTTAAGATCCAAAGCTTTTAATCTTATCCAACTTAATCTACTCCAAACCATCTAAATAAGGCTATAAAAGTCCGGAGGCGAGCTTAGACTGCAAAGAGCCAAGAACCTCAGCAGCGGCATCTCTAACCTCCGGTGTCGCGTCATCTAAGCACTGAATGACTGGCGGTATAAATTGCTTTGCATCAGCTCTTTACATTGTTAGTTTATGACCCTGAACATACCTGACACAGACAAGAAGTACTTCTGAGCGAACTTGAGGAACTTTATTACCAAGATATGGTATAATATCTGCAAAAACATCTACATCTTTACAAAATTGATACACCGCATCTAATGTTAATCTCAGAGCTTAGATGACATTCTACTTCTTCTCCTTTAAACGATCCAATAGAGATTATTTTACATCATTCTTAAACTATGGAAAATCTTATTTTAATCCGCTGGCAATTTTTTCCACACATTAAATAGCACTTACCGCAACTGCAATATTGATATCTCCAACCTTCTTACTTAACACGCTCAGAAGTGGATGAAAATTCCCTTTAACATACTTTGGTGTATCAAGAATTTTACAGAGATTATCCAAAGCCTCTTTCTTATCTTTCCACTTGATCTAACTCAATTAATCTTCAATATCAGCGGGAACATTACTCAGAACGTCTACAGGCTCAGTGAAATCCAATTCTTCCGCTAGTTAATCGCTCTATTACTCACCACCAACAGCTTCCTAATCAACGTCAATTTAAATATCATCGCCACTTTATACTGTCTATTAGCGATCCTTTTATTTATTGAGAAATCTAGTCTGAACCAACTTTACATCTTTAACAGTATCGAATGCTTCATTGAGCTAAGACACTTGTACAGGCTTTAATAGTGGATATAGAACAGATTCAAATGGCTTCAGACCAATCCACTGAAATATCGAGACTGCGAGCTATTAAGCCTCATTGCGGACCAAAGCATCGGAATGAGCAAACATCTGTGGCAAGACTTTGAATATTGGTTTACAATCCACAGTCTACGACCCGTAAAACTTTACAATGTCGTTCAGTATAGCTAGACACGCGCAAACCACTTTCGGCTACTTGCTCCCGGTACCTTCTATGATGACTTCCACAATAGCATCTGGAGTGTCAAGATCAATTAAAGCCAGTAGTAAATCTGCAGACTTTTACCGCAAAGAGGCTCGAGGACTTTTTAAGCATTTATCCACAATGAGTTTGGAAATATGAACACGCATTTTTAACAAGATTGGATGAACCTCATCCACTTGAATAATGGAAAGCAGTAACTAAAGAGCAGACTCTTGAGCAGCAACATTACTATCACCACAGCACGTCTTAATGACATCCAATGCAAATGGCGGGATTTTACCATCTTTCAAAACTACCTGAGACAGTTGCTCATAGCCCTGTACTCTAGCTTTCCAAAGTTTATGACTAAGTAACTAATCCAGAGGAAGCTTTGTAAAATCTTACTCCTCTGCCATAATCAATTATTTATCAAGATGATAGATAAGTTGAGTTAAAATAATAACAGTGATTGTTTTAGGAAGAAATAAGTCGCGTGAAGAGATTTTTTACTGTGAAGAGACGGCCGTTTGAAGGGAATTCTGTTTTCGTTTCAAGACTAGGAAGAGAGACAACTTCAAGAGCATGTAACGCGCCAATATGTCATATCTATTAAAGTCTATTATATCTAAATTTCAATATTTCAATATTTCTATTACTGCAAGTGATTCTCATTTCATGGGAATTCAGCATCCTTTCAATTGAACTTAACCATCAGGAGTCAATGTGATATTCTCAGGACCCAGGTAGACGCGTTGTGTCTGGAATGCACACAATTGAGACGCGACACTAAACAGACAGGAATTGGTATTGTTACCGTAGATGCAAATGAGGCCAGCAGGAGCGCTTGAAACAAATGTCGGCTGACCCAATTAATTGATCTAAGGATTACTGCATTGACTTAGTGTTGGGCACTGGGAAGGGACGAACGCGTATGCCACAACCACCAGAGTAGACAATACAACAGAGATATAGCTGACCATTTTATTTAAAAGTGTTATTTTTATTATAACTATTATTGTTGAAGCTGAGACAATCGATACGAAGATAGAGAGAAAAAGGAAATATAGCATAGAGACAAGCTTATAAAGTGACTGATATATCACAGACTGGTTCTGATGAGATCAATGTTCATCAATGATGGTTTGCTGCAAAATTTAAAGTGGCAAAAAAATGCTCCAACTCAGAATTGAACTAAGGATCTTCTCATTACAAGTGAGACGCATTACCACTATGCTATTGGAGACACTGGAAATCATCGAATTTTTCTGGCCAGTTTAATTCTATACCAGCTTGTGAAAATTTAAATTGATTTTTGTGACGGTCTACTAAGATTTAAAATTTTTAGATGTTGTGTCAATAGAGCTTGTTTTATTGCGATCCAGTATGGTAAATAAAGTATAAAGCAATCGAAAGATAAAACGCGCTAAAGACAAAGTTTCAAATCAAAGTTGTACTTCTACATTGCAATATAATCATTCATCGATATTCATGTATCGTGTTACAAATTTATACAATTAACAGCCCAGAATGATAGCCTGTCCAGTAAGTTCAGCCACAACTCTATCAGGACCGAAATACTTGTTCAGAGTCAGGAACGCGCAGAACTGGGAGCTAGCATCAAACTGGCAAGCACTTGAATTGGAACCATAGATGCAAATCAAACCAGATGGGCCAGATTGTACAAAGGTCGGTCTGCCAAATGGAGTCAAGTTACGAATCTAAGGATTTCTGCATCTCTTCAAATTCGGGCACGCAGCCGGAGTGAAACGTCCAATGAATGGAGGATATGAGAACGAGGTATAGCCGCTGCTGCAGATCCTGCTCAATATTCCCCCTTTTTCCCACGCGCAGACGCCAAAGGATGAGCCCAGTCAATGAAAAGTGAGGTCATCGGGCGGACACAACATGTCGGTTAGGCGCTCAAGTCATTGTGGGCAGGTCAAGGACCAGAACTCCCGAAAAGGAAGACTTAACGACTGAGTCGTCTATGTGCAGCCACAATACAGTAACGATTATCATGGTGTTTTCAATGTTCGCGCCGTTGATGAATTCAAGTTGAAGCTATCTTGCTAGTCATTGTTTGAACTTATCCAAATCAATCAATTTGGTGTAAAATCCAATAAAATTCAGCAACGTAATAAGTTTAAGTAATAAATCTTTCGTTTACAGACTCATTCATACATTGACAAAAATCTTTGGGAAGAATCCATTATTCATCTTCATGTAGAGTTCAACGAAGAGGATATCCACTGCAGCGTTCAAATCTCCATCAGCTTGGTGGTTATGATGACAATGACATGTGTCTAAGACATCAACCAAATTTCTAATTCCAATTCAGAAATCGAGACATTTACAGCATCTCTAACTCGACCAATTCTCGGGCGTCAATTTTACGACGGCGCATTTGTTCAATATGCGTCTAAACTAAGCCACAAGAGCACGCCGCTTCCGTCCAAAGTTGTAAAAGCCTGACTTTCCAGCCTCTCAAAAAAACACGATAAGCTTCTACATATTCTCGTATTTCAGACTATTGGTCCCTAGCAGTTTTTTACAGCTTTCCGCAAGAGTAAATGACAATAAAACCAAGCATTATAGCGTTCCTCGCGTCGATTGTCCATTAGCGAGTATACGATACCATCTCCTCTCTTACAATGGTATTCCTTAGCGTACCGGATATACCTTTCAAGATCCACAGTTTTGCGAGACCGGCCTTATGACAGAGTCACCGCAACTTCAGTCTTCCTAACCGGGGTTCTTTATCCCATATTAGTGATGTGAAATCCATCTAGAGCTTCCCATTCATCTAACTCAGCATAAACGTCTAGTCCCAAGTCATTGATGCCAAGTCTCATTCTATCAAGCTACACCAAAGGATCCTCACCGGTTAAACGCATCTTTACTACACTGCCACCGCATCTAACGTTACCATCAAATCCAATAAAAGTTAGTCCTTCGCGGTCTTGAGGAATGTCATCTGTAAAATTTGCACGAATCAACTGCCGTACTCTGGCTTCAATCCGATAGGGAATAGTCCAAGGCAGGCGAATCAATCTCTCCAGTTGCTCCTCCTCATCTTCCAATTCGCCTTCTTCTACTTAAGCCTCGTCAAAGTGGCTTTCATCGGCGGCAGCTTAGACAAACATCTGATCGTCATCATCAACTTGACCATCCGCATCACGTCTACAGATGAAAGACACCGAGAACATATCAGTATAGAAAGACTAGATAGGTAAAATTCTGCAACAGTTAATACACCCAATCCTTTTGTACCAGATGTTGATCACCACAGTGAGAAAATACAGATTAATTGATGAGCATATTCTGACATCCTATTTTGAAAGCAGGGACCAAGCAGACAGTCTTCTACGCGCCAATCAACTCTGAAATATCATCAATATCACGTAGCAAGCAGTACATAATGACAAAATATTGTTGGATATTCAAATTAGTAATACTTTGAGGGCGATGATTGATCAAATAGTTCCGAGCTTTCTGGAATGCAGCATCACAAGCGCGAAAGAATATAGCTCTCCACTACTCAGAGAACTCGCCAAACAATGCAGACTTAATTTCATTAGGATCTAAAGGGATATTCTCTCTCAGGCAGCCGATGAAATGCTATCTCAGCTTTTTGATGCTATATTTAAAGCAAATCTTTGACTTCTTTGACTCTAGATTTATACACGCCTTTAGGAATCGAATCAAAATCAAATCAAAGTTTGCCTTGATATGTCTTCTTAAAACAACAAAGTATTGTCCAGATACAGCTTTAACCAATTCTGGAGTGAGCAGGCTGTTCGTGGGATGAGATATCCCAGATCCACGCCAAATATTCGCCTTGTAAATCAAAGAACTCTCTTATACAGATTTAAGCTGGTGAATATTACTCGGATTTCCCTGCTCATACAATTCATGGCCTTGATTCGCACCTTTAAACGGTCTGAATAGCCTATCAATTAAAGTCTAATCCAAACCCAAAAAATTCAAATCTATATCATTTACTTCATTGCCTTCTAAGCGATATTTAAACTTATGATATACGCGTGACGCCAAGATCTGTTCAGTGAGATAGTACTAAACAATTAAACTTACATCAACTCCCATTACCAAACGGTTTGTATAAATCTTCCAGCTTTGCTATCCTCTGTTTGGCTTCCGGGGTGCTCTTCATTAACCTCATTATATATAGAGTAAACAAACTGCCGCCTTTCGCACTGTATTACATCTCAGCAGAGTCAATGTCAATAGTCGCACACATTCCGAATGCATCTCAATGCATCGATTGCGTCTCGGGGAGCTTCATGCAAGCTTGATACGCAAATTCCACTGATCATACTTTTCAGCTAAAAAAAACTTCTTTCTAGCGACGGAGTTATCAAAGTAGTATATCTTTAAGTGCTCCATGCGTTCATTTGGCTACATCAACTAGGTGATCTATCTTGCTACCAATGGAGCACAGGAGTTCTCAATCAGCATATTCAGTTGAGTAACTGCTTAGCGATACCAATTCCATTACGCATAACCTACTAGCTCCATCCTAACGAGTTACATAATGTCCAGAGTACGTGGTACAGTCAGAGCTTACTGTGTCCCATTCAACACATCAGTTACTCCAGCTCCAGCTCCAGCGGCAACTACATTTATATATCTTTCAAACGACACAAATTCTGACCCATTAACGTAAAACAGTTATTATCCTTACCGGATATATTGTAAGTCTCCTCAATTTCAATTCAACCCAGCCAAAGTCCACCATAATTTTGGATAATCTAATAATACATACATGCCAGCCACTTAGATATCTAATTACAGTGATTTATTAAAAATCCACCACCAACCTTTCTAGATGTATAAGTTCTCAAGTTATTCTCCATACCAGCAGGACCGACGTAATAAATTTCATTTGGACCAAAAACAGCTGAGGAGTTAGCATGCGGATAATTGGATGCAAATATTACATTTTTTCAAACAGTTTGCACTTCCAGAAATAATTATGAGCAAACAAAGCGCTCTGAATCAGTTCTTGAGCGGAAAGTCACAGAAAGCCGCTTATTGCGGACATCGAAGGATAGATATTCCGGCGATATTATTCCAGTTTCACAACCATATACTGCAGCGGGATAAACAGCAAATCCCAGCCATAGAATACCACGGCCCGGCTTTTGACCATCAGCTGGCTCTAATTATAGTGTCACAGAGTTATACGTTCATTGCAAGCAGTATCAACCTGATCAACGACCCATTGCTTGACGGGTTATAATTTCCGCAAAAGTTTCATTGTTTTACTTGAGATGTGTCGTCAAGACTATACAAAGTAATAGAGATCTAATCTACTATTTTTATCATGAGAGTTAATAAATCAACTTCGCTCATATAACGAGGCTAAATATGATATGGCGTTTGCTTGGATTTGTCGTTATTTCACTCGTGATACTAAAACTTATATCTCAAGGTGTCTTTGCCTATATTTCAATTGCTCGACACCTTGTCTCGACAGACATTGTACAACAAAAAAGTCAGGTTTGAGCCCACCAAGTTTGAATGAATAACGCGTTATATCTTCAACATGTTTTGATACGGTCAAAGGGCTTTGATGCAATGGCAATCCCTAAAATGTAAGAAGTACTGCTATAGCAAAGAGATATCTAATGGAAGATTGACGCATCAAAGAGTAAATTGTAGATCAAAATTGATTCAATTGTATTTCTTCATTTCATACATTCATTCATTCATATTCAGATTTCAGTATAGTAAGTTCACAATCAGCTCAGAAATCACAACTCATTCAACAGCCCAGAATGATAGCCTGTCCAGTAGGTCCAGTCACAACTCTATCAGGACCAAAATACTTGTTCAGAGTCAAGAACGCGCAGAACTGGGAGCTAGCATCAAACTGGCAAGCACTCGCATTGGAACCATAGATGCAAATCAAACCAGATGGGCCAGATTGTACAAAGGATGGTCTGCCAAATGGAGTCAAGTTACGAATTTGCGGATTTCTGCATCTCTTCAAATTCGGGCACGCAGCCGGAGTGAATCGCCCTATGAATGGAGGATATGAGTAGCCATTACGACCATTGACTTCATAATCTTCCTTCTTTTCATAGTCCTGGTCCTTCTTTTCATAGTCCTTCTTGCCGTAGTCTTTCTCCTCGTAGTCCTTCTTCTCGTAATCTTTCATACCATAATCTTTTTCATAATCCTTCTTGCCATAATCCTTCTCGTAGTCCTTCTTCTTGTCAACCTTCTTGCCATCATCGTACTCGCCGTAGATAGGATCGATACCAATGTAGCCACCATCAGTAACATCAGTGTAAGTTGGACCATTTTGAGCAGTGATAGACAGCACGAACAACAAAGTTCCCAGTAGTAAAACTTTCATTTTCAGAATTAGGCTAGTATTTGGTATTATTATCAGCGATAATAGAAATGGATTGAATGAGGATGAGAAGTAATGAACATTTCCATCTCCTTTTATGAAGGTTGATGCCTCCCGTATCTAGAGTAAATCATCAATCCAGTCAATCTGGACTTGAAACTAGTTCTTGTGCCAACGCGGAAGATCTCGCTGATCATCAAACGCGTCAAACTTCATTCTTCGTCTGAAACTGCCTGTTCGCGTTTTTTTTCATTCTTTATTAGTTCATTGATCAAGCAACTGCACCTGTAATTTAATATGGATTTTATTGATTATTATGCAGTGCTGGGATTAAAGGCTTAAGCCACTGATGCTGAAATTAAAAAGAGTTATAGATTGCTATCTTTAAAGTACCATCCTGACAAGAATCGAGATGAAGGAGCGGTGGAGATGTTCTAGCAGATTAGTAAGGCTTACCAGATCCTTATGGATGAAAGTGCACGGCAAGCATTTGACAGGCTGTATGAACTGAATAAGGCTCGAGCATAGAGGACGCGATAGATGGATGCCAAGCGTAGGCGGATGAAAGAAGATTTGGATGATCGCGAATCTGCCGCGTTCAATACAGCTGAAGTGACCGCTCAAGAAGCACTGCGACGTGAACTTGATAGACTAAAGCAGTAGAACGTGTCATGGCGTGAACGAATGGAGAATGAGATATTGAACGCGCGATTGTCCTCTAATATTACATAATAGTAAGCATCAAATGCCGACAAATAATCTGTTGATTTAAATGATTCTTCAGAATAGAGGACTCTGAGATTCAAGTGGGATATAAAAAAGAACAAGCCGTCGTAAAATGACCTTAAATCATTTTGCATTAAATATGGTGGTCCTGTGGAGCATATTGTCATGTCCAAAAAGGGTAAATCTGCTCTTATTGTATTCTAATCTATCGCGCATGTCGATAACTTGCTGCGAATATATTCCGACACGGATCTTTTGAATGATTATGAAATAACAAAGATTGCAACAGAGTAATGATGCCGCCAGTATGTCTGAATGAACTCAATAAAGTATGATGATGTGATATATTGACTTGATGATCATTTGATCTTGTCAAGAATGATCTTGCTGTCTCTTTTCAGTCGCGCCTCACCAGCTGAACCATTTAGTGCTGCCAGTAGAAGAGGACTTCCAGTCCTTGCGTTAACTGATGATGAGGACATTGATTGATTAAAGAATACAGGTGGTGCTGAACTTCTGCTCTTGGTACTGTTTAAAGGAATTGCGTCCACTCCAACTGCAGCAGACGAGTCCAATCCAAAGCTTTCAAGATCTAATGGCACATACCGCCGTCTATTCATCCAGTCAACTACACCATAATTCCCTCTGGATCCACCATTCCTGGAATTGCCACCTCTCCGCCATCTTCTATAACCGAATGCTACAGTCAGGATTAGACCGGTCATGAGAAGGAATGTGAGTATGGCCGCCTTATTATTACCAGATTTCCCCTTATTCTGTCCATCAATACCAGCCAATTTCATACCGCTGATAAAAGTTTTACTAGATAAGTAAATAACCGCACCAAGAGTCCAGCTCACATCGGTATCGTTAATTTCTAGCACCGATTTGAAATCTTAAAAAGTGCTCTTATATCCGAATCCATCGTGAAGCATCACACTGACCCAGGAAGACTTGAAGCAGGACAACTCTGTACTTTTATCATTCTTACTGTAATTTGCACAAGACTTTTTAGCAGCTTCATCGAATTTCTAACTATTGTACACACCATCTAGACCATAATCATGAGATACGTAGTAATACTCGGAAACACCATAGAACGGCATCTCATCAAAGGGAATCTCGGGGGAGTGGACGCCATTGAAAATGCATGGAATATCGTCACACTTGGCCTCTTTATGCAAAAGCGGAACTAAACTCTCCCGGCATTTATCGTAATCACCATCGCCTTTGACGCTTTTATGTGCAGTGGAAGTCGCAACATCAGTCTTGAATCCCTAAGGAAGGCATGGATCTACGGTTTGATCTTGGAGTACCTATTCAGCATAGTTCTTGCGTGCTTAATTAGCACCAAATCCCAAGAAAGAAGTGGTGTATATAGTGTGATTGAATATCGCTTACTTACTTGAGTGTGTAAAATCCACGACACTTATTTTAACGCAATCATTGCCGTGTAAAAGAACCTGATCTGGCGATGGCTGAAAGGCAATTTGGGCAGAGGCACCTCCCATATCCAGAAATCCAACTGTATAATCTTGGTATAGAGTATGTGTGAGATAATTGAGAGATATCCAGCCATACAGTCCCTCTTCTTGTCCAGAGATGATTTTCAAATTTCCATCTTCAATCGTGTGTGGGGACGGCATCAAATCTCGCAGAACCGCGGCAGTTACATTAAAAATGAGATGCGCATCTTTACTATCAATAATTCTCATACCAGCAGTAGCATAGATATAAAAAGCAAAATCGTCTTTATACTTTGCAATCACTTTACTGAGCAATTTAGTCCAATATGTACTAACAACCTTCTAAAACTGTATTATTTCCGGTTCTGCGGTGGCCATTGCGTTCATATTAGACAAATCATGAATTTTAGAGTGCAAAAATGTTGTATTAAAATTAATAATAGTACTCAATCCAGGAGTCACTTTATCATTATATAGAACTTGGAAAGATTTGGCATCATATACATACACTCGACTGCCAGAACTGCCAGCATCTATAATCACAATATGCTAACGGTCTTTACTCTATTCTCCTACTACTGCAGCTGCAGCATCTAGCATCATCATCACTCCCATCATCAAAATTATAATGCAATACAATAACTGTTTACTCCTCATTCTGCAAGTTCGTAAAATATAAATAATTATATTGAGTCAGAGTAAGACTACACACACTCACACTCAAGCAACAAAAGTGAGATCGATCAAAAAGAGGAAAACTTAAAGCTGAGTGAGTAAACACTATCACCATCTGTTTCATAGTCGAGCTTTATACATTAAGCGATACTGCACAGTATAATTGAGACATTTGCATTTTGTATTCACGGAAAGAGTAATGCGTATAGACGCAGTTCACAATCACCTGTATGATCTCACGCGTCCTCTTGGTTGTGTTCTTTGGTATACGGAACTCAATCTCTTTCAAGGACTCATGAAATTCAATTGCACTATTACAACGCGTACTTAGCTTGATGGTGATTTCAATCTATTTATACAGATCAACTTAGGAAATATATATTTTCTAAATCGGGTAATATCTTGGTAGATTTGGATTATTAAATCTAATGTGTTTGGTTCAAACAATGGTCAGTGTTGAAATCTAACAGGGGCTGAATTGACGATATTCACAAGGATTGGCATCAGAAGTCTATTCATTACTTTGCAGCTTCACTCCTAGTCACAAATTGCTGGACAGCATTCGAGATAAGACGCGCAATATAAATGGAAATTATTAATGATATTGGGATATATGGGGTGTTCCATTTGTAAGCGTTAAACTTGAAGCTATTTCCCAGTAATCCTATGGAGTATCTGTTGCTTAACAATTCGTCATTGTAACGCGCATACGAGGAGTTGCAGGTGGAGCATTAAACTAAAAAATCACTAGGATACTCTCTGCTTGATGATGCTCTAATTGTGAGGCTGATTACAAAAGTGTTATAAGCTAAAAAGAAGGAAAATGATATTGAGTATTTGCACTCTCTCCTAATGACAAGATTAAAGCCCATCTTTGTCCCCATAGTGGAATGTCTTCGCGGTAGTGGCTTCGGGTTGGACAATGTGACATCAAAGTAGTTAAGAGATTCTGTGATAGATAGAGTTTAAAGTGTATTGTTAGATTCTGTCATTAGTTATAGTCCGTTTGTTTAGTATTAGGCTCCTAACGCTCTATCCCGCATCAAGATCAAGGAGGATCAAGCTATGGATGACGGTCGGAAATATGTTATGAATGCAGATGAACGCGTCATTTGGGATTCTCTGGTTTGTAATAGCAATTAATTGTCTACTGGCTCGGATATCTCTGCGGTAGATTACCTGAATACGCTTTGTATCAAGTCTGTCTAGTATCTAGATGAAGATGTCTCTGTGCCATGTTGCTCTGAACACTAAACGCTTCGTGATGGAGATGGTAAATTGACAGATTATATCCGGGATCTTGTCGATAATGCACAATAAGGATGCAAGTCTTGCGAATACTCTCAATTTATGCACGTCATTTCGTATGCTCACAATGATCTCTGTGTGAATATCAAGCTACAGAGGATTGGTGTCAATAAAAGCTCTGACTAATCCACCGACTAGATTGTAACATGGACTTAGTGTTAGCAGTGCGAGACATAAACTTCCAAGTAATGTCTAGGAGCTATTTAAATATCTTTGCGAAAGTATTTAGAGTTGCTGATATATGATGGCACATTCATACCTCAACAATAGATGTTTTGCACTCCGCCTCTCAACAAGATGGTTGTCTCTGAGCAGAATTAACAAAGTACTGTGTAGTCATTCTAATTATTGGATAAACTTTCCAAATATGGATAGCAGGAAGTGGAAGAGTTGAAATCTTAATTGAAGACGCTATTTTTACGTGGTGGATGTCCTCAGCATTAATCTGATATCGTACAATGCTTCGAACTGAGTGGATACAGAATATCGGTGTAATTAGAGAAGCTGCGGCTCTATGACATCCGTCTTCCTTCGCGGGCTTTATCTTATAATTCTGGTTCGATAATATAAAGCCTCAGTCCATTGGAATAACCTTATGACATTGCCAGTGAACTTTGGACGCATGTTTGGTCATATTTGAAGTAATTGATGAAGCATCTCGAAAATTGTCCCACTCGGTCTAATCTGGTTTAAAAGTATGCATGTCTATTTGCTGATAAACTTCGATAGGAGGAGTCTGCCCTTTATGATTTATCAGCGCAGATAATTAGAGAATAACTCAAGTGCGAGTAGTATCTCTAATCTATGAAGAGTTTGAATAGAGCAAGTAACCTGGTTAATTAGCCTCGTGAGTCTGTGGTGTCACTAAAGGCAGTTCTAAGTTCTCCTACTATTATGCTAAGGCAGCTGAAGAAATCGCTCTCCGATAAGATTTCCAGCATACAGCGTGAAGTGGCAGATTTTGCACAAAGTATAAATGATGAGTACTAGTAATTGTAAATTCCAATGCCTCTGAATGTTAATAGTCTCAGTTTGGTTAAGAGTTTAAAAAAGTAATTCTAATTCGACCCTGCGAACGCGTTTACAATCTTCGCGTCTGTGGTGTAAAGTTTTGAAGTGTAAGAGTTGATAGAAATTCTGGAGGAAGTTGAAGATCTTGTATCCCTGGCTTGTACTTCTTCTACAGATTTGGACGCTCGATGTTCCATGATGTAGCAAATTCTGGTTGACGCGTTGTATCCATAGAAAATATCAGCCTAATATGAGAACTACGAGGTAATTGTGAGTATAGTTGAAGGTAGACATATTCAGGTAGAGGTCAGAATGAGAGCTTCATCCAATTGCGAACAGTCGAGTCGAAGGCTGTCTGTAAAGAATAGAGCAGACTCCAAGTAATCAGATGAACTGCACTCTGAGTCTTCATATATTTGTAGTTGGAGAGTGACAGTTTATTACGCTTTATAATTCGCGAAATTGAGAAAGTTACTTTAACTGTAAGAGTCAGACTATGTGGAATCTGTGAGTTCATCTTTTAGCACTTAGTTTTCTGGTGGCAAATCTGCAAGTAAATTTTACAAGAGCGTAGATGACAGCATCGTACTTAAGCAGGTGGGTGTTAAACAAAAATGGAGTTTGCCTGGTGGGAGCGGTGGTTCGCCTGACAGTTTAAGCTTTTCCAAAGGTTCATAGAATCAGGCGGCAAAATCCGAATCTGAAGGTGAAAAGAAGATGATTTTGCGGATGCTGCCCAAGTATTTGGACTATATGATCAGGCGAATATTTGTGCAAGCGGATGTGCTCGATGGATCGGGTAATTTCCTGTAAGAGCCGTCAATGATCACAAAGACATTGGGAGTGTTTCAAGTATCCAAGATGTCTCCTGTCAATGGCGTATGGACCCTTGAGAATCGCCAATTTTTCATCAGCATGGAGAATGTATTTAAAGTTTAACAGGTGCTGCAAAAGTACGATTTGAAAGGGATGTTAATGAGGTAGCGCGAGTAGTAATTGTAGCAATCTGATTAGGTTGGTGATGCTGACGATTAAGAGCTTTAGAGTGTATTTAAGCTCTATGCTGAAAAGCCGTTATGTATCAGTCCAACTGATTTTAAGTAATCCAAAAACTCAATGACTCTCTGGGATGGTAATTGGTTGTAAGACATGTATTCCAAAGAATCTGATTGCCGTGGCTTATTTATTTATCCACACGCAAATGTAATTTTATAACGTGCATTGCGAAATGACATTGAATTTTTGAAAGAGAGTGGCATTATTGATTATTCACTTATTGCAGGCATTGTTCAAGATACAGATGGCACCTAAAGTCTGGTTCTGGGCATCGTTGATTACTACTGCGAGTACAATTTCTGGAAAATGTTGGAAAGTGGTGGTAAGATTGCTGCAAAGCTGATACAGAATGCACTTCCCAGTCCTGCTAAGTCTTAATCATCGCCGCGCAAAAATGGTGATTAGAGTTTATCTTTATCTGAAAGACTCAAGGCTTTGCTCAATACAGGACAACAAGTCACTCCAACTCTTGATGGTGATGCTTAAGCTCGATTGAATACGTAAGAACGCAAGTAAAAGATAAGCACGTACTCTTCCACTAGCTTTTATGAAGAGGCTGCCAGCTCTGTAACTGTTTCTTCGCCTCAAAAATATGCTGAGCGTTTCGTTCGCGCCATGGACGTTTACTTCCTCTGCTCTCCTGATAACTGGGACCGCGTCAATTGTTGATATCGTGAAAGACTTTATATTGTATCAACTTAATTATTGCGTACTATTTTAGCCTACGTCTATTGAGCTTACAAGCTGTATATCGGTTTCATTAGCGCATTCAGTCTTGTGTATTCGTAATTTGTGTTTTAGGGGCCTAGACTTGATAAAATAGCGAGATCGCTTAAGCCAAGACTACAAAACTTCAGTGCCAGTGTACTTTCTAAATGGCTGGCGGCGCCTAAGTTGTTGTCTATCAATCATTGGAACCATTCCCTTGCGCATTGGTAGATATTCGTTCTAATAATAGGTAGGTAATTGTACTTTATCAGTGGGTTCACTTGGTCTGTTTGATGACGCGTTGCATTCAATCCTGTCGATCATGTGGGATAAGCGATCACTCGTACACTTTAAAAAAAGCTCCGGCGATCTTTTCATCGGGGTACCCACATATCCCCGTATTAGCGACTGCAATCTTCAAATTGTTCCAACGACGTAATAAAGCCCATAATCCAACCTGATATTACAACAGGACACCATCACCTTAACCTTGACCAATTTAGCCTGACACCATGCCTAAACTCATTGCATAAGCCTTTCAACATCTGCAGTACCAATGAGCGCCTCCATAGCAGTACTAAGCACGGCAGCCGTCCGCCATTTACCCAATTTAATCAGACGCAAAGACAATTACAGTATGATGCAACAATAATAACTCTCAAACGTAATACTTCATGATATAGAGACTAAACATTTAATTATAGCGCGATAGTATTTCAGCAAGATATGCACCCAGACATCACACATTGCAAGCAAATAATCTACTCCGCCAAGTCAACCGCAACCAAAAGCTTCTTCTTTAAAACAACTTCATGAACAATGCAAGCTCCATTAGAGTGACAATATATGAATGACCAGCGCCAAGACTGCAACAGTTTCATTAGAGGCGAACCCAAATCGGACAGTGGATGCAACTTTCTATTATTCAAAAATATCACAATTTCTGCAATTTCTTATCAAGAAGAGAAGTAAGGCGTCAACTTGCATCATTTTAACAGGACTGATTCAATCACTAACACTATCGTATCAGACCACGTCATGATGCGTCATTGATATCCGAGTTTCTGATTAACTCGGCACACACGGACTGCAATCGCAAATGTCATCATGAAACGCTCTAGTCTAGAATCTTGACTTTGCAGGTATGGATAGCGCACGTTTTTTGACTTGGATACATAATAAGACAAATAGTGCTACAGATGTAGAATCAGTATAATACCAGTGACATTAAAGTGACGCGACAAGTCATCAATCAATGAGACTTTAACCTTCATATTTAGCAGAGTAATAATCAAACAAGGTGAGTTACTAGTTAAAGGAAAGACACGTGTTCAGAGAGAATACCTCGATTTAAGACCAGTTTCAATGGACACCATATATACTGAAACGCTACAAATCATATCAAAATACTTGTGAAACAAGCGAACCATCATCTTGTGATCTACTACAGACAATTTTCAAAAAAACTTTGAAGTGCACGAACGAGAGCTCGGCCCAAAATTGACTCATTGACATGATGATTCAATTACCATGGCGTTATAAACCAATCTGTGACTACTTATCCTTCTTTCTATCATCTCTATAAACTACATCATTGAAACCATTATAAGTATGACTGAAAGCGAAAACCAATAAACTACTACAGAAAAGTCTTACGACAATCAGCTGCCAACTGAGTAAAAGTTGAAAGACTTTGTTTAACTGATTGATGAAGTTAAGACTTGCCTTATGACCACTCGTCGTTCTGATGGTCAACTGGTCTCTCGTGTCATGGCTATTAGAAAGCATGATGAGAATGCAACGAAATTCTGGTTTGTGACTGACAATTAGAGCCACAAGATGGAAGAGATTGGCTTTGATAACCATGTCAACTTGGGATTCTACAAACCTGCCTCAATGGGATTAGTGACTGGAAGCGGACAAGCTGGCGGTGAATGGTTCAGCGTTTCAGGACACGTCAGCGTCGTTGATGATTCCGCGCTGAAACAAGAACTGTGGGCTGCTGATATGAAAACATGGCTGACTGATCTAAAGGATGGCGTTCACGATGCCAGTGTGAATGATCCTCGTTACGCAGTTCTGGAAGTTGTCGCTGATAGCATTTGCTATTCTAGACAAGATCAGTTGACTGCCAAAGTGTTGTACGAGTTTGCAAAAGGTGTAGTCACCGGTGAACCGGCCAAGATGAACTCTTTGCGCATGATCAACAAGGAAGAGTTGACTGCTGAGCAATGAAATTTTACGTGATTATTGAAATATAAACTTCTCTTAATAAAATTTACTACAGTAGTCTACCGTTATATATAATTTTCGTATATCTGTAGACAGTCAAAGACTATAGCTTAATAATTAGAGAGTCGCTCTCAATTAAGTTTTTGAAATCGTTCGAATTTTGTTTCAAGTCGCGTTCCCATTCTCCTTTAGTCGATTGCTCAATTTAAAGCAATATCATCTGCAGTCATTATTCAATATGAACTAAGCTCAGTAATAAAATGAGAATAAAGAGAATAGATCCAAGCTGCCAACTTTAATGTAAAAGTAAAAGTTGAATAATGTCACAGTCCCGAAAGCTTTCTCCTTTGCCACAGACAAGGTGCGTCATGACCGCAAGGCACTGCCACCACAAGATGCCGGTCTGGAATTCAAGCCCGAGCACAAATCTCTGTAAAGCATTCTGAGTAATCACGGCATAGAAAAGAAGAAAGTTCCTCAAGTACGACATTAACGTACAGATGCTATCAGTGTTGGCAGCAGGTTGACTGGCTCAACTGATAATGGAGTTCCATTGCATCGACGAGAGACTCTGGCTGTGAAACCACGCCGTCCTGTTCCACTATCCCATAATGATCAACACAAGAAATCTGATACAAATGCCAAGTAATTGAATGGCAATACTCGGTAGGAGCCTGCTAACGGTGCGAAGGTTCTGCCCCGAATTCAGGGAAATGATACCAATGATTAACAATCTGAATCTGGCTCTTCGTCGCAACATTCTGCGATTAACGATAAGCCATTTTCTAAATTGGAGCGGAGGATATCTTTGCACTTTAGAAAGAAGCGCGCCTAGTAGGATGGTAACTCTAATGTGTCTGGAGATGATAATGCTAGTTCAGTGGTTAGTGTCGAGTAAGCAATGTCTAGAACTATTGTTGAATTGAGTCGAACACCCAGTAAACAGTTGAAGAATAAGGATAAATGGCAGAAATTGTTGCCTAGTATGGATCCTTAATTCGATCACGATAAAGGATTGATTGACAATAGAAATGGAATTGGCTGTGATGATGAAGATTTAATTTAGAATGGTGACTAGGAGCAAGATTATCTCAATCCGGACGATCCTTTGTTATCTCCTGGTTAGATGCAAGAGGATGAAGCGCAGAGTGTTATAGAACGTTTATCTCAAAGAATATAGTCAAGGACTGCTTAGAAAGTTGGTAATAACGCCTCTGTGGTCTAAAATGAGTCTAAATCAATGAAGTAGGTTCCTGATGTTTGTACTTTACCATAATGTGACAATGTCTATGATTAACCAACTCCTAAAGCGAAACTTAGCTAGTTTGATATTGCTAGAATATCATCGCTGTCTTAGATTAAAGTTCCTAGTCCACCAACACCTCTAATTACAGTGAATAGGTAGTCTTAAGACTATGAGGATAACGACATTCCTGATTCCCTACCTGTATCATTGTTCAAGTAGCAATTGCCTGATATTTCCGAGTAAGAAGATGTCCCAAAGCCGCTATTGAGTAAATAAGAGTAAATTGAGTTGATCAAGAGAGAGTCGGATGATCTTACGCTGAATCTGCAAGCTTTGAATATATTGAAAGACTCTAATTCATTGCGGAGGAATACAGCTGGCAATCCATAACAAGACGACGACGATGATGTTGATTATCCATAATATATGCTTAAGAAAGTGAAGTTGAAAGATTTGAAAAAGAATCATCATGACATGTTTGGTGCAGTTTATCCAAATAAAATGCTTGTTAATTGTAATGGGAATAGAAGCAAGCTGGATAAAGAGGATCATTAGTAACAAACGGGTTAATGCATGCAGGAGGATGATACTTGTCAGATATTCTTTGATTCTAATGCGGCTAGTAGACAATTGTAATATGTCTAGGATAGTGTTGAAAATTCTGCTGTGACAGTTGAAGATCTGGATTAATCATCTGGATCTGTGACGGGCGATGAAGAGTTTGATAGTCGGGGAAGATACCGATTCTTTGGTACTCCTAAGTTGGATGACATGAGCTGGGAACTCCGTGTCAAGTCTTTGAGCAGTCCAGGTGAATAGGATGGAGAATTACAAGTTGATAAATCTTCTCAAGATGGCTCTGAAGAGTTTAATTCTCATATTGACTAATCGTCTGGACGCAATGAGGACAATGACAACCTGTAAGAGGAGTATCTAAAAATGGATGAAATTGAAAGGTTTCTCATGGGAGAGCTGTAATGATTAGTGATTCCCAAAGTAATCGATATATCTTTGAAGCTGGGTGAATACATTTATTCATTCATAGTACAAATTTTGTATATTTCAACAGCGTCACTTTTCAAACATGCCAGCAGCTTTCAGAGCAGATCTCAATGTACTTGATTTACCTTTGTGATCATGAGAATCGGATGAACTTTACTTCTCACTAGGCTGCAGGCCAACTTTGAAGCCAACAGTCTTGCGTGGCGGACCGTGTCTAGAAGGATGTCTGCTATACTCAGATGATGTCATTCTCGACTTGGTGTTTCCACCGAAATTACTATTGCTGGTAGATTTACCGCTTCTAATCTAGTGTAGTTCATCTTCAGTGAGCTAAACGACAGACTTTAAGCGGTTAAGACTGACATCCTATTTACTTGAAACGCCAGAATTAGCAAGACCCATTGAGTTCTCATTGTCATCCGCTCGGAAGAGCCTTTTATATTGAGTGGCACTAGATTTGACAGAAGTAGATTAACTTTTGAATATGGCCGAGCTGACTTTCTAATCACCTCTTAGACTATCCTGGCTGTTACTACCATCAATTATAATCCTACTCAGAACATCAGAAGATTTAAAGCCAGTATCATTGGCATCCAACTATTCCAAAATGGATCGCTTCTTTGCAAACTCTTCCAGATGATCCAAGTCAGTGATTATCAATTCACCACCTGCTATTCCAAGATTAACAAATCCAGAATCTGCGCCATGTTCATTCGTCCAATCTTCATCATCCTCAACGTTATTAGTACTTCCACCATTAATGACATCGTTCGCATTACTACCAAGCAATTATTATCCACCTGCAGTCTCATCCTACAGCCTACGCCTCTTATTCAACATCCTTTTCTTCTTCTATTCCACATTCCGAGCCATAATCTTCTCAATCACAGAGCCAAACTGGCCATAATCTTCAACTTGATCCAATTCATTCAAGCCAAGATCACATTCATCTTCATCATCCTCCAAGCGGCCAAACTTGTTCACTTCTTCATTTTGCTGATTAGCGGCCGCAGTCTTGGTCTTGCCTCTCAACTGTCCAGCAGTTATCTTCACGGCATTCTTCACCTGGGCCAAGTCCTGTCTTCTCTCTAGCAAACCATGAAGTTCTCGCACCCTGTCATCTTGATCAATAAGCTCATCATCAGCGTATTCTTACAACAGATCAGCATCATTTGTAACGAATCCAGCAAGTTCTTCTGCTAGTGCCTTTTCTCTGTCCAACAGATCTCCATCAACACCGCCCATATTTACAAACTCATCATCTTCCAAATCAGCTTCTTCATCAATAAACTCTGTTCTCTCTTTAAGTTTAGCTTCAGTGTTGACTTTCTCTCTGTCAAGATGACTACCATTATCTTGTGAATTCTTATCTACGCTGGAAGCATCTTGATCAAACTAATCATCATTATCATTATCATCATCATCAGTATCAACAATTTTCCTCTTCTTTTTTCTCTAAGGTGCATCATCAGGATCACGAAGCAATTGATCAACCTCACTGTCAGAGGACTCAGTTTACGCATCAACTAATGTAGCATTGCCATTATCGCCAACACCTTAAGCAATAGACTTCACATTTACATTCATACGAGCCAACATTCCTTTGATACCACCATTATTATCTTTATTCAAAGGAGCCTGAGTTTACAAATCTTCACCTTGAGTTAACAAATTGAACTCTTGATTGTATGATTAATTCTCAATACTATCTTCATCTACAGCACTATCATCATTAGTAGACGTATTGGCAGGAGAAACTGCGTTCTCATCAGGTTCAGCAATAGCATTATCTTCATCACTGATATATTCATCAGACAAAATGTCCAGAGTTGGAGATGGATCATTGCTATTTTACTAAGAAGACTAAATGTCATAATCAAAACTAGAATCCTCAGATTTGTCAGAGTTATCTTAATCTCCACCTTCTTCATCATCCTATTGCTCTTCTTCAAACTAATCCAACATTGCACCTGAATGAGCTTATTTATTTCTATCACCATCAACTTGCACAACAGCAGTAGAACTTTCCTAATTAATATTCACCATTTCAGAGTTGGATCTATTCTGCAAAGATATCTTCAATCGCGCCTCTTCCATCTTCTCTTTAAATGATAAAGATTTTTGATTACTGTGACGTGCTGCAGTTTCACTATCTTAGCCATGACGCTTTTTACTACTCAATATAATACCATCGAGAAGAGACTTGGATTTGATCTTTTTGAAATCTGCCACCACCTCAACACTTGTGGATGCAGAGAACTTGGATATTAGAGACTTGACGTCGAACTTCTACTTCTTCACACTCTAATCTTACTGAAGCTAAGCTTACTTAGACCCTTCAATATTACTTTAAGGTACTTATATACTATACTCAACCTCCTCATCATCTTCTGCATCACCAAAGTCTTCTTAATTTGCATTATCTAAGGAGGAAGTTGTTTCATTCTAAAGACCAGTGTTACACTATCCACCACCACCACCACGGACAATCTTTATCATGTCTTAAAGTGTGATACGCTCATTAGCAGGCTCAAGAGTAAGCAATGCGGCTCTATTCAATCGAGCAGTTTATAATCTCAACTCTTCAAGCTTCTTCTTGCTCAGCTTCTTCTACTGCTTTCTGCCTCCTTTACGACTATTACTATCACTATCAATATCATCATTATTGGACTTTCTAGACTTTTTACGCAATGAAGACTTGCCTCTTTTCTTCACAGCTTTACCATTACTGGCTTCTTTATCTCCATCAGCCTCCGAATCTGATGAGGAATTATCATCACTAACTTCCATCCTCAAATGCAGATTATCTCTAGGATCAGAAACTGGTGCATTGTCAAGATCACTGTCAGAGTCAACTGTATCGGCAGAGAGAAAGAACTTGGGCAATTTCTTTAATAACTTTTACATCTTTCTGTCCCTCTTGGCAGAATCTACTGACTAAGAGGACTCTGTCGCTACTTTTTATTATTACTAATACGGGTGATTAGTCTGATCTTGAACATTCTCTTTATCGGCCAGTTCTTAGGACGACTGAGATTCCAGAGAGTCAGTTAAGTCACCATCATCATCATCGTGATCACTTCCACTATCAATATCATCAATTTCACTACCAGACACTGAGACACCCTTAATATTAGTATCAAGACCAGTGACGGACTATATATTCACCTCAGCCATACTCAAATACTTGTTGGCAATACTTTAAACTTTATAATCATCAACTCCAGCATCAGCATCATCATCATCGGTACTATTTTCAATTCTAAACTTGGACGCCATACTATATATACTGTAGCAGTACTTACTGACTTATTGATCCTATACGCACTAGTAATGACGACTATAAGCAATTATGTACAGAGTGGACGTGGTGAGTTAGTTCTCTGAGCAGTAAAGAGCCAGAATTTCTGAAACAGAAAAATCTCTCGCTGAGTTTCGCGTGGTTTGGCGCGTACGGCAATCTTTCTCGCTCTCTATACAGTACGATTATAGATTAGATAGATCTAGTAGAAAATGCTTACCATAATTGTAGTCGCTTGTCTACATTAATTAAAGTAGTAAAATAAAAATCAAGAATCAAACGTGAAAGAGAATGGTGCAGCCAAAAAGTATAGTTTTTCCTTGTGCTTTATATATCCCCTCTAACAAGGTCAACCGACAATCACCTTCAGTTCTTACCAGTGACTGAACGTTTGGCGACGCGTACGATGTTCTCAATGGTTGGCAGACTGGCATCTTCCAGGTTCTTGGCATACGGCATCGGGATATCAGCACCAGTTACACGCAAGATTGGACCATCCAGGTGATCGAATCCCTCGCCTTCACTGATCTGGGATGAGATCTCACTCCCCACACCAAACATTGGCCATCCACCTTCGACAGTGACGAGACGGTTAGTCTTCTTGATCGACTTCAGGATAGTGTCCATATCCAGTGGACGGATGGAACGCAAGTTGATCACCTCCGCAGATATGCCGTGCTTCTCCTTCAACAATTTGGCAGCCTCAATACAGTGACCGACTGGGCGAGAGTGTGCCACCAGAGTGATATCGCTTCCCTGAACTTCAACATTAGCTTTACCAATCTCCAGCACAAAATCGTCCTTCAAAGCCTCATCTGGCATAGGAAAACTGACACCGTACAGCAGTTCATTCTCCAAGAAGATACAAGGATTTGGATCGCGAATGCAAGCCTTCAATAATCCCTTGGCATCATAGGCGGACCATGGGGACACCACTTTCATACCGGGAACTGAGCCATACCATGCAGCAAAACACTAAGAATGCTGAGCTGCAACTCCACTGGCAGCTCCATTCGGTCCACGGAACACGATCGGCACAGTGGCCACAGCACCGCTCATGTACCTCTACTTGGCCGCACTGTTCACTATTTGATCAATCGCCTACAGATATGTTAACGTGACATTAAATAAAAGTTGAAAGTAGGAGCACAGAATTGCTATAGGGCGTACCTGCATGGAAAAGTTCCAAGTCATAAATTCACAGATTGGCTTGAGGCCGTGCATGGCAGCACCTACAGCCATACCGGCGAACCCACTCTCTGTGATCGGAGTGTCGATAACACGCTTTGCACCGAATTTGTCCAGGAGACCCTTTGAGATCTTATAAGCTCCATTGTATTGAGCGACTTCTTCGCCTAGAAGGAACACGGTAGGATCTCTCGTCATCTCCTCTTCCATGGCTTAGTTTAAAGCTTCGCGCACAGTCACCTACACTATGTCGATAACAGCAGATGTTATAAGTCGCGCATGGATACGATTAAACTATGTCATACCTATACTTGGGACTGACTTGCTAGTAGTCGCTTCTACAGATTCTTAACTCCACCAGCGGTAGACTTGATTAATCGGCCACTTTTGATCATCATCATTGTTGTGGTGTATTTTAGCTTTGCCTCTCGGAACGAAAAAAAGCTTTGACGATCAACACGCTGTTAAATCGCTACTTGGATAGAAAATACACTTTCAATAACTGTAAAAATTTAATCTATTAACTTTAATTATCATTTGATTGTCCAAGAATTCAATTAGGTGCTTGGTAGGATCTAAGCCATTCTTTAGTCTAATCGCCGTGTTAGCTTCCAAACGCTGGTAATAACCAAATTCTGAGTACACCATCTTCAGGATAAGTAAAGCGTTTCCTCTAACAAGCATTCAATACCGATTCTCCTGAGGATACTTCAGACCACATTACACGGTCATATTTGGTATCAAGCGGGACATATAAGGATACAGATTGAGGTTTATATGCACTACTACCTTCGAAATCAAAATCATCTCTATCAGCAAGAACTTCTTCAAGAAGATCCACCCAACGCGTCTACTCATCGACACTTTGTAACACGTCAAATCGCTATGGCAGAGGATATACAATAATAACAGGTAGCATAAGGGAGAATTAATATAAATCGCCTTCGCCGCACACATCTGGTTTATAATCAAAGCCAGCAGGTAAAGTAAATAGCGCTGTAGATAACGTCTAAGGACCGCTTTCTGTATTGGATAATTACTTCCTCAACCATTGTGCATTCTGCAAATTAATCTTCTTACCTCTAAAAGCATCAACTATCTAATTTTATTTCTATTAAAGAGCCTCAGACTTTTGCAACTTATTCTGCTGCTCGAGAGTGTAACGATCATACTACTTATTCACTTCTTGCATCAACGCAGTAAATTCTGATCGCTGGCTCTCATTAGCACGACTTAATGCAAACTGAATACATTGTTTAGACTCTTCAAACTTCTGCAGAGCCAACGTAGCTTTGGAATATCTATAACACGCTTTAAGAAGACTATTATCAAGTTGCTGTTTATCACACTCTTATGACGACGTGGCTGCACTCTATCCAATCTTGATAACCACACCGGAATCTAAAATACAACTCTTGTAATTTTGAAGCTCTAAATGCACTGCCGCTCTATTACTGTAGATCTGCATCATCAACAGAGTATCCACCTACTTTCTGTTATCATCTCTCTCTAGCAATGCAATACCTTTACCATACTTTTCCAGTGCCACAGTCAAGTATTGGCGATATTTTGACGCGTCAACGTTCTTCTATTTGAACTCCTTCTTGGCCTCGACGAAAATCTCATTACCACTCACCTTCCACCGCTCCACCACCTCTTGCACCGTCTCTCCTTCTATCAAGTCATCGCTCATTAACTACTGGAATGCTTATAGCTGTGGATTGTCTTTCATATCAGCAGAAGATGGTTTATTGCTCATAAATAGCGGGATCTGGTCCATCTCCTGTGCCCAGTTATCTTCACTCAGCGGCTACCAATCTGTACCTTTAGTTGCCATCATATGACCCAAGAAATCCATATCATCTTCTCCCTGATTCTACGCGTTATTTACCATCTTAAATTGATCAAAGCTGGGTGACTAAATAAACGTCTGATATAATTGGCAATTACGCTGTAAATCTTGCGAGGTTTAGAATTTTTCAGTTTTGATCAGTAGAACATTTTTCATTCCCGTTCAACGGTATTAAAAATGGAAAAATCAACATCCTTGCCCACAAGAAGTGAAAGCAGGACTTACTCCATACATGACCCACCTGGGTACATCAAGCCTTCTTTACAAGACATGCTCCTCACCGACATTACTGCTGAAGAGTTGTTGAAAATTGCAAAGCGACTTGGAGTGGACTATTTGGGACCATCAGCTGAATTTCCTTGCTCCTTCCCAAAATCTGGAAAACTTCATGGAAATAACAGGCGACTTATGGTCTCTCTCTCTTGTTGCAAGGAAGGAGATAATAACTCAAAGCCTGTCGACATCATCTTCCTCATCAACACTGGCTCTCCAAACACTTTTCTGTGTGAGAAAGCTATGGAGGCACTGGTTGGAAAGCCTGGATGCGATATTGGCTCGATGATGGATGTCATGATTCATTCCGATACTGTTATCACTTGCCATCTATCTCCTCATAACAAACATTTTTCGGATGTTAATGTGCTTGGAATGGATTTCTTGTCGGATAATATGCTCTCTCTATCGATGAATTATAAGAAGGAAACTTTTCAATTGACTTTATGAAATACAGAACCATTTGTCTATTGATGAGATACTCAAAAAGTTCTGTATGAAAATTGGTATCATTCGGTGCTCTAACTAGACTAAGCGCGTACTTTCTGAACAAAAAATTATATAGCTGTCCAAGCAATTGTCTTCATTATAGGGCTTGATGATTTCGTTGTTAAACTTTGCGATATGTTTAGTATCTTTCAATTTTTTTTACTAAAGCTTATCTTCTTGATTCCGGCTTATCGAATTTGAACAAAAGTTAAATACTGCAAGATGTAGATGATAAATAGTATAGTAGCTAGGAGACTCTTTAGATCGAATTGGATATAGGAGAGTTCTAGATTTTAGAGATCGAGACGAGGTGGAGGATGGTAGTGGCTGAATGGCGTTAATCCAGAGCCGGTGATTTACAGTTTGATCGGCGTCAATCTGCTGGTCTTTCTCGAGTGGTAGCGGCGAGAGTATAATGCTAAACGGAATGGTGATTACAGGGGATATAAGTAGATGCTGGATAATTTCACCGTGTCAGGGAGCGGGGTGTTGAGAGAGCATCGTTATCATACTCTGCTGACGTCAATGTTCTCACACAAGGATGTGCTGCATTTGGCCTTGAATATGGTGGGTCTTTACAGCTTTGGTCCGTCGCTAGCTTACTCAATCGGACTCAAAAGATTTCTCTTACTATATCTAGGTGGAGGACTAGCCTCATCAACCACATCCGCTCTCTACCACTATGGATCTGCTACTAATAATACTTGGCCGCAGGAGGTGCGTTCAATGGGTGCCAGTGGTGGTCTGATGAGCATGTTCACCAATTTCGCGCTCCTCTTTCCTCACGCGTAAGTCTGGGTGTTGATCTTCCCCGTGCCTTCCAGAGTGGCTCTTATTGGATTTGCGGTATATGACTTCTTTTTCATGGGTAGCGGTAGTGGCGGTGGTGGCACACGCATTGATCATGTTGGCCATCTGGGTGGATTAGCCTTCGGTGCTTTGTCAACAGCACTACTTTTCAGAGGTCGCATAAGATGGTGAATTTAGTCAATGTAATAGTGAAATGTAAAATGATCCATAAAAATAACTTCATTATTACTATTCAAAAACTTATTCAATCCTTCATGGCAACTATCATTGGAGGATAGTCATTCTTGCGCATAACGTTGTACCCAAACATCATGTTCGCATTCTGCAGTATCAGAGGGTAGTCAGTGTCTGAAGGCACTGGGCGAACATCTTTATCACTCATCAGTAGAGGATTATACGTCTGATTAATGTAACTTATAGAAGATGAATCTGATGTAACACGCGCCAATAGTCTACACACCATTCTGCGCTAGAAAGCAGGTCTCTGATCCAACATTTGATCAGGTGCAGACAATACGAATCCTACGCAACCGGAAAACCCATCTCGGCCTGTCATTGCGGCAGAGAAGTTATTACACGTCTCCCTGCACTGGCTCATCTGATACACATATCTCAGATCCAAAATGGCATACAGCTGATCGTCATTGAACGATTTATTAAACATGTATGGATTAACGCGTTTAGATGGATACGTGTAAATGAACTCTGTTCTATTCTTGTATGTGTATCCATCATTGCCACATTCAAAGTTGGTGTTCTGACACAAATGTCGACACTTTCCAAATGGACCACATGCTTGCTAATAGAAAAATTTCCACTACCCATTCCCGCACTCTCTATCAATGTATGGCTCACCGCCGTGCGGACAGATGGACCAGTAATCTTTCTCCATAGTCTGCTTGCCGGAACAACGCGTAGGCATATATACAGACCACTCGCACTTGAACTCCATCTCTCCAGCGTCTGGATCCCATTTGATCATCTCTAATTCATTTCGCTTGCGCGGTATGAACACGTCTCGCAGCAAGGTCCAGAAAGTATCATTGTTCTACACGGCGAAGAAGATAAAAAAGCCTAATACAGCGACCAGAGCTACACCAACAAAAATCTATGACGCTGATAGAGCAGCTACCCAAGCAGCACTAGCTTAAACTATGGCACCTACTCCTTGAGAAATCAATGGAGCGAGACTGGTCTTCAGTGCCTAGACAACTTGGACAGCCAGCCAAGATAACAAACCAGCATTAATCACCTAAAATGATCCAGATATGCCCATTATAGCCTATTGCTTGGTATTACTTCCCTGATCAATAGGAGTCTATCTCTCATTCACAAGAGGAGCGATGGCTTTATCAATATTATTATTCGCTGCAACAATCAAATCGATCGCAGCATTAGATTACTTGTATTGAGTGTCAAAGCAATCGCCAATTCGATAGCACGGAGACCCAATGATACACTTTTAAAAGGCAAAATCATTTTCAATTCCAGACAGTCCAGATGTGCACTTGGTATCCTCTCTTACAAACATGTTGAATCTGCTGATATTACCATCAGCGACAGGAGTAGTCAGATTCACATTACAGATATCCAGTCTCTATCTGGCTTCGTGACATATGCCGGGATAGAGCGTAAAATTATGCGTCAAAGTTTTGGTGACCACCTCCCTAAACTCACTCACCGTGATATTTCCATCCTAATTACCATCAAAGATATTTGTAGATTAATCTTTATAGTCTTGAACCAGCGCTTTAAACAGAGGATCCATCGACGCGTTCTTGGGCGATTCCAACTGTTCCATGCCAGCCTGCAGTTGCTCTACAGTAATCACCTCAGATTTATTGGGCGTGATTTTGTTGAATGTCTTATTCAGATGTGCGTCCAACTTATCTTGGTCACTATCAAATAGAATTGCAAACAGATTGGTTGAGGTGTTGGCATATTACTAGTTGTTTATCGTTATCACGCTCAAGAAGTGATTCTCCTGCGATGGCGTCTGGAAATGCTTAGTCTGTGTGGGCAGAGTCAATGGCAGCAGTGGAGTATCATTTGCCAGTATATATCCACACACGGATATCACAACAACAGCAACAAGTTTTTACGCGTACATTGCGATTCAATAGACTAAAAATGTATTACTATGCTAGGACAACAGTAAAATAGTGAAGTGCGGTAGATTGTGATCAAGTCACACACCAATGTTACCCCTTAAATATGTCACCGGAGATGAGTTAATACCTCAGATTGCAAGGTCGATCTAATGATGTAAATAGAAACGCTATTTATGATTTTAATTTCGTATTCAGTTCCGGATATGTCTAGAATCGTGCAAAGCTATCTAACGACTTGACGAATTGAGTGAAATCAATATTGTACTCATAGTGTGTAAATAAGTTGCAGTTGACGCCTATGTTGGTCGTCAGTCATTAAAGACTTATCCTATCGATTGTACTGTTGTATATGCTTATCACATACCACCAATAAGCATTAGTTTGCGTCTCGATGGCGTATGACAGCCATGAATAGATATAGGCGCGCCACTTTGTAATGAGACAATGTACTGTCTAAACACGCGGTCCTATGTCTGCATTCACAAGCTTTCATAATCCCACTCCTTATGGTGGCTTTATAAATAATTTTGTCTCCTTTTCATTTTTAATTAAACACACAGTAAATGGATATAGAAAAGTCAACTGAAAAGCTGGTCAGTACTTAGGCAGTTGATGCTGATGAGTTTCAGCCTATACAGCCATTATCCTGGAACGACTTTAAGATACGAGCCTCAAACATTCGTCATGTTTTTGGCACTCCCGATGGTGATGGCGGTAATCTGCATATTCAAGTGGGTACATTTTTGTTGTTTTACGCTGCTGTGTAACATTTCTGTGATCTGGATGCTTTGTGGAGTAGGATTGCGGACAAGTATTTTGATGATTCAAATGATCAGTTCTTACTAATGGTAGTTGGTGGCTTCTCGGTTACATCTTTGGCTTACTGGGTGGCAGCTGCTGTGTATACAGCGCTTGAATTCTGGCCTGGTGCGTCGCAATACAAGTTGTAACCTGAACGCAAAACTTCATGGTAGGATATAAAATCCGCTGCTGTGAATGTTTTGCGCAATCAGTTGGTAGTTAACCTTCCACTTACTATTTTATATTGGCTAGTTATGACTCGCGTCGACTGGTCATTATCCCAGCCATTTCCGACCGTATGGCGCTTAATTCTGAACATTCTGGTCATTGCTACAGTTGACGAAGTACTTTTATACTTCTTCCATCGTCTGTGTCATACTTAGTAATTCTGGCGTTTCCATAAGATTCATCATCAGTTCAAGTCTCCAACGGGAACAGCTGCTGTTTCAGCCCATCCAGTTGAACATTTATTGGTTAATACTCTTCCAATGCTGGTCGGCCCAATGATAATGCGTAGTCACTTTGCTTTAGTGATTATATGGATTTGTGCTGCTCAAATAGCTGCCATACACGCTCACTGTGGTCACAAGTATCCATCAATGGATACCCCGGCTTTACACGACATGCATCATCGCGTTGGTTACTGCAATTATGGTCCTTTTGGAGTTCTAGACAGACTATTCGGAACTTACAAACAGCCTCCACCCTTAACTGAATTGAATAATATCAAGTGATTTAAATTTAATAGCGTTTTCTTAATACGTTATTTAATCATTCAAGTATTTGGATGTTATCTTTAATATCGGGCGAGATTTGTTACGATTGAGAACCTTGAGTTCAATAACAATAATGTGCTGTAAACAGCGTTAATTAAATATAATAATTCAGCTTCAGAGGGACATTACTGCAAACAGTGGTCCGAGAATACTTGAAACGCATATCTCGATGAATGATCAAATCACATCAGATCGCGCAAATAATGACAAATTTGTGAAATTTTCAATCCATTTACATTTTAGTGGCTGTCATCGGATCGATCGATTGAATTCGTAAATACTTGCTCCACTTACATTAGATAAGTTATATCCTGCCTTAAATAACTGCAAGCCTCTACCGGTATTTCCTCCTCTTCTCTAGCAAACTCCGCGTATATCGATAAGAATGAATTGCGAGTCTCAAGCGTGTGTAATAGTGTTGACGTATGTATTTCCTGCTCTGGGTGTGATAACTGGAACTTTAGTCAATCTCTCAGCGCTGCCTTCGATATTGAAGATTCATAGATTTATGACTCGCCAGTTCAAGTCGGCGGTGTTGCTGAACGATATCGATGCTGACAAGAGACCTGTGATGATAAATCCTCTGCCATATGCGTTCCAACTTCCGAATGCTCTCGCTTGGGTCTTTTACTCTTTTGTTGTCAAAGATTACTTTATCGCTGCTGTCAATTTTCTTGGATGTATACTCCCCGTCTACTATCTAGTGATGCTCCAAGTTTACGGGTCGTATTTGATAGTCGCCTAGAAGAGAAGTGCTAACTCTCTTGGTATGGCCAAAATGTAGAGTATCAGCGAAGATGCTTTGAATCCGCGCGGCTCCACACAAGTAATGATTGAAGATGATCAGTAGTAGTCGCAGGCGACCGCTGTTGATGTCAAATTGGTGTCTGGTTAACTGGCGTAGAGTTTATTAGTCACCACCGTGACTTTTGGTATCAATCTGATCTTGGCTATTGTTGTATTTATTCCCCTAACTCCAAGAGAAAATGCTGAGTAGTACTTTGCCGCCAGAAAGATGATATTCGGAGTGGCGTCTCTGATATTTCTAACCTTCTTGTACGTAGCTCCGCTGTCTGTATTGTATAGAATTCTCAAGTTGAGATACGAGTCCAAGGTGCGCGAACTCATCTACATTCCGCTGGCGATTGCCATGATTATGAATGGCTCCTTATGGTCTGTTTACGGTTTTGTTCTCAATGATTATTTCATCTGGTTCCCGAATGTTGTCGCTGTTGTAGTTGGAGTTTTGCAGGTAGTTTTGGTGTTCATTTTTGGTAAGCCTCCGCCAGTGCACGAGCTTTGATACTTTGTAAAATTGCGATATAGTTTTGCTTTACACGCGCTTGTAATTTTTTATGACGAGAATCTCAGATCCCAGATCGCGCTACTTCTCTTAAGGCGCCAACTCATTTTTCACCTTTTGCTTTAAAATAATTTTAATTTTTGCTCCCTCAATATAAATTCTTCCGCCAGCCACCAATTGTATTAAAAATGCTTGTAGAGTGTGCATCTTAAGAGTGTTTTATTGTGCTGAGGTATGTGATTCCGTCGCTGGGCTCAGTGACCAGTGCTCTGGTGTATTTAGCGGCGATGCCTGTCGTTGTGTAAATGATTCGGTATTTGCTGACGTACAAGAATACGGCTGGCCGTATGTTGGTGCGCCCTAAAATGATTAATCCTCTCCCCTATGCACTTTAGCTTGGTAATGGCCTCGGTATTACTTTTTATAGTGTAGAAAAGCAGGACCTGTTTCTATCCTGGGTCGGCTTTATGGGTATATGTACTGGCATTTTCTATGTAATTGGACTGGTTGCGTATGGATTCTTCATTTATAACGATGATCTTAGCGATGGAGTGGCACCTCAAGATGAAGACATTCCGCTGCAGGCTACCAATGGCTTAGACTCGTAAGATGATTAAAATGCGGATGGTGATGAGAAGAGATAGTATCGCTCATTGTCCTCGTAGAATTAGATTAAAACATCGTCTGAACCACGCTACGATCCACAGCTCATGATGAAATAGTTAAAGGCCGCCGTGGCTCTGGCTGTATTTGGTCCTGCCATTGCTCTAGTGGCATAGCTCGTGGCTTTAAATGCCTTCCGAGACCCAAAATATGATCAGGGTAGAGCCACGTTCATGGGATCGATCAGCGTCTCCTTTTACACCATAATGCTGGCCAGTCCTCTTACTGTCATTCGGCGTGTCATTAAAAATCCAGAGCAGACTTCAAAATTAATTTACGGTCCTCTTGCATTCACGTATTTCATTAATGGCTCTTTTTGGGCGATTTATGGTCTGGTCATTGCTGATTACTTTATCCTACTTCCCAACTTGTTTTCAGCTTTGAATGGATTAGTGTAATTGGCTCTCCTTTACTTGAATAGAAACAAAGTGGTCCCAGTGTCTGATGAATAGGCGAATGTTTGATTATCTGAGCAATTATCTTGATTTTAGAGCTTGATGATTTATACATCGTATGGTATTTTTTATTTATTTTTTATAAAGTGCAACATATTAGTCCCACGACAGTTTGATATCTTTACTACATTCATAAAGACTGCCGGCGTTCATACTATGACTGACGTCTAACCGGAGTGAACCGCGTTTATCCAGGACTCTGCCACTTCCGATTGAACATGATGTGGCGATTATAATACTTATGAACATCGAATGATTGTCTGAGATAAACTGAAACTTCATTAATATTAATATTGGGATTTTCTTATGAATTATTGGCCACCAGTGAATGAACCACGCGGTTTTATTTAAGCACTGCTGCGCCACTTTAATTTTCAGCCGGTGATATACTAAGCGATCCCCATAAAAAGCTTTCTATCTGATTAATGTTTCCTTCCTTTTTGATATTATCATTTTATCAGAACAGTAACAGCAATTTAAAATTGAAATGTCTTCCGAAGATTTTGATTCTGATATCCGGGGTAGAACCGTGGGAAGTAGCGAGTTGAGAAACTGTATCATTGCTGGTGGCGGTCCGTGTGGTCTCCTGACAGCTATCAATTTGCTGAAAGATGGATGGAATGTTACATTGCTGGAGAAGGGCGATGAGTTGACCGAGGCTACTCGAGCCAAAAGCTGGATGATTAGTATCGCCTCTATTGGGCAGCAGGCGCTATCCGAGATTGATGGCCTCTGGGATTAAGTGAAGGTCGCCGTGTAAGAGTCCAAGTAGATCAATATGCATTTTGGCAAGATGAAGTTTGAAATCAAGTCTGAGAGCGCCCTGGTTGATAGAAACAATTTGGTGATAAAGCTATTGGATTTTCTGAAAGCGATGCCTGAGGCTGCAGAGAGACTTACGTTGAGATTCAATTGTAAAGTGGCGTTCGTTGATGGTCGCGAAAAATCTGTGTGGATTAAGGTGAGGGATGAGCCATTGTAGCCGCTGACTTATGATCTTCTGGTCGGTGCAGATGGTACATATTCTATGGTTCGCAACTCTTTATTTTCTCAGAGTCCACAGTACCACTTCTCGCAGAGTGATATCCTCCAAAGTATAAAGACTATCTTTATCAAGTGTCCGAAGGGCATAGATCCGTCAGCAATGACCTTCTTTCCAAATGTGGTTAAGGGATGTAATGCTATGATGCTTCCTTCTGATGGCGAGTATTTGAACTTTATAATTGGCTCATCGGATGAGAATATTTTAGATGAGAGATTTGTCACGTCTGATCCTTTGTAACTACAGAAATTGTTGAATAATGCATCTGCCAAGTTGAATCTGTCTTTGGAGGATTGCGAGAATTTATCGAAAGCCACCTGGTATCAAACTTAATAACTCACTTGCTATCCGTATCACTTGGGCTAAAAGTATGGTAGTGCTGTCCTAGTTGGTGACGCTGCTCATGCAACCAGTCCTGGCATGGGTATGGGATTGAACACTGCCTTGGTTGATGCAAGCGTATTGTCTCATTGTCTACGCGATAACAACGGTGAGGATATTGACGCTGCGTTGGAGGCGTATTCTGCTAAACGCATCAAGGTTGGACACGCGTTAACTTACCTATCCTTCAATATGATGCCATTATCTGCAAGTCGTATGGCATGGACGTAGACCAAGAATTATTTGAGAAGATTGGCTAAATAGTTAACCGGCGAGTGGGTAGATGGTCCCGTTGCTGAAGAAGTTGCGTAGTAAGGCTGGTATATGGATGAGGCGTTCACCCGTGCCATGAAACAAGGCGGCGTAAAGGAGAATGCTGAAAGCAACCAGCGCATCATGCAAAAGCACATGTGGCGCAAGATTGGTCTTATTCCACACTCGGAAAAGAGTCTCAAGGCTGCAGAGTAGAGATCTCTGCTATTGTCCCAGGATATTCACGACTTGAGTGGAAAGACCAAGAAGTGAATTCACTGCGGTATGTGAAAGTGCTTTTGTCGTTCTGTCGCGTTCGCGATGATGGGACTAATGAAAGTTGATAATATTGCAGTTTAGAGCCAAGAATAAAGATTTAATTAGAATTATATGATAAGGCTAAATCTTCTTTTCATAGTTGTTGCTATATAGATAGTAGAATATGCTCTGTTGACACTATCAGTGGTGGCAAAAGACCGTCTGTTCTTCGCTTCGTTCGTTTCGAAAGCGTCCTTCTTGACTTTCTTCTTCATACTCCCTTTAATCTAAGTACTTTATCTTGACATAGTACCTATTGTAATTTAATTTGAACAAACTATAATTATCAGTCACAGGGAGTTAGTATAATGGATCTGTATATTTCTTCTGATGGTCAAGTTTCTATTTGTGCTCATCAAGACACATCTGCTAGTTCGTTATCATCTTCGTCTGCTTCTGCTGCTGCATAGAGTGATGTGTTGACTATTTCTGCTACAGAATCTGATCTGCAATTCAAACTGGAATAAATTCATGATGACTTTGCACCACTCACTTCTAGTAAATATGTGGTTGAGGAGCGAATTGTATGTATTGCTGGATTCGTGCATCTTGGATTTGCTAGTTTAATCTTCTATATCAGTGAAGCCTAAAATATTTGCCAGTCTCCTCTAAATATAATCGGTGGTTCTAATAACGCAACATCAGCATCTTTATCAATCTAAAGATGCGTGAAGGCTGGCTCTTAGAACATTCATAAACAATAGTTTCTTACTCTATCTCAAGAGTAATTGCTCCATGAAACTGTATAGAATGTGATTAGTATTCTAGAATCTGGTTAGATTTACTTTAGTGATGATTATGACTTGACTTGCAGCATTTAAGTGTTATTATCATAATAAAATTAACATGATGGAGATTTATATTGGTGGAACAGATTTTTATAAATCCCTCTGACTCGAGCCATCATGGATAATCCTTAGTTGATATAGTTTTAGAGGAAACTGATTTGTGGATATGTTAATTGTATACCTGTACAAGATTAATAAATCTCCTCTAGTACCGGTAATTGTAACAATAAGTTCTAATCCGTGTATTTAATAAGTAGAATGTCACGTAAAAGAGCTGGTACACGGTACACTAGGCGTGGAATAGATTTGAATGGATACTGTGCAATGATGGCTGAGACTGAGGTGATTTTGGTAAAGTAATTGTCCAGTTAGTTTATGGAATTATCGTCATTTGTAATACTTCGTGGTAGTGTGCCATGGATTTGGCATCACGAAGTTGATCTCAGCTATAAACCACCACTTGTTGTAAGGTCAGAGGATGATTAGACTGTACAAGCGATGAAGATGAGTTTCTAAATGGTTCAGAATGAGTACCCGGATGTCCGTGTGATTAATCTACTGAATACTGCTGGATATGAGGCTCAGCTGCGTCGCGTATTTTCTGATGCAATGTCTAAGCATCTGCCGGATGTGCATCATCACGCCATAGATATTAATAGTGGCGGTTTCCAAATGAAAGATCTCCTCGAAAATTTACGTCATTCTGCTGGCAATTAAGGTTCTGTATTTTCAGTTAGAGTTCCAGTATCCAGCGGTGGATCTAGAATGAGAAGACGGAGTTAAACAAATAGCAGTAGTGGTAGTAGTACGGTTCAAGGGCCGTCTTAAGCATAATAGTTGCTTAACGTGAAGGTGAATAAGATATAAAAGAGCATGTTCAGATTGAATTGTCTCGACTGTCTTGATCGAACCAATATGGTGATGTTTGTGGTGGCCTCATACCTCTTGTCCTCCGAGATTGGTGGTGCAGATCACGTTCATTCTGTTAGAGATTTAGAGTACAATCTGAATAGCCACTTTGGCGGAGATTTCATATAAAAATGGCGCAATATTTGGATTGATAATGGCAATGCACTGGCGCTTTAGTACACTGGCACTGGCACTTTACATTGCTCCTTCATCAGGTAACCACTTACTGGTTGGTCAATACTTGGTCTTCTGATGAATTTACTAACTCTGGGTCTGTATGGGAAGCTGAGACCGAAATTGCTGACCATGTTCAAAATGCTGAGTCGATATTACATGAACAACATTGCAGACTCGTATAGACAGGACGCGTTGGATCAGTTTTTGGGTTATCATCGAGGCAGCGACGGTGGTAATGATGATGATCACGAATTATACTCTCCTTCTACGTATGCCATAAGATAGTAATCGCTATAGAGGAGATAATCATTGCGAGTGCTTAAACCAAATGTATTTCGCAGATCTAGTTAGCTTTAATGGCCAATGTCCTTTTCATCCATAGTATCACTATGTGTATATGTGCCTTGTTGGATAGCTGTGACAATCACTACTCTGTTTGGTCTATTTCTCCGCCACTTTGCTCCGAGATAATTGCGCTCAGTCTATGACTACATTGGGGCAACAGCGATTCTGATCATGTTATCCATTTGGCGCCTCTTTGTCCTTCCCTTTGTCATATTTGGTCAGCCTTATCAACTGTCACATTAAACATTAGAATCTCGTTAGTTATCATCTTTGGAACGTTTATTCCGCTGGCGATGGAGTCAACCTCGCAGTGGTAACACCGCCTGGGAAGGTGATGATTTTATCATTGATTCATGATTATGAACATATAAAGTAATTATATCATTCTTCTTTGATGTTCTTCATAACCCTCTTGATTTAAAGTGTAGTTGGCGACTGACGTAGTTTAGATCTTCTCGCTCGCGTTTCTAACTCTCTCTCTCTCTCTCTCTCTCTCTCTCTCTCTTCTTTCAGCCAAGTGCGTATCAAGTTGTCTGTCTACAGCGTCTTCTCGTTCTTATTCCACGTACAGTACATTAAAATAAAATCAAGAGTCGGATATAATTAATTTGAGTCATAATGTCGTACGATAGAGCATTGACAGTCTTTTCGCCTGATGGTCATTTATTCCAAGTTGAATACGCTTTAGAAGCGGTTCGCAAGGGAACATGTGTGGTAAGTTACATGCAATATAAGTGCCGGTCTAATAATACGCAAGTCATTATTAATATTCTATGTAGGTTGGTGTTCGCGGTAAAGATTGCGTAGTGCTGGGCGTTGAGAAAAAGTCTGTGGCTAAACTGCAAGAGTCCAAGACTATAAAGAAATTGGTCATGTTGGACAGACACATTTGTATGGCATTCGCTGGTCTGTAGGCTGATGCTAGAGTTCTGATCAACAAGGCCAGAGTGGAGTGTCAGTCGTTCCGTCTCACGCTAGAGGATGCGCCTTCGACCGAGCAGATTGCCAAGTACGTGGCCGGTGTCTAGTAGAAGTACACTCAGAGTGGTGGTGTGCGACCATTCGGCATCAGCACACTAATCATGGGTTTCGATCTGCAGAGTGATAGCGGTTCATCCACCGAGGCCAAGTTGGCTCCAATGTTGTATCAGACCGATCCAGCTGGTGTATATACTCTGTGGAAGGCGGCAGCGATTGGCAGAAATAGTAAGACTGTGCAAGAGTTCCTGGAGAAGAACTGGACCGACTCTCTGAACAAGGATGAGACTGTGGCACTGACTGTGAAGGCTCTGCTGGAAGTTGTGCAGACTGGTGCAAAGAATATTGAAATTGCTGTAATGACCGCACCTTCTGCAGACTCTAAGCGCCCGAATGAGGGAGTGATCTCAATGCTCAGCGACAAGGATATTGAGCAGTTGGTCAAGTCAATTGAAGATGAGAAGGAGCGTGAAGCTGAGGCCAAGAAGCAACGTCGCGGTACTCAAAGTGCAGCAGCAATGGAGACTATGTGATTATGAAAACAACTTGCTATCGAATTTTACTGTTGTTTTTCCCTTAATTATTTATTTCAGAAGTGTCAACAATACTAAGCAGATCGAACTGAAAGATTGACGCGAAACATGAAAGCATATAGCGAAATTTAAACGTTTAATGTTACAATGAACAATCAATAAGGATGCTATCGCCTAGAATATGAGTGCCCATACTGCTAATAATGAGAGCCTTGCTAGTGTTATTATTAATACGACCGATTAGAGTGGTGTTGATGGTGTGACTAACGAGAACGTGCAGGCATATAAGGTGGAGGAACTGGCGAAATCAGCGGTGTCGCCTGATACTGAGGATTGGGCTCATATAGAGTATCAAAGAACACGTCCTCCTATTCCTATTCTTTATCTTCTTCTTTATTGAAACCTTGATCGCGGACATTCTCCGCTGATGAAGAAGTTTAGTAATCTACAGGCGATGTTGACTGCTCCAGCTCAGACTATTATAATGCTTCTTCTCCTTCTTCCATCATCGTTTAGTTTCTTACTCGCTCAGTTAAAAGACAACCGAACAGGACCTTTCCTTTCTAGTTTTTCCATTTGCATTCTACTTGTTATTTGACTGAGCAACACATTTTGGCATAAGTTGCGAAATGTGTGTTGATATATTAATGAATAGCTAAAGGGATGATAAGAAATTATATATATATACACCTGAATTATAGTGAAGGATTGTATTTTAGTTTCAGCCTTGTCTGATTAGCTATTCTATGGTATTAGATAGATTTACTTTACTCATTGTCGGTAACGTTATCTATCCACTATATGAAGCGTGTGATGAAGAAATATCATGACGGGCGGTCATAATTACATTGATGATTGTCATGAATTTTTATCTGATGCTTACTTATTGCCTTATTTACTTACTCTATAAAAGTATGCTCTTATGCTTATGCCACGTAGCGTGTAAAAGCTTTACGCGTTTTCACCTTCTCGTTCATTAACACGCGTTTAGCTTTTCCTCCAATTGTCGTCTTTGATCAATCTTTTCCCCTGATCAGTTTGCTTTATAATCACTTTAATAAGCTAGTTTATTCATTATTGTAAAGTTATCTAGATAAACTGATTTAAAAATGACAGAATAATTATAAGGAGGTGGCAATAGAGAGACACTATTGGAGGTGAATGATAATGATGCCGAGTTTGATTATAATTCAAAGTATCCACGACTATCCTTTAGATCATCAGTATTGCTTGCCCGTAAGTCAACGCTGAGAAAGGAGTTGCTATTCCTGCACAATATATACCGTTGTAGCGATACGAACAGATTGCTATAATGCTTCATATAGCTCATGCTCATACATCCTATATTTTATTTCATCCTAACTCTATGCTGTGGATCATTGCTCTTTGCCGTGTCTCCTCACGTTGCAATGTCTACGACAACATTCCCCGCGGTGGCTTTCAGCATATTTATGATATATGTCGCTTTTATTGCACTGTTGGATCCTGCGGCTGCACTGATTTACGCGTCTTTTGAATTGGTATTTGGCATTGGATTCTCATGGCTCTTCTATCACATTCTGATTGATGAAGTGACTTTGGGGAGAGGTCCTGTTAACACCATCCCGTCATATTCCTACTTTTTATATGCATACTTTATCGCTTTTGGTGCTGTGATCATGTCGCTCATGCTCTGCTATGTTTGCTATTTACATTTTGAAGTTGATCATAAGGGATAAACGTCTTCTCTGAGGTAATCTTCATGGCAGCAATAATAATCTACACTAAATTCAAATATGTATGGTGTCAACAAGGTACAGAGTTCTAACATTTCGCGCGATAGATAATTGCTCAAAAGACTGAATAGTAGAAAGCTTCGATCTCTAGTCTGGAAATCTTATGCCAGTCCAGTGTTAAGTCTATACCTGAGCTATGCTTTGATGTGGAAGTTGCCGCGTTTTCTATCCAGATTTGGTGCTCCTGCAAGGATTATCTCATTTTTTGATCGCTCTGAATTAAGATTGTTGTTGGATGAATCTACATAATCATAATCAAGTACCAATGTGGAAGAATAGGGAGATGAATTGGATGCTGTTGATATTCAGGAGAGCTCTATAGGTGGTAGTAATACATCGACATTGTCTCCAATAGCATCAACTTCATCATCTTAAAATATCCAGTAGCAATCCTAGTGCGATCCGCTGTTGAACACCTCAGACTTGACATTCTTTGAAGAGTGAGTATTAAAAATGTAATAAAATAATTTCAATTCCATTTTTTTGCTTCAATTGGTAATGAATAACAGTATAGTTTGAGCAGTATTCGACCACCCACATCCATCCATCCATCCCCGCATCTCAATCCTCACAGTATAGTTCAATTCACCTTCTTCTCTTCAAGCACCTCTTCACCAACTTGCTTTCCGATATAGAAAGCTTTGCGGATGACGGCATCGTAAATACCATCTCCCAATGTGCCTACAATCAGCAGAATAGTTCTCAAATTGACGCCCAGTACGCACTCAAGTCCCACTAGGTATCGTGTGGCAGGTACACTAGCCTCAATGGCATCCTTTATGCTCAGACTCACGAATCGTGTAGGAATGCCAAAGTCACGCATCATCGTCACCTTGACCTTGATCGCTTCATAAATGTCATGGTACCACGTATCAGCAATCAATTTCTTATCCTTTGGTATTTTCTAATAAGCATTGTTATTCTGCACACTAGCCTTATCGAAAATGGGAGTAAACACCGCACCTACACAAATAGTACAAATCACTTTCAATAATTTAGAATAAATGTACGAAATTAAAGCAAATTTTACCTGGCTTGATGATGGAGACTGCAATGCCCTGATTCAGCACTTCTTGACGCAGAGAATCCGCAATAGCTTCCATACTATACTTGGTGGCCGAGTAGACACCCATTGCAACTATAGAAGCAGTGCCGCTCTAACTACCAATAAACACCACACGGCCACTTCCACCTTTACTTCTATCCCCTGCATTCTACTCAGACTGCACAGTATACTTGCGGATGAGAGGTAGAAACGCTTGAGTGATTCTCATCACACCAAACAGATTGATATCAAACACATTCTGAACATGCTTTAAATCTTCCATCTCAAGTGGACATGCAAAGCTGACACCAGCATTATTCACAATGGAGATGAGCGATGCATTCTATTACGTACACACCTCCTCCACTCTCTTCACAGCCTTGTCAATAGTGTCCTGCTTCACCACATCGCACATTAATGGCACAATTTTACCTACACCTATATTGATAGAATTAGTAAATTAAAGTTCAAATGTATCGCAATACCTTGGAATATACCATTTCTGACTGATACTAGAGACTTTTCAGCAATAGATCTGAACAACTGCACCAGTCGTTCTCCATCTTCAGGTCTGCGAACACAGGCAAAGACCAGGTATCCGGAACTTGCTAAATAAAGCGCTGCATCAGCTCCAATACCTGAACTGCAACCAGTAATCAGAACCGCTGCCTAAGTAGGAACTTGGCCTTGAGCATGTGCTAGAGCAGGACTATTACGGTTGAAGCGAATCACCAGGCCGGGTAGAATATAAGATAGAAGAGTGAACAACACACCACGCCAGAACAGATACAGTGAATAGAGACGCAGCGTAACTTTGACACCCATACTCTAAGTTTAAACTTGTTCCGTAGCCATCTTATCCTCACCGTAATCCTCAGAAAATCCTGATTGTTATTGCAATTGTAATGGTGAAATGAATGAACTGATGAGAAGCGTTTCGAGTTTGAAAGTTGATTGCGACAACTTTTTATTCCGTCGAGAGGAAGAGAATTCACGCGCGTTTTCGTTTTGAATTGTCGACATCACCTGTAATTGTGTGTAGACGATATATATATTCAACATTTGAAATATTCAATGGCAGACCGTAAATAAACTAATCACGATAATTAGTCAACATACAAAGACGTTTAACAAGTAAGAGTGTCCAATCTTAAAAAGCAAATTATTCATAGATATATATATGTTTGTAGGGTGGAGATACAAATTTTAGAAGGAAGTTTAGTGTTGCAGATTATCAGAATGTGGGCACTGGAGATGACACTGAAGAGTTGTAGTAATAATAAGCATCAACGCAAATTCTAAAGCCATCTGAATTTACTCTATAGACGGGACTTAATCGCCCGTAGATTTTGCCTGATAGTGCTACAGCCGTGGGGAAACGCGCCGGATAATCGTATAAATCGCTTCAACCGGGATTCTACTGCAAGCTGTGTGATCAACTGTTCAAAGACAACAACTCGTATCTCGACCACTTGAGTTCGCGCTCTCATCGGGACAAATTGTCTGCTCTATCGGACGCGCCAATTCTGAACTCCAGTGTGAAACGGCGACGGGCCACTGTGCAGGATGTGTTATAGAAATTGGAAGAGTTGAAGGCGCGAAAATTGTAATAATCTGCTCAGAAGAATACATCGTTTGATTATGAAGAGCATATCAGAGGTCTGGTGGAGAAGGACAAGTAGGAGATGTAATAGAGGAAATTGAAACTGAAAGAGTAACGGAAACGACTTTTGGCTGACGATGATGCGATTGTCCAAGATTCCCAAGATAACCACGTGGCTTAAATGATGGGTTTTGGCTCTTTTAAAAGTACTAAATCGTGATAATGTTAATCTTTATATGTATAAACGTGCAATTACATTTACTATATCATGGATTGTGTCATAATAAATTGGCTTGATTATGCTGAATCTGGCTCACCCATTAATTTTACCTTGTTTGAAACACGGATGTTCCTATTATTTTAATCATGTACCGAGCATTATCTGCAGCGAGTTATAGTAGTGAAATTAATAGAGCTATCGATTTTAATTTCACTCTAAATAATAAATACTGTTTTCGCACTTTATTCAAGTCTAAATTCTTGGTTGTACTCTACAATAATACGCGTCAACTATTCGCTCATCCAAACGTACTGCTATTCCTCTTTTGATCACTGTTGAAAAGGAAACTAGCTAAATATGAAGCTGTGGACAAATTCAGAATTTGAGAATCATCTTTAAAATGGATCATAGGATATTGATGCCAGTAGTCTGAGAAGAAAGATTGTACTTTATAACCATGCTAAAGCTTCACTGTTCATGTTATAGGTGGGCTTAAAATTGCGCGTTCCGACTTATACTTACTCTACTGCTTGTTATATTCTGCACTAGTTCTATGTTCACCTTTCGCTCTAGAGATTAGATAGGAATGATAGAAGCTCTAAGAATAGCTAAAGCGAGGACATTTTCAAAATGTATCATATCTATGAAATAGGCGCTGCAGCATTATTTATCGCGTGCAAGTTGGAAGAGTCTATACGGCGTGCTGAAGATTTCGTTACGGCCGTGTGCCGCGTGGCTCTGAAGAATGAACATTTTCGTATTTAGCCAGGTGATGTGCAGTCGTAGAATGAATTTAGAAAATGGATGGAAGTGCTATTGCGCGTAGAAGATGTTATTGTGGCGGATGTTCTGGGCGTGAGTTTTTGTGAGTTTGGAATGATGCGAGGTGAGTTGAACGTGCCATTGACTGAGAAGATGAGCTTAAATGTTGATACATCGGATTCTTCAGGTATATATCGAGTTACTTTTTAAAAAAAAGTTAATGGACACGACAGTAGCGGTATGGGTTATCCTCATGGATACATTGAGTTTTTGGTTGAGCGCGTCTCGAATGCCGGTCTCTTGTAATAGTTGGATGAACATGTGGGTTGGCACTACTAGCTATAGAAGACTACGTGGACTTTTGTATCAGATTTCCTGAGGACACCAGTGATTTGTAGATTTTAGCCTTATGTAATTGCATGTACAGCTCTGATACTCGCTCAATCTAGATTAGTTACTCAGATAGTACACATGTCTTCATAGATCATCGCCCCTACTGATGGTGCTGATACCGGTGAACTGGCAATTCCTATTGAAGAAAGCGCTGTTAGCTTAATCAAAGCTTTTGGTCTCCATCTGGCACAACAATGGTGCAAAGTACTCAATATCACGTATGATGATTATGAAGAAGGTGTTAAGATTTTGAAAGAAGTCTACTCTAACGCAGATATAAGAAGTACGCTTGAAGGTGTGTTCTAATCACATCTGGCCGGATCTTAAATGTTTAATATTCTCAAAACTATCAAAATCTAATTGCCAAGTCCATACATTGAAGAAGAAGGTGAAGTGGAATGATACTTGCAACGCAAAGATATATCTTTTTTTAAATATCACTATCCATTGCGTAGAGATTCCAATAACATGCATGCTTTGCATATTTCATTACTGGCAATCATTCCACAGCGAGAACAGGTCCTCAACTTGCTAACCGGTGCCGACTTATTACCATCGGAAGACTTTTAATGCATCTTCTGATTAGCAATAAGCATCTGCTCCATCTACTCTCCACTACGAATAATGTCCAGAATAGCAGTTGGTCGAATTCTCTCCAAATCTTTCAGGAACGTGCGTGCATTACCTCTGAAAGCATTCGGACTGTAGATACATTCAGTTGAGAAGTAGTCAAGCTGCTTGTAATGCGCATACAACACAATCTCTTTTTCATACGCGTACTTGAGTGGCTTTATTCGCCGTATGGTAGAGCTATTAGCCTCTACATTGGTTGATATATGAGTACACTTTTGCAGACGCGTAACGTCACCGCGAAATATATTCATCAACACAGTCTCCGCCATATCATCCGCATTATGACCAGTTATGATACCATCTACAGTGTCATTTAGTTATTCGGCAAACAGAATGGCTCCTTTCTCAAGAGCCTGACGCCTGAACACACCACAGAATGTACAATTATTTTTCAATCCAATCTATTACACAATCTTGTCCATGGTCCATCCTTCATATAGTTCAGAGTAGGAGACAATTTTTAGAGGCAACTGCAATTGCTCTTGATTTCTCTTGACAGATTCCAGACTATCATCTCGATATCCTTTAATGCCTTCATCTACAGCAACCAGCAATAGATTAACACCATAATCATGCTCTCGATTCAATTTATCTAGAACATACGCCAACACGGTAGAATCTTTACCGCCAGACATTCCAATCACATAGCTCTTGCCTCTACCGAAAATCGCATTACTCACAATAGTATCATGAATCTCCTGCTCAAAATCCACAAAGAAGCACTAGTCACAATAAGGCTCCGCTGTTTTGGGTCGTTTCAGTTTAGCTTTACCTTCGCACTTTACACACTTCATGAATATTTATTATAAGCGTTTTTGTTCTTTTCATTGAAATAGGAGATCACTAAGATCCGCCGTGTGGTTGTAGGCCTGGACGAAAATCATATTCAAATAATAAATATACTTCTTAATTAACTACTGGAGAAGATAGGATTAATTAATGATAGATTACTCTTTAAGATTTGAATTAAAGATCGAATATAAGCACCAGGCTCGCCAGGTAATACAGACGTACTAATGAGAATATGAGGAAATGTTCGTTACAATGTAATTGACAACTTTGCGAGTCACTTCTGTGTATGAATTGATAAATGCTCCCAAGCTGTGGAACGATGAAGTCTTTAAGGCATTTAAAGCTGTCGGATTGATTAAAAAGCACCTGTTGAACTGTATCTTTTCTTCGAGAAGTCTGAAAAGGTTTTCGTACTGTTGGTTCTGATAGTAGATGATTTTGTCTTCTCCAAGTGTTAATGCTAATGCTGCTGAGAAAAAAACTTTAGAGAGATTGATAACTTGGTTAAGAATTTCTCGGTTGAAATTCGATTGCAGTATACATAAAGTAGGAGAAATTTCTATCCGATTTACTTATAGTCTGAACAATTAATTTACAATCCAATTTAGTGAAAATATCATAATGCCTAACGATAACAAGAGAAAAGTGGATGAGGAACCTGCTGAGCACATCGTTGATGACTTTTAAAGTATAAATGTTGATATTTTTGGCTTTGGTGTTGACTCCGTACACTGGACATAGAAAGAGGAGAAGTTTCTACTATTAGATCATGATTAATATGGTGCCTGTTAACCTGCATTGGCAAAGTCAAGTATGTGAACGACGGTGAAAATGGAAGAAGTCTCTAGATCAGTCTGAATCCAATTAGACAGTAGAATAAACTGTTCTACGAGTAGGTAAGAGATCTTCCTACGCAGCTAATGCAGAAGTTGAAAGTATTGAAAAAATCAAGGAGGATGAGGCCCCACCCGTATGGAGTTACTATAATGATGGATACAATACGTTGATCGTGTTTGGATTTCTAAACACGATCAAGATGGCAAGTTGTATCAATGGCTATCTCCAAATAAAAGATCGCAACTGGTTCGAATGATAACTACATTAATTGGATTATTCTTTTGTACAGCCCTTAGTGTTATTTTGCGTTGCCATGGAAATGAAATTTGAACCGAAATCTAAAAAAAAACAAGTTTGGGAATAGCTCTTGTCAATGGTTAACATGATGTTGTAAACAATTAACCGTTATTATATGCATATCCTTTTAAAAGATGGTGGGATAACTTCTATTGGAAGTGATGTTCAGAACGGCTGCCCCTGAACCGAAGCTGGAAAATAATTTTTTTTTGCAAGTAGATTAATGCTCCACCTCTAATGACTATTGATCCATGAATGATAGACAAAAGCTACACTGCGTATACAATTAATACATTTATACAGCTTGCGCCTTCTGCATTGCATGAAATAAAACTGTTAGAATTAATATTGGCATTTGAGATTCGCGGAACTACTGAAGATATTCTGTATTTGGCATATACTGTCAAATATTAATTCTTCAGTCATCTGTTATATCTCAACAGTTTTCGCCATGTCCTATTATAGCTAAATCTAGCAGCGATCGATCACGCTGCTAGTAATATTGATTAATTTATATAATGGGCCATGGTTCCTGAAATTGCGGTATATCTATTCCAATTTTGGAATGCAAGGCTTCATGTATATGATTGCAATGATGTCTTGGATATCATCAGAGGAATGGATTCTGAATTCTACCACATGGGTGTTCATTTGGTAAATTTTGTTAGAAGGACCATTGATCCTGATGAGTTAAATGCTATTGCATCCGATCTATAGTAGGATTGCCACAGTTATTAGTATAAAGTGACTTTCGACTGTATGTAATCTTGTTCCCACTGATAAGAGCCGAAGCATATCCACACGGTGAATAGTCAATTGCGTAAGTTGACAAGGTGAGAGCAGATCATGCTCAACTTAATAAGTTACAAGTCAGCCTTGACCTGCGTTTCCAGCAAATAATGGATCATATACCTAGCTACTGTGCTGCCGGTGATGAGCAAAAGACAGGTGCTAATGGAAGGTGAAGGAAATATACTCAATAATTAGCGGTTCTCCTGTTCAGATTCCTACACCGCGTGAACACTCTTCAACCGCTAGAATTACACAGTAGTTATGAAATTAATGATTATTATACATTATTTTTTATCACACTTAAATTGGTAATAATAACAATCCATCTTTCCGCATTTAAAAGGTGAGAGTGCGTGCTTGTCATTTCAAGAGTCAAAGCGTCTAAAAGGTTAATAGTGATTGGTCAGGTCTTGGCAATATTTGAAACGCGCTCCAATCAGTCAATCGGCCTTTTTGAACCATTTGTGATCTCTTTCGTTTCTGATTGCTTCACTCATTATCAACTGGACTGATTTTATTGTATTTATCTTCAAGTCCTACCCTTTTATATTAAATAGTCGATATAATATAGTTTAAACTCGTGGAAAGTATAATGGCGATTGCAGCTTCATAAAATAGGTTGGCCTCATTTCTACTTCATATTATAAATATCGTATTCACCATAGCAGGTCTGGCCATTGCAGCTGGTTTCTTGGTTGCGTACATTTTAAATTTAACCGGCCAGATTCGTTCATAGGGAGGATAGACTGCTATATTATGGGCATTAATTGCATTGGGTTTGATAGTTGCATGTACTGGATTTCTCGGGTTTTGTGGATTGTGTATGGGGAACAAGTGTCTCCTTATCACCTATCTGGCTGTAGTTATCACTATTTTCGTGGCGCAGGTTGTTTTGGCTGCCACGGTATACACACAAGCTCTGCGGCCTGATGATGCTTTCTGGTCTGCTATTGGTACAAGAGCCTCTGTGCCGGTTTATGTGCTCCTGTTTATAATGTGTGCTATTGAGTTCGCTGTGATCCTGTTCTCATGCATCCTATTGGGAAGTTAGCGTAGGCGTAAATCTAATTACGCTGGACGCGTTTAGCCTCAAAACACGCCTCCTGTGTATTACGCAGATCCAAATGCACAGTATGGAGGTGGTTACGCGAATGGCCCTGTGCCATCGGCACCTAATCTGAAGCAGCCAACTCTGCCAGCCATTCAAGGTTATCCAATGATCCCGATGCAGCCATACACTGGACCCAACATCAACCACTAGCAAGAGTATGTTGAGTATGAAACTGTTCAAGATTTGTCAGTAAAGTCACAGCCTCAATAGTAATAGGAAGTTGTTTATGAAGAGCTGGATCCTGATTATCGCGGTAGAATTTTGGATGATATTCCTGATTCTTAATTGGCATTATAGTAATAATAATAATAGTAGTAATAGGCCTAGTAAAGTCATCGGTAGTCATCCATGTATCCGCGATTGGATGAACCGACTCTTCCTGCTGTCTAGTAATATGATTCTTTGGATGCACAATCTTATGGATCGAGTGGTGGTCACAGTCGGCCACAATTATAGTCGTCATCATCAGTGGCTCAGCGTCGCCCAACACCACCGCAAACCAGAATGTACGATGAAGTTACTAATTCCGCGTCTGAATACGACGATTATCTCCCACCAGCCCCAATTTCCAAGTATTGACATGTTAGTTTATAAACGTAATTATTATTGTTTTTTTATACTGTAGTTTCTCGCGACTGTTAATTGTGAGTCTCGGTCTCTTACCTCCTCTCTCCTCTCCTGTCTTGGTTTACCCAATCCGTGTTAAAGTGTATCACGTCATTTATTTAATAACAAATCCAATGTCGATGCATGAAACTTGTGCGCGTAGAGCTTATATTGATACAAAGTTCTGCTGCATTACAATAACAAGCTCATTAATAAATCAAAATGGTTCTAATAATAAACAATACTTATAGCAGCGCAGACCAAGGAGGCGATATACAGTTGACAAATCGCCAACCTCGAGCGAGATCGACCGCCCGTTTTAACCGTCCGTTTCTCTCGTTCCAGACCAGCCAGACTTTTCCGTCAATTCTTTCCCTTCATTCTCTCGCAATTGACACAGACAGAGAGAGTTTGACAGGGAGACAGAGAGTCTCGGTAGAATTAATTACATTATTTTTTATCCATATCAAGTAAATTAAAGTGTCAACTGATTATCTACATCTTAATAATTAACTCTGTATGGATCAACAGCATTCATAATAGCTGTAGCTGTAGTAGTAGTGGTAGCTGTAATACCGGTAGTAAAACTTTGATATGGATCCGTGGGTTATAACTGTAAATGGAGCTGTAGTTTAACCTCAGGATGCATTTGAGAGAATTGTAAGTGGTGATACAAAGTTGGGTAGCAAGTCCACTGCGACTCTGTTTATTATGGCTCTGAGACATGCATTAAATAGGCGGTCAGATGATGATGTGTCTCAACTCATGCTCAAGTGCAAGGAGGCAGAGACTGATTTTGAGCGAAAACTTGCATTCCGTCTGCTCAGTGGCTCTTCTGATGCAGTTAACGCAGGTCGCCCAGATAAGCTGTACACTCTGCTCATACTTGTGATTAACTATGCCTATGTCGGTGGCGATACTCTGAGTAATAGCAATTTTAATTATGGCTTTCAGAGTAACGGCAATCTTGATGATGACATGTTCAATCCTCAACGTATGATGAATGATAAAGAGTAACTGGATCGATATTTCAAGAGATTATAAAGGTAGCGGATGGCTGTGGATCTTTTGAAGCAAGTTTTATTCATTACCACTGATATTAGGCGAGTTGTATTGGATGAATTTAGTTTTGTCATTCGATGGATATGCTCCACCATTTGCCAGCTCTCCACCTGCTTCTCTGCACTGTAGATTAGAAGCTCTGGAACTGATAGCTCTCAAGTGGATGAGGAGATTGCATCTGCCAATGCTAATGCTTAGGAAGAGATTGGAGAGTTGTTGGATTCTTTTATCCGGTGTTTATCAGATGCATTTATCATTGCTGAGTAGTAGCATTTTGAGCATTATCTGGATGATTTGTGTAATGTTCTGCTCTCTCTTCAACAAGTTAAGCAGTCTTCTGTAATTGATCTTGCGGTCCGGTTGATGAGCTTTATTTATGAATTTGCTAATGAGGAAACTCTTACTCGATTTAATGACACCAAGGTGATTGATTAGTATTTGTAGATTCTCAAAATTCATCGGCAGTAATTGTCCAATGGCAATGTTCAGTTATCATTTGATTACACCTCTGATATTCTGTTGACGTTTATGCAGCACTTGGCCACACATCTAGTATGTAAGGTGCCTGACTAGTTGAGGCCGTATGTGCACTCTGTATGTGAAGATTGGAGAATAGTGATGGGCACGCATAACGATTTGAATATAGAGTAGTAGCACATTGTGTCTCTGTAGAATTTTGCTGTGAGGACATTGCACGTACTCAGTTCCACGGGTATATCTGTTGGTATACAGGCCCTGTTCTCGGAGTCGGTAGAGATTAGAAAGTCGCGGCAGTTGTCCATTAAGCGAAAGTGTGAAGGATGCGGTATGATTGAAAATCATTTTGGTGATTTTATGATGTGTGCCGGCTGTCGGAAGGTTCGGTATTGCGGAAAAGAGTGTTAGGTTAAGGACTGGAAGTATCATAGAATGTCTTGTCACTTCTTTAGGCCTCGGCCGGGATTTAGATCCAGAGGTACTCAGACTCCGGTGGATGTATAGACATAGACTGAGCTTACTTCAGCATCTGGTGTATAGTCATCGTCTTCATCCATGCCACCTCGGATATCTGCTTTTACACCAAGCGATAATCTGCTCAATTCTCGAAATGTTTCCTTTAGAAGAATTGATTAGTTGACAAGAGCGGGATTAGAGCAGAGTGGCCTGGTGAGAAGCAACGATAACAGTGGATAGAATACTCCTGCATTTGGAAGGCGGTTAAATACGATTGATGATGGTATATCTGCTAGTAATGATGAAATTGTGGTTGATGTTACAGAGTAGGCTCTTCAGTCGTAATAATAGAATCAACTAATTGGTGGCCTGGAGTCTACAGAGTCTTCTGCTCATGAATAATAACACGCTGATTCTAGTATGCAAGTTGAAGAGGATTAGCATTAACACGCTGTCAGTAATACAACCTCTAGTGTTCATGGAAGGCGTCATCATCAAGTCACTTAATAGTCAACCTCTAGCGGGCGTGTGAGCACTTATGTGCAGACTGATATATCTTACGCCGAATAGTGGAGAAGTCGAGTGTATGTTGATGGTTAGACATAGACTACACTACTGGCGCATAATACTACAAGCAGCAACTATAATTAGAGATGATCGAAATTGTACAGTTTAAATCTATTGAAATCAATATATTCGACTCTATTTTATTCATATCCGTATCATCTATTTAGACGTTCACATCAAAACACATTTGCAGCCAGCACTAGAAGCCTTCTATGCCTAATCAATAGCTTTCTGTGCATCTGCTTTCGCGGCATCAGCCAATTCTTTAATGGCCGTTATATCTTTCTTTAACTATTCCACTTGTGCACTAAGATCTTTATTAGCATTCACAACCTCTAGTAACTCTGCACTTTTACCGCGAGCCAGTGACTGTCCTTTATCAGCAATATTATCAGACGCGTCACCAAGAGGACCCAGAATCGGAGACTTGCTCTTCATCTCGTCCAATTCTCTGGTGACATCATTACGGAAGTTTTTCTATACACGTTCCCCATCCTGGATCTTTTTCTGAATAATCTCAAGCTGTTCGCTGACATACTTACGCACTGTACTGTCTGTAGTGGAGATTAGCTACTCGATATCAATCTTCACCTGATTCATGTTGTCGCTGTGCTGACCAAGGCTCTTGTCAAATTCAGACATCTTTTAACTAATCTACGTGATTGCCTATTGTAGATCACTGAGGCTACCACTTGCTAGTTGACTCTCACGCGACTGCTTAGCATCTTGAATGGTGGCAATAAATTTCTTCTCAATACTGGACTAATCCTTTTTGACAGTCTCAATCTCTTTCAAAGTTGATTCAAAAGAAGATTACAAGGCTGACACTTTGCTATCCAGCACCATCTTCAAGTCTGCATACTGCACATTAACTTTCTTAATGTCCACTTCAATGGTATTCACTTTCTACTCCAGCTGTCTATTGTTCTCGGCAGAACTACCAGGCGATTTATTACTCTCAACTTTAGGTGAAGTTGCGGTGCTCTTTTCGATCGCTTATGCTTTTGGTACATCAACACTTACTTTCTGTTGCTGGGTGAGAGAGGGAGCAGTGTCTTTAACAACAGCTTACGCAAGAGTGGCCTTAGATTGTACATCCTATTTGCCGGCTGGACTCTAAGGCTGAGCGGAGGACTTTCCTACCGATGATTAAGTTGGAGATTACTATGTCTAAGACTCTTTCATATACACATTTGGACTGGCAGTATTATTACTGTTAGGAGTCTAAATTGAAGAACTCTTATCTGGGAGCGCGTTTTAATTTGTGGTACTATTAGTATCTTTGACTGGAGACTAAGACTTGGATTGAGGTGAATCTTAATTCTTTTGACTAATAGCAGACTTTGACTGCTCTACATTGATCTCCACCTGAGCCTCCTCTTGTGCTTAAGCAAAGATTTCTCCCATATTCATTCCACCTTTCTAAGGCTTACTCTACTCAGGTGATGCATCCAGCTACTTGGTCTGTGCCAAAGGACGATTATCATCATTATCATTGTCATTCTATGCATTCTCCTCCTTCTCACTGATTACACTACTTTTGCTGACTTCACTGACTACTTGAGACTGTGCCAGATTCAGACCACTACCAGCTTTACTCAAAGTCTTAAACAATACCAAGCTGGCAGGATCATTAGCCTAAAACTACTTGCATTTTTGTAGCAGCAGCGACATGATTCTCACGGCATTAAGATCCAACACCGGCAATCTTTTAGTAACCTTTTCAAAAGCCTGACAGTTGTAATTGATAATCGCGTGAACATTAGCCAATGGAACACCAAGCAGTCCGCTGGTAATCTTGAGCACATCAGAAATCTCTGGCAGTTCATCAAACACTTGATTATCTCCCATAGTCTGCCCGCTAACTAGGAGATCCACTTTACTTACTAGCACCACCGGATCACGGCCTCTGTCTTTAATCTAAGCAAGCACTGACTTGATCTTGGTCAAATCACTACCAGACAGATCCATCACAACTTGCTATGGAATCATGAACGCAACAGCATGAATGGCATTGTAAGCATTAGGCTTCTTCTACTAAGTGATAACCTGAGTCAATGCTTTGGCATCTTTAGGCATTGCATACCTATCAGGAAGCATCCCTTGTAGAATGAGATCCAGTTCAAGCGAATCGTAATTACATCCACTGCCATCATCTTTTATACCCCAAGACTCCCAGAGATTAGTCTTGAGCTGCGGCAAAATGGTCGACAGATTGATTTTGCTGTAACTAGTAGTAACTCTCACTTTAGACGGAGAGTATGGATAGGAGGTCCTAGATAGAGACTTGGTGATATAGGACGTTTTCTATGGCTACAGAGAGGTGCCGAGGCAATTCACAGCGGAGGACACACCAGATCCAGAGTATCCAAACAACAGTACATTGTTGAACAATTACTCATCATTACCACCGGGATTGTACTGCAATAAGTCTTGAATCATACCTGCTAAATTATTTAATGTCAAATAGAATTATTAATCGACTGATTTCAAGAGTATTTACTACTTAAATCAAATTATTAAACTTAAGCTTTCGCAGTGTCAATAAAGATCAAGTTGAAACGGATCAGCGTCGTCATGGAAACGTCAGTCCTAGACGCGGAAGAGACTTAGCTGTTTGCACCAGACGGCATGGACATTACATATTCCCATGCAGCATATCTTGAGCATTAGCATGTAAGACTTTAATCTTTTACAACTTTCCAACATTTAACACTAAATTCACCTATATTTCAATAGATCACATTGGCGGGCTGAAGAGTTAATCAGCGATTGGCGGAGTATTAAAGGAATGCGGCGAGCATATTAATAGACAAACTGGATTAAATAGTGAGTGGTATCAAGCTCTTCATCTTTTGCTTTAATTCTATTTAGTGACACCTTATTTCTAAGCCGCAAGTAAAAATTAATTGCTTAGTATCCGATAACATACACAATGGCACCACTAGACACCGCTTCCCTCACTGGAAGAATGTAATTGATGAACAGTAATAATGCTGCTACCCCTCAAAGTAATGCTCAAGGCGCGCGTGAGCTGAATGTTTCAACTCCAAGAAATCGCGACAATGCTGGCGCGATGTACAGCGCAAGCGGGCTCTTTTAACAGCAGCAAGCGCTATCCCCTCAGTAAGATGATTAGTCGCGTTACTCTATCACGTCTTTACTGACGCGTCTTCGCTCTGCCGACTCCCCTGCCAACCGTGTCTTGAATATTATTGATAGTCGCTAATAATAACAGCAGCACTAACATCCACATCCTTAATAGTAGCCACAGCAATAGTAATAGTTTACAAGGCCTGCTGTGAGACCGGTGAGCTCTAATCTTCCCAACATTGCGTCAATGCAAGGCTACAATCCTTTCAACGCTGCGCGTGATCCAACCGCCTAATAAGTGCGTCCTTAGTCTAATGCTGAAGCTGTACGTGAGCATATGGGTAGTGAAGCATTGTAGCAACTGAGAAACTACTTTTTACATAGCTATGCTGACGTTGCTCCTATTATGAGATTTGGCAGTGAAGACACTGTTGATGATTGCATTGAGGATGATGAAGATATCGATGACGATGATCATGATGGTGAAGGTGATATTGAGCCTAGCACTACCAACGTTATCCAGGATTTGAGAAGACGTCAAGTACTGTATGCTCGTGTGATGAATGCGCGTCAACGTCTTAGTGCTGTGAGAGATGCTGAGCTGGCTAGTCCGAATGATCAATTCAGGTACAAGGTTGTGTGCAAGCTGTAGTGCAAATCATGCAAGTCTGTGTTGTGTTAGCGTGGTATGAAAGCGATATTGCTGGCTGACTAGAAGGTGGAGCTGTATAGCACCGATATGCCGCCTGTGACTAACGTCGGCACTGTTTACCAGGACTATTGCACTGAGAAGTGTTTCTGTAGAGTTCAAGATATTGCGTGTCTACTCTGTGGTAACATTGTTGGATATCACGTCGCCTAGCCGTGCGATAGTTGTCTAGATGCCAGCAACAATGGTCACTTTTGGATGTTCCACACTGGCGGTGTAGAGGCTCAGGAGAGATTGGACAAGAAGGGTAGGCCGCTTCTATGGGCATTCCTACCACCGTCTCACATGGACCCCGCTGTAAATGGCCATGACAGATACAATTACTCTGGACAGCAGATTCATTGAAATGACTTATAAAATAATAGACATGTTTGTTTCTAATTTGTTGCACCTTACGCAACCGTTTAAAACCTGAATGTTTTTCGAGTTTTATGTAACTGATTAACAAGGCATTTGACTATATAACTGGCAGGTAGATCCTGTTAGTTAAAAAGTGCTCAAATAATAGAGAGTTTTAGACAGGTTCTGGTAACTCGTGTCGCGATTCTTCGTGTGTCGTAAAAGACTACTATTATTAAATGTAGCCATTGTACTGGGTAAAAGAGTATTCAAAAAATCAGTTCCTGTTCAAGATCATTTGTTTGAGCAACGTTTACGGGGTCCATTCTCAAGCTTTGGTCACTTGATAACCAGATCGGCGTCAAGAGTATGTCTTAGCATGCGGTATGTGAGATGAAATGATGACTTTGTGCCGAGGCTTAAATCTAGAAATCCAATTTTACTAAAATAGCAATCAAATATTGCTAGTATTTCTAAATTGAAAATATAAATTGCCAAATCAATCTGGTTGTTACCAAAAATAGATTCCGGCGATCCTATAAAAGCGCTACTGTCTCTCTGTCACATCTCTTCCGTTTACAAATCTCTCAACAATTCGAAGAATATAATTAATACCTTGAATTCCAAGTATGTACTCAACTGTAGTTGCTGTCCTGTCGGCTGTTGCAACATCTATGGTGATGGCTGCCTCCCCAGCTAGTTGTAATTCTGAAAGTTACCTGAACGCGGTGCTCACTTATCCTGAGAGCTTTTCTGAAATGACTTAGAAATGGTGTGCCGACAACCGTGTCTTTTGCTCTTATGGTGTTCGTGTGGCGAATGGCTCCTCGTCGCTCTCGATGAGTGAGGCTCAAAGTGCCTTTGTGAAGAAAGTAGCAAGTGAGGGCGCTGACGGTAGCTCTTTCAAGCCAGTTGGTCTGGTGATTGAAGATGTTGGCTCACTGCTCGGTCTGAATACCACCAACTTCCGCCAGTATACTGTCACTGATAAGGATACTGCTCGTGCAACTTTGCTGGCTCTGAAGAAGTAGCTGTTGGGTGAATACGAGGGTAAGTTTACTCCATTCGTTGTGATGCCAGAAGTGGGTGCCAATGTTTTCTTTGGTAGTGCTATGGCCGCTCAATCCTACTCTGAGGTGATTAAATTCATTGAGGAGAATGGCTTTGTCTATTGGTACGTCCCTGTTGGTCGTGATGATACTGCTCGCCTCACGGCTGCTACATATTATGGATTCGTGTCCAACTTTTACTATCGCAAGAACAACAACCTGTTGCTGGATTTGAACTTTGGCGTCAACCCATCCAAGATTGAGTAGGATGATACTGCATACTGGTAGAGACGCCAGGATTACACCAGTGGCGTTGCCTCATTCCAATCTCCTCAGTACTGGGAATCTATCAGTGCTCTGAACCAATTCGCAGAGTACATGAACTCAAAGATTCGCTCCCTGTGTCCAGACTTGGACTTTAATGGTTCATTCCCTGGCGCTAATGGTGGCAACAACATCACTGGTTCCACTGGCGGTAATGCCGGTGGCAGCGGTACTATTGGAGGCGGCAAGAACAACAACACCAACTCTACTGGTGGTGAGGTATTCACTCCAAACTCTGCCGTCAATGGCTTTGCTATCAATGCTCTGAGCATTGTTTTGGCTTCAATTGTCTCTCTGGTTCTGTTTTGATTGATTTAAGGCGTTGAATGATGAATGAGTTGAAGTGAATATTATGAATTTAATAAGTACTACTTGAATTTGATAAGTGCTACTTGAGCCTCTTTGATCTCCATTTTACTCATTGCCGTGGGCACTTCGCATTGCCATGTTTCGCAGCTGGTGCATCTCAGCTTTAAACCAAATGACCGCGCGGGCTCTCTCTCTCTCTTTTCGTTTCACCTTTACGCGTGAGGCCTACAGCAATTTTATTAATGGTGACCTTAATACATTGATAGACTAAAATTGAAGCAAGTACGCGTTGCTGCCACTCCTATCCTCTAATATTTGATACTGAGTCTGATACAAGTGCTACCGAGACAGACTATTCAGATTATCAAGAAAATTTTCATGCAGACTTGGAGGCGCTACTTCAAGAACGCCAAGCGTTATTTGATCAAAAAATATCCACCGGGAAGCTTGTTGTCTATGACACAGACGCGTTCACTGATGATGGAAAGCAAGTTATGCTGATTAAGAAGCCTTTTGCATCTAAACTAAAACATTATTTATTCCACCCCGCCGTATATCGCAATATCAAACCGTTGTCTCTGCTTGGCGGGACTGGTGTTGAGTGTCTGGCGCGACTTCTCGGCGTATAAGACAGCTGGAGATAACAATATGATATTGCAGTGGTTGATCGCTCAGTTGGCTTGGCATTGAGCCCGTTTGCCTTCAATGGTTGATGCGAATGAATCGTCAGTAGCATAGCAATTGCATCATATAATCTTTACTGTGGCATATTCGCTTAATATTGACGTGGAAACTGCGGATTAGTAGATGGCTATCGTTGGCGGTTTTATGTGTCATGCATAATGATTATGTGAGCCTTACCGATTTGAGAATAATGTAGATTTAGAATAATAATCGGATTCTACTAAGCACATAGTTGAAAACTTGTGCTGCATTTCCCTATGGGCATCCGTGGTACGCTTAGTCAAGATTAGCTTAGACTCTGAGTTAATTGTACTCAACTAACGCGCCGGTACTGCTGCTTACCCCACAGCGATTTAAAGTGTTCGCTGAAAATCCAGAGCGCGACACTATCTACACATATCCGTACCAATCTTCCGCTGATAATGCAAATTTGGCATCTAGTGAGTCCCTCGCTGTAGATGAAGAGTTGTTAAAGATAATAGTCATTTGTTTATGTCATGCGTTGAAACCGCTTTTACCAAGTGAATCTGGAGTCTAGCAGGTGATTTCACATAGCGTCGAATAGTCTCCTGCTAAGTTTAGCGCTAAGCCAATCGATAATATCTCTAAAGACCGCAAGCGAAATCATGCGGTTGCGTTTAGTTCCTCTAGCAGGCAGCCTATCGTTCCTAAGTAACCAAAGTTTAAAATTGGCCAAAATGAAGATGGTAGTGCGATATATGCCGACGTGAGAGTCATGGCTTAATGTGATATTGACAGATACCTTCTAGAAGAGTAGTTGACATCCTCCGATGATTCCCCTACTGATGATGAAAAGCCGGCAGAGAGTGCAATTTGCTCATACAAGTGCTGTTACTGAAGAATCTTCATCAAAATCGCTCTATAATGACTGATGAATTGCTAAGCTTTATTTGTGCAATATAATGTTGATATCCTTACATCTTACCTTCCTTCTCTAATAATTTTAAAGTTATTATAGCATTTCAACATTGTAAAGATCCATTTGCAATCTTTTTCGCAATGCGAAGATAACGAAATCTGGGTAGATGAATGCCCCAAGCTTTCATTCTGACACGTTTTATAATGAGGCGGTCTTCCTTCATTTCTATTAAATCCTATACAGTTTACACTGAATAACTAACTCACCAGGAGAGACGCGTCTAATTTCACTGTACGCCATTCTTTAACTTCACCAGCACTTTGAAACGAAAATCGGCACAATCTTCCGGCTGAGTGAAACGATTATGGACTTCTCTCTCTCCCTTTCTCTCTTCTCTTCGCCATTCTTTAAAGCAATTTGCTACTACTATTACACACGAACGGAGAACTTACGAGATATCGTATATTCAAATTGACTCTCATGGATACTGAACGTAGAACAAAGAGGCGAATGGATGATTAGGGTGGCAGGGATGAGGTGAAGTCGAATCCTTTTTCCACATTCTAGTTTGGTGCTTCCTAGATCAATCCACTGCCTTAATAATCAACTTTTAGCTTTAGTAAACTTGAGCCTCAGTAGTAGATAGAGTAGAATAAGAGCTCGCAACATTAAAATGTTAGACTGATGGGGTTGAACTACTCCTTGATCAAGACTTTATTCAAGATGGTATTTGGGTATGAAATTGATATCAAGTCTAATCAGAAGATTGATATCAACTTTCTGGATAGCGATTGGAGTAAGATATTCGATTAGTACACGAAGTATTTGACTTCTATCGGATAATCAAGTTCTGAGAATTAGAATGTGAATGGTAATGCCAAAGCTTAAGTTATGCCATCTACTCCTCTGTAATCAAAGTAGAATGGATCAATTGGTATTAGCCCGTTCAAATTTGGTCAGGTTGAGTAGACTCCACAGGCTCCTACTCCTCCAGCACCGTTGAATCCAATGGCCTTACCAAACTTCAGTCTCCCTTAATCTTCAACAAGTGTATTTGGTAGTAGTGTTAATGGTGGTAAATCGGATAATCCCTTTGCCTTTGGTAGTCTGTAATCGTCAAAGAGCATAAAGGATGACCAGGTATAAACCGCTTAAACATCAAGTACTAAGTCTACATCTAAAATTTAGATTAAGCCGTTCACATTTGGTTCGTCTGGAGAGTCTACAGCTGCCACTGATTAGTAAGAAGTGAATAAGAATGAGGATGGATCTACTTAGAAAGCTGATCAAAAGACGTCTGTATTCTCACGTCTTGGAACTGGAGGTGAATAGTCGTAGTCATTGGTAGCAGATGATAAGGCCGCTAAATAGCCAAGTGATACCAAGTCATCGTTCAGCTTTACATTTGGTCAGTCTCCATCCACTGCCTCTAGTTTTGGTAGTGCTACTGGATAATAACCTTCTGCTCAACCATCAGGATTTAGTTTTACATTTGGTTAAAAGTAGTCGGTTGAGACTAATTCGGAGGCGTCGGGAGATAAGAATCAAATTCCTAAAGTGGAGCCAAGTGTGACTAAAGGCGCTGAGTAAAAGTCGAGTAATCCATTTAGCTTCGGTAACAGCTTTGGTTCTTCTTCTACCTCCACCGAGACTTCATTAACGAAGAATGTATTTTCAGGATTTTAATTTGGATCCAATGCCGGAGGTTCTACAACCAACACCTAATTTGCGGCTTCCGAATCCAAATCTCCTTCCGATGGAGCTGCATTCAAGTTTAATCCTGGTGCCAGTGCTTTTACTATTCCCGGCCAGTCATCTTCATCTGCAGAAGGTGCTGACGTTAAGTAAGAATAAGGAGAAAAGAAGGCTCAAGATGACACGTAAACTGATGGTGATGATGAAGCGCATGAGGCTGCAGAGCGTGAACGCTTGGCACAGGAGACCAAGAAAGAATAAGAGGCAGCATTGTACACCAAAGGGCCTGGCGAGGAGGAGGAAGATATTCAATGCGCTGTTCGTTGCAAAGCATTCTAGAAATTTGGTAATGAATATCGTGACATGTCTTTGAGTGCTTTGAAAGTCAATAAGAGCCAGGCTGATGGTTCATACCGTTTACTAGCGCGGCAGTACGTGACTAATAACATCCTAATCAATTCCAGAATTAACCAGAGTATGGCCGTTACAAAAACTGACAAGCCTCAGATATTTTCAGTGATGTTCCCGGCTGCAAAAGACGATGGAAAGGTGGATATACTGTAGTATAGTTTTCGATGCAAGTCTGGCGAAGAGGTTGAGAGAATGATCAAAGCTATAGAGAAGGCGCGTATAGAGTCAGTTAAGCGTTGAATGATATTGCTTGAATTTGAAAAAGCTTCTGCCGTCAGATGGATTGAACAATATATGCCGTAAATTTATCCATTCGTATGATTCTCTCTTTATTTATGCACACGTTAAAGGTTCACTTTTGCAGGACCATCAGAACGCGAAACGATGCGATGCAGAGAGATCGTTTTTGTTTCAGCTTAACTTCAGTCTGCCGAACGACGCTCTTCGCTGCTCTTGACTTATACCGTTTACAGTTTGGTACTCTTAGCTTAAAATATTCTTAGCTCATAAATAATGGAGAATAATGCTGATAATAATAAGGAGAATGCGCAGGATGATTAATAGTCTCTGTTTGAATAGTATTAAGCGTAAAAGGCTTAGTTTGAATAAATGGTGCACAGTGATCTGGCTTAGATGCCTGCTATGTAGACCAACTCACTGCATGGAGGAAATTAAATTACAGCTCTTTCACCCGTTCTTGGTTAGCATTAATAGTCAACTGTATAGTATAGTCATGGCATGAATGCTGTAAAGTAGGATCATGCAGGTGGTCGACAACCATCTATTTCCGCGCCCTCATTGAATTCTACGCTGACTCAGGATGTTAACGGTAATGACGACGTTGATGGAGATCTCCTTATGGAATTTGATGCTGATGATGATACTCACAATATATCTATCCTTTCAAAACTATCTCAACTATGGACGAGAGAATAGTGCAGCCCTGGTATATTGTAATTTGATCAAGACACTGTGCAAGATGCTATTGAATTGATGGAAGCGTAGAGTGAAATCATACACGACTCTCGACTTGAACTGCTGCAACGTGGTGAGATTGATTAAATTATCGGCGTTGAGCTGATGGAATTCGAGCTGGAACGGGTGCGATACACGCTGAAGCAATACCTGCTCTCAAGAATATAAAAGATTCAAGATAATGCCTGGTGGATCGTAGCAGAGGAGAATAATGATCAGAACGTATTACAACGGCTCAGCCATTCAGAGCAAGAATTTGTACTCTATTACTCGTAGTTGACCGCCAGACATTACAGCGCTGCATTAACTCAACTTCCTGATAAGCATCAAGAACTGGCTACCGATTAAATGGTCTCTGAGCCGCCATTAGACGCGCCTGTCCTCGTACGCGTCAAGAAGGACCTTGGAGTGGTGTAGTTGTTTGAGAATGTGCAGCTTGAAATGAAGATTAACGAAATCTACTTTATCCGATTCCGGTATATTGAAGAGCTGCTGCACAGAAATGTTGTTAATATCCTGTGAGAATAGACTAATCGTACCATGAGAACATTGTTAACTTATTTTCCCCTCTCACCACATCACTATTGAACGTGAATCTGGATTGATGTGATTGTACCTAATGATGTGATGCGTCATCTCTGCGCTTCATTTCAATTTCAGTGTATCATCCATCAATTGGAGAATGAAGTGATGATTTGTCGTAAAGATACTTTAGACTGAGGCTCCTTTGTTCATGAACTATCGTTCACTATTTAAGTGGTTCATTGCCAATTATGAAAGAGGCTTATAAATAACAAATATCTGATTAAAAAGTATTCTCTGGGGAGACCATGAAGGCTTTGCTTCAATCAAGTCTGGTCCCTGCAGATTCTTGATGAGAGCGATAATTTTTCATTCAATGAAGGCGACAAAGGTAAAAATGCTTGACAAAGATATCCTAACTTGTCATTGTTAAGTTGACTGCTTGGTGCATAGTCTGTACGCGTGTAAGATATCCGGAGATGATATTATGATGATATCGTGATTGTTAAGGATGGCTTCAACAAGGCTGTATCCTGGATAGTTTTAATGGTTAAGCAATAGAAAGCCTTGCTTCGCCACTAATACGACTATGCAAGCTTAAGTCCGTTCACCACTGCTGTAGTAAGGCCGGAAAATAGTAAAATGCCTACGGTGTCAAGTTTTTCTGTCCAAAAGTGCGCTATACAAGACTTTGCATGCGTATTAATCTCGCGTTTAGGAAAAAAGCTTCCACTCTGATTAATTGAAGGATGCCTTGGAATTATATCGTGGGCAACTTCCGGAGCGGCTCGAGTGGTCGTGTTTTATTAAGCACAGAGTTGAAAACTTGTGCTGCATATCCAGTCGGTTATCCTTGGTACACCAACTCCCGGTTGGCTCAAGCATTGTGCCAGTTGTATTCTACCAATGCTCAAGTGATTCTGCTGTCACCTCAGCAGTTTAAACTATTCGCTGAAAATCCAGAGCGCGACTCGATTTTCACGTATCCTTAACAATTCTCACTCTGAAAATGCAAATTTGGCATCCAGTGAGTCCCTTGCTGTAGATGAAGAATTGCTGTAATTGTCATTTGTCTATGCTTAGAATTGAAGGATAAGAACTTATTTACTACGAAACGGCATCCTCTGACGATTAAGTGGAATGATTCCCAGCATGTAAAGACCCCCCCCCCGGCCCAGCAACATCCCATGTTTTTACAAAGGGAGCCTAAGCCGCCCAATCTAAATATCTATGATATAAGTTAAATATTATTTAATTAATGTTTTAAATTTCCCACTCTGTACGTTCGTTTTCATAAAAGCTTTTGGAGCCAGTTAAAGGAGCTTTGATTCGGCTCGTTTTTTAGATACGCCAGTCGTGTTAGATCGCAATATGATGTTCAGTAGTACTTGCACTATTGCGATTCATGAAATCTCACCTCAGCCGGATATTTTAGATTTTGATCTTTTACCTAGAGGTAATTATATATCTCCCTTGATATTAACACGTATATTAATAGTCTTGTAGATTTATATCATGTATTGGCTATCAAATCGGTAAAAGACTTGTCAAAAGTGGTAAATGTTCTCAATTAGATACGCGTCATACCTCCGTTTATAAAGTAAATATCGTCGAGATTTTGTAAATAAGATGCTGGTAATAATAATGATAAACTAAAGAGATAACATGTACTGCTATTCACGACTGATTAAGCGGATTCAATTGATAGCCTTCGAGCACTACTTCAAGAACATGAGATCGCTGACCTATTCGATTGGAATGCACATAGTCATGTCACATTGCCTTTGGAATGGCCGCAATCTGAAGAAGAGCTTTAATACTGGTAGCAGAAAAGCTCGTAGTGGCCAATGTCACGTTTCGTTAAACCAAAAATGGTCTCTATTGTCGACGGAGAAGAATTGCCAGATTTAGAATTTGTGAAAGCTATGATGCTAAAAGTTTTCAATGGCGCCATATTCAACTATCAACTAGGATTTGCACCGAATTCATGCATTATAGTTGATCCTTAAACTGAGTCAATTCTTGCTGAAAGTTAAGATAGACGGAGGCTGTCGCGTACAGAGGTGTCCTTCTGTGATGTCAAGTATGATTATGACTCTTTGTTTTATTTGGAAAGCGATGAATATGAGCTCTAAACGAATCCTAATAGAGAGGAATCAGGGTCATAGCTAAGCCATGCAGTCATGAATTGTATCAATGTTTTGTGTGAGTAGCATGTTGAATTGAGGAAGACTCTTGCTGAAGATGTGGACAAGTCATCCATTCCGTATTACTGCACCGGGTATGACGCGTATACATTCTGGGAACCTTGCTGGATGTGTGGTATGGCTCTACTACACTCACGCATTAGACGCGTATTTTACTTTAAGATGATGCGTAATCAGATGGCAGGCGCGTTTCATTCCATCGAATGCGATAATGGCAATACTTAGAAAGAGTTGAAGGGAATGCTACATGTTCGTAAAGAGCTCAACCACCGGTTTAGAGTATTTGAAGTAGAAATTCTTTCAAGTGATATAGAATGATGATTAACAATTAGAATAACGTTTCAAATATTACTATTCCAAGCAGACTTGTCTAATACAGCGCCAGAATCACGTAGAATACAAGGACCATTGTACAAAGTCACACATCCCTACTATCGTAACTTTTCTAGAGTTTCTTTACAACTATCATCTGATGCACCCGGCTAGCACCACACATTAACAATAGTGTCCTTATCAACAACGGATTTGAGAATAGTTTATAGGTAGTCCTTGGTTATACTAGGAGGTGTTATGAATGACACTGATGCCGCCTTTTACGTTCCAGAAAGCAGCTCATCACTCAGCGATTTAGATGTCTTGACTCCCAAAATCTCATCCTCTTTCGGATGAATTGGCACGATTTAAACAGCGTCTAGATTATTACACTTTCCACTTATTTATGTTTAGTGATCGAGATACCATTACAGTACTTTATAGCCATACTTGGTCGGGTCTCTAGATGCTCCTATCACCAGAAACTTGCCTACACTTAGGAACTTTTCAATTTGATGATTCATTATTGACGCTTTGGATGAGTTGTATAAGAAGAGTTTTATATCACTGAATGGAATGGAATAAAGAATGATTCTGACACACTTTGTCTTCTATTTCTCTACTTATTGTAATGATAAGGCTTTGAAACGATTAGAATTATACTGAACTAATCAAAATGACTAAAATGACAGACGCTGAGCACAAGGAGCACGATAAGCGCGTTGAAGAGCACCCAGAATTGAAACAGGATGAATAGTAGCATCCATTTATTGACCCGGACATTGATTTAAATGAAGGAGATCGAGTTGAGTACTATCCTGTGGCTCATCAAACTAAAGAGAGAACCTCAACCGGTATAATTAAGAAAATAGTCATGCATGATAATGAAGCTGAGACTATGGCTAAAGGCCGCACTCGTCATGTTCACGCTAATCCGGACCATCCGCGTTATCTGGTTGAAAATGATCATACCCACAAGGAGTCTGCAATCAAGAGAACTCATATTATTCGCATAGTTAAGTGAAACGGTGATATGATGTGAAACACTATATTATAGCATGACTTTTAAAAGGTGATTATTGCGTGTTAAAGTGAATCTAAGGTTGCTTTGTGCTCTTTTAACCCTTTCGCCATCTCTATCCTCTTTTCTCTTCCTCAAAATTGCCAATGATTTGATTATTTTATAACTCACAGACCTGTTCCTATTCATTAGTTGAGGACAACGAGTTAAATGAGGCAATTGGTATATTTTTATTTCATTTACCTTTTCAAGTGTTTATTCTTTATTCAAAATTTTGCCTTTATTAAGCACTTTACGCGCTCATAGAGTGGTTCAACACCTCGTATCATCGACGCGTTTGTTTAGTTTTTGCAATTTGTTGCCTCACTGTTTCACCTTCATTCAGACATCAGAAAAATACAGCACTAAATTCTTATAACATTGAGTATATCACTTTTAAATAATGAGTTTAAATTCGCTTTCTAGCTTTGTGTCTGATGAGGTATTTTTTCTTAATTCATAAGCATATATCACAGTTAACATAACCGATGTGTAGGAGGCTGTTCCATTCTTCGATGCTATAAATTCTGGAGATTCCACCACAGTTCGCAAAATGCTGAGCGAGGACAAGTCGCTGACTCTGGCAAAACGTCGTTCTGAGAAGTTTAAATACGATAGTGATGTTGAATTGGAGGCATTTAAATTTCTAGGTGCTTATATCGGTGCTGTAACTGGTCTTTAGCTGGCCTTGATGATCGGTAGAGATGATATCGCAAAGGATATAATTGATGATACGTTGGAGGCTAGCGATTTTGATGTCACTTATGGAGGAGGCAATACTGCTCTTCATTTGGCGGTGTTTTTGAACGCTAATGAAGTTGTGAAAGCCCTTATTGACCGTGGTTGTAACCCACATTTGAAGGTAATCTCATCGTTATGTGTTCTGGGTTCATTTTATTCTTATTATGTAGAACAACAAAGGTTACTCTGCTTTGGATATCGCCGATACTTAGGAAATGAGGCTGTTGTTTGAATGATTGATTGATTGTATGAAAGAATATTAAAATTTAGGAACTATCATTTCTAATATCCTTCTCTCATATTCATGTATATATTCATCCAATACTATTAGAGACTACCGAGAACATCAGCAGAGGGGAACATTAACGGCCAGTCCACCAAGAGACGTTTCTTTATACTTGTCTTTCATATCAAGACCAGTTTGGCGCATAGTTTCAATCACCTGATCAAGACTGACGCGATGAGTTCCATCCCCAGCCAGAGCCAGTTGTGCAGACGCAACAGCTTTCACAGCTCCCAAAGCATTACGCTCTATACATGGAATGATTACATAGCCTCCTATTGGATCGCAGGACAAGCCCAGATTATGCTCCATCGCAATCTCGGCAGCATTTTCAATCTGCCTCACTGAACCTCCCAGAACAGCAGTGAGTGCCGCTGCTGCCATTGAACAAGCGACGCCAACCTCAGCCTGGCATCCTAGTTCCGCAGCTGATAACGATGCTGATCTTTTATACAGCATGCCGATACAGCCTGCAGTAAGTAGAAATTCCAAAACTTCATTCTCTTTCTCAGTGTCTTTGGCACCAGACACAAACTCCAGAAAGTATTTCAACACACTAGGTAGCACACCAGATGCCCCATTTGTCGGACTAGTGACTACTCTACCGCCAGCGGCATTCTCTTCATTGACAGCAATCGCGTACAGAGAAAGCCAGTCCACAGCAGGCAGACTCCTCTTGTAAGATTTAGTCATTGAAAATGAGGATGGTACTTATTTAAGAACCTCGCTATGCTTGTTCGTATCGACTCTGACCAAAGATTTCTCATCTTTAACTGTTGCAGCCAATGTATTATCGCGCAATTCTGGTAACTATTGTTATATAGCTTGCTACTTTTGCATCAGATTTCGGTATAAACTAGGAGCTCGACGTTTTACATCTAAATTACCAGGCAGATATTTTTGATTTTGTGGATTCTTTATTCCATTGTCGATGCATTCGTCCATCACCTTCCAGATTTTTAACAAACCATGGCGTACTTCTTGCGCGGATTTCCATCTCAACTCGTTCTTAAATACAACTTGTGCGATGCTGAGATTATGATCTTCACACAGCTCCAACAGATCTTGGGCGTTAGTAAACGGCAATGCGGTTTAAATGTAGTCTTGCAATTTTCGGTTGTAATCATCTGCATCTAAATCATGAGATCCTTCGATAACATCTCCTGCTTAAATACGATCTTACTCAACCAAAGAGTGTCTCACCTCTTCTGAGGTTTTATCTTTAAAGTATGCATTCTCACCGTGTGCAACCTTGGTGCTTTCATTAACAACAAAGCCGCCTCCAATACTGAAATACTCGTTGGTTGCCAGCATATCACCAGCCTTATCGAAAATTGAAAATCGCATCCCGTTCGAATGCTATGGAAGTCTTTCTGTCATGCGGAACACGATATCTCGCTCCATATCAAATGGAATCTTGCGCTTACCGTCAAGAAGTATAAGCTTTTCACGTTTAATTCTTTCAACGCGAGCCGGTATTTTATAAGGGTCGATCTTATCAGGCTGCTCACCCTCCATTCCGCACAGCAGTGCAACATCAGTTTTGTGGCCAACTCCCGTTAGCGCCAAACTGCCATACAAATCAATCTTCAGTCTCGCCACTTTATCAAGTAAACCCAGTCGTTTGACATCTTCCAGAAATATAGAGCATGCTCGAAGCGGGCCAGAGGTGTGAGATGAAGAAGGTCCAATACTGATGGAAAACAGATCAAACACAGAGACCACGGCATGATTAACCTTCTCCTTATCAATCTTGCTCTCTTTAGAATACCAGCTTTTGCAAGATTTGGTTTAATTGACATATGGCCGCAAGTATTAAGTACAGCGAAGCATAATTAGAGTCTAAACCTTAACCAGCTGAAAAGATGTGAATCAGTAACAACAAAACTGATAGATTAAGCGGAGATTAGAATCGCTGAATTGATCGCCGTGCGAAACTTTGTGTGAAACAACTGCGCCTCCACATTGCTATCTTTGTTACCATGATGAAGTTTTGACAATGCGCGCGCAATTCAACAACAGCAGCATACTTTGATATTGGTAATCTGCATATATCATCAAACCTCGACAAAGAAAGCCAAAAATTGTATTATGAAAAGAACATTTATTACAAACAGAACTCAAATTTCCAACTTTAATTCGTCAATCTCATCCGCAAAGTTCTTAGTGAACAGAATTAGTAGATTCTCATGCAGAGGCATTAAGTCTTTCGGCACAATGATACCATGCAGCTTCAAGCAGCGATCAATCACCGCAGTATGTTCAAGAATTGCATCTTTCAACTGCTAGATCAATCCGCGATGATCAGGATTCTATACCAGATATTCATCTCCCAAGAACGCCTCTCTGTACATTTTAATACCACCATTGACTGGAGCGTCAACGGCACCATTAAGGCTCATTGTGAAAGAATTACAATTCACATTCAATTCAGTTGATTTACGCTAACCTTTGGTGGCAGAACTTCGCTTATCCTACGCGGATTAATCAGACGTGTCAGCACGTGAGGAGATCAACGACGAAAACTACTTTTCAAATGCCATTAGCTCAGATGACTTCTTGATTACATTCTACAAAGCCGTCTAGATAGGAGACACCTCTTATCTATCGACATTCACAACTTTCAGCCTCTTGACACACGATGGAAACTAACCATTTACTTTGAAGGTGAATACCTCAGTCCAGAGATTCAGAAATTCATTATCAGCCGAATGACCACCTTTCACCTTTTTCAATGGACGCGTCAAGGTAAAAGTGTTCACTCCATTATGACTTGCCCAATCTTTTGCACTCTGAGGTACGAGATCTGGGAACTTGGTAGTTAACACATCTCTATGCAGATCCTAATTAGGTACATTGTTCAGACTTCCAATTTGCACAAATCTACCATCTCTATTCAGCATATCTTCTGTCATGACAAATTAGTTACTAGAATCTATTTATGCTCCAGGATACTTGTCAGTGATAACATCGATAAAATCACCCAACTTCTAAAACGGCTCAGAGCTGTAAATGAATTGAGATCCGTTCAGTGACTTTAACGCATCACAATCACCGCTTTACCATCCTTAACCGTAGAACGCCACCCTAAAATACGATGGATAATATCGTTCCTTTGAGTCAATTTATTAGGACAGTTGCGCTAGCAATTAATACATATACGATGCTTTCTGGAAGTCAAAAATAACCGTCCTGTACTAATAAAGGAGCGTATCAGCAACCTCAGATGCAATCTCAAATTGCTGATCCAAAATGAACAACTTTATGACCACAATACTTAACAACTCACGACATTGGAAAGCAGACGATTTGGATCTCAATTAGTTAAGCTAAGGCAACGATGCAAAAGAGAGCCCCAATTCTGGCCATGTTGATTCGAAATAAGACAAAGACTGCTCCAAGAGCTCAGTGCTTACTTGCGCATCCAACGCGTCTACAGAGATCTCTGGATTCCATTCATACAACTCGGCATGTTAACGCAATACATAAGCCGCTTCAGTATAATGCTTATTCTTAAGGTGGATATCCACAAGTGAGTGAGTATACTTTATGAACAATTTATCCCGCTTCAGAACCGACATGAACTTCATCATCTCAAGTAATAACTCTACAGCAGCATCGTCATTCATGGACGGAGTATTACTACTACTATCATCGACAACTGACTGACAAAGACCATGCATAGTGTCAACGGCGTATTTTTAAGCAGAAAGCGCCATTGTGATGAAGTTCTAAATGTTATGTGCAATTTTAAGGTATTCAGAAGGCAGCAATTCGCCTAGTACTTTACAAAAATCGAACAAAGCTTTAGACTTTATCGTATCCTCGCATGATATAAGAATATCCAGCAATTGAATAATCTCAATATCAACTTCACTATAATCGATTGACTTTACATCCAAGACAACTTGACCACGCTACGCAGCAGATCCATCCTGATGACGACCCAGAACAACAATATCAGCTATAATCTAAACGATGCGTCGGTGTTCCGGGAGCTCTCTTAATGGAGTCAGAGGAATCAAACTCTTTAATACCAACTTTAATGAACACTCCTTCTAAATGCCTTACCAAATTGTACACAAAAGCGATATAAATCTAGAGGAAGAATCACACTCAAACTCCTATAAGCATAAAGATACTTTAGAAAAAACATCCACCTTGACTTTGGATGAAGATGCAGTTTCATAAAGACAGAAAAGTATGCGATATACAATTGGGTCAACGCAATCCCTCAGAGGCTTCTCCAAAATAAACGCAGAGTCAATGACAGCCAGCAGAGAAACAACTTGATTATATGATATAGAGATAAATAACTACAACAGATCCTAATCTTAAAGCATGGAAGCTACCTGAAAAATATTCAACTATAGTTGAGGTATCAAAACACTGTCTAACGCGCATTCTCCCAATTGTTAAAGCAAAGCTTCAAATAGGCATCTCAAATCGGCAGATAATGGTTCAAGATCCAACTAAAGCTCTTCATCTACAAGACGAGACATCAACTCAGCTTGCGTCTATAATGATAGAGAACGCAGTTGTTCATCAACTTTCGAATTCGTTTGGGCAATGCAAAACTTTAGGGTACACACACTGAACTTATGCATGGTCGAATCTTGAGATTCAAACAAGCCAATACGAAGCGCAGATCTGACAGCTTCCATCTTACACTCTTCAATCTTCTTTCTCTTTACACTGAATGCATCAATCAATCTAATAAAGTACGATAGCAATATATCACCACTCTGAAAGATTGCGATATCTTTCAATACATTCAGAGCCGTGGGTAGATTTTAGAGCAAAAACGTCCAAGTACCAATCAATGCCACATTTTCAGAACTTTATTGCTTTAGACCAGAGAGCTGATTTGAACCAGAATTACCGGGCTATACAATATTCATCAATATAAAATCAAAAAATCGATCCAATTATACTTGCAGGCTGCCAATCTACTACGGCTATTTGCTATAACTCACGGAGACAAATCTGAATAAGTACTCCCAAGCTTTGAGAGCAGAGCGAAGTTCTTTAGCCAACATGGGATCCTTTGCATTACGCGTCAGATCAGTCATCTGAGATAGGATAATGCTGCAAATGTCACCGACATTGTCAACTTCTTCGAAATGGCTATCCAAGTAAGCGTCCAAGATAGGCCTAAAGTTGATGAACCTCTTGTCTGAAGACACAATATTTATTACAAAGACCAACGCAAAGAACGCCAACTGCTGTACCAGTTTATCATGTTTAAACTTTGGCATGGTCATAATTGCAAACAGCTGGTCCAGAATCTATCTCAAATACTTGGTAATTTCCATAGGACCAATAAATGTGAAATTCTTCAGTGTCACACTCATGTCAGACTGAGGTAATTCTGAGAAGCGAATCAATTTCAGAAGCGATACATCTTAAGTAAGTCGAGTAGAGCACAGCTGCGTCTTGCAGATAAACCGATCTTTCGTCACCTACAGTTTTGACTGTAATTGTGATAAAGGAGCGACTGATCCCACAGAAGGAGAAGAGCCTCTGATACTCTTGGAATCCGTGTCTGATGAACCGCGCAATGCACTCAAAGCCTCGAGATATATATCAGGACTGCATAACTTTTAATCGTACTTGAACACTTTCAAACTATGTTAACCATCCGCCAGCATAGTATCAACATTAGCCACCATGAGAGGAAGTGCTGTAAAAGCAAATATCTTATCACTCTACTCACCGATACCTCCACCTTTACCATTTCCACCACTGAAAGAGCTAAACTTATCACTAGAAGAGCAGTGAGAGAATGTGAAGAATAAATGAGTCCCCCGATCTATGCACTCTACAGGCACATCAAATCTAATGCATTCCAGATAACTAGGAGCATTGCTGTGATAATAAATGACAGACTTGTACATAGATTATCGCAATTCACCAGACCCAGCATAGATTGTCATTGGTAGGCTAACCCCTGCACCATTTCTAACTTCCACCTCAATCTGAACATTCTTGGCAGATGATTTACGACCTTGAGCAAAATCACCACTCACCAGCGTCAGGTATAACGAATTGCGCTCATCATTCGGGTATATAATCTCCGGGAAGCCCTGTCTATGTGTTAGAGGAACAGCAGGATCCAGAGGACACTTTCCACTGATAACTTTGAGAGAGACACAAATTAGCTCAGCACGATAGCACTTCTCATAGCCATTGTTATTACTCTAGATGATACTGTCATAAAGGTCAGGAAATCGATCCTCCGCAGTGGGTGTGAATATTTTCATCTAATACTCGGGTGCATCGGTGAACACATTCAATCCTTACTGAGACAGAAAGCTATCATGCTAGGCTCCATCGGAATGAGTTTCCACAAGCAGATCTTAGATATTCAGTACCGCATAACCAAATGGGCGTTTAAAAGACTGGTTGTACTTATTCCCAGCTGTAGAGGAGTCAGAATTGGCCTTCTCCTCTGGTGTATTCATCATCCCAATTCTTAAAATCTTACAAACCAAATACACTTAGGCGCCAGCTGATGCCTCCTTCTTACTCAAATCCACGAATATAGTCTTCAACTAACCAATTTTCTCTTCATCAGCGGGCATACCATTTGGTGTTAAATGAATGATGTACTCTTCCGAAATGAATCTCCTCTCCGCATGATTGTACAGAGAGAATGAGAGCTGAGCCTACTCTCCAAAAGAGCAAATGGATGCAATACACGCCTTAAATTCAAAATACAATGAAATTGCCTTGGAATCTCGATCCCTCTTGGATTAGGCCAGCAAAACCTATTGAGATTAAAAATGACGCGTAATAAGCTCTCTACCATGCAGCAATTCACTTTTAGCGAGTCCATTTGAAACTTGAGAATCAGTAAATCTAGCAGTCTAATACAATTTAACACTATCCACTGGTGATGGAGGTATGTGTGGAGCATTGTTATTATTATTACCACCGACCAAATGGGAAGTATTAGGAATCTTGGCAGGTGTGGAAGGTCGACTAGAGGTGGAATTACGCTACCACTAATGGCGATTATCCGCCGTATTAGTCTTATATTCAATAATTCTCATTATAAATGCAAATTTATATTTTTTTAAAGTGACTCTAATACAACAGATGCAGATAATTAATTACGGCTATAAAAGAGGCACTCCAAGCTATTGAACCAGAGTTGAGGAGTAAACTGAACATCGTGTGGCTAAGTCGCAATCAAACGGATTTACCCCTTAAATTTTGAATCCACCCACATCAGCTTTGCGTGTTTATCTGTATTAAAATCCTTTCTAGACTCATTTGAAGTATTCAATTGCGTGTTTTACTTTTAATATTGATATTATCATTTATGGATAAAAAGTGATTAACGAGAGCGCCATCTTTGACTTGAACTTTGTTGTTTCACGTTCCAATTTGATTCATCGAGAAATCATCCTAAAGAGTGGTGGAAAAAAGTAATAGAGGATAGGCATGTTCAAGTAAATCTTCAATACTATATTACGATTAGTAGTCATATACCCAGCTCACCAAAGCAAAAGTTCTTCATAAACACCGGATATAGTGTGGTGATTCCCGTCATTGCCTGATCCAGTTTATTGATCAAAGTCTGCGGGCTTAGCATCGTCCTGATCACTACAGTTATAATCAGCGAGACGTGATTGCAAGCAGAACTCTTTATTGTCATTTTACGGGCACGAAGGGGAGGAGTTGCATTATACAGAGACATGATTTACCATAGGTGAGGCTAGCGATGACTTTGAGGACTTTGTAATAGAAGAAGCACGGTATCTCGATAGTAATAGAGAGCAAGGATTAGATGTGATTGAGCTCCCTGACAATGACTATGTTGTTTAGATTTTATGATCAACTCCACGCGCCTCATTGGATTTAATGGCCTGGTCACAGGTCAATGATAAAGGTTCGCGACCAACAGAGTGTAGCAATGAGCTTAATGCAGACTTTTTGGGAATAGAACACGTCTAAGGCCACTGATTATCTAAAATTAAATCCTGCAGTCGATCATTAGACTCTTCACCATATCCATCATCATCATCATCACCATCTGAAGACACAAAACTCTCAGTGTCATCATTATCATCATAACAAGCGTAGTCCAAATCAGCGTCATGATTCAGTTCCAGCTAAATACTCTCAGACTGACGCGGCAATGAAACAGTGCGTGTCAACGAGGGTGCATACTCCTTCTCGCAGCATTCTGAACCTGAAACATGTCCGTGATCATGATCATCGACCCCTTCATAACACTTAATAGTCGGGTGCATGACAAATGTTGGGGACGTTTCGTGGTGATTAACAATGCCATGGACGTTTCCAAAGTAATTCTGATCAGAAACGACTGATCCGGATGGATTTTCACGCCCGCTCTCAAACGTTGAAACATAATCCATAAACCATTCAGCCACGCGTAGTCTTTGACTCTTCAGCTAATCATTAGATCCGGCAAGATTAGGCTCTGAACCGCTTCTAAACATTTAACGCGGAGGAGTAATTTATGCACGATTTGCCACTGAGGGTGCACTACTGGATATACATTTCTTACCGCTTTGTTAATCCTTCTCGTTGAACATTTTAACACAATCAGAATTCAATCTCAACGAGGGCGCCAACTTCTTCGATTTTTCGAACCATACACGCCAACTCACATTTTCTAAGCGCTTACTGATAGTGTTGGCCTACTGTCTCGACAATGAATCATCTTCACTATACTATTTGCCATCAGATTTCAATCGATGCCGGCGTTTCACTTCTGAAACAGAATGATGGTAATTGTGATGATTTCGCGGAAGCAAGATATCAGTCACTTCAATACTTCTAACATAGGCCTACATCACAGCATGACTAGCCAGAGAAGTAAACACACGCCATGTTACTGCAATATCCTCAGCTGATGCAATTTGAGACAGATAGTCTTTCCATAGTGCCAATGGAAATTAATCATTCTTGATGAAATGGTCAGACTTTTACAGATAATCAGCATCTTTACAATCGATATTCGCCTTTATTGATTCACTCTAATGAGCTTAATGCTACTTTATACCCATAATGTTTTAATTGGCCATAGTTTAATTCCAATATCCAATTTATATCAAATCCTATGCGTTAAGCGGACTTGTTACAGCTTTAAATGCTTGATCTAATGAATCTCTTCGATTTGTTTGTTGGCTCACCACTGATTAAGAATGGTAAAGACAAAGTCACGCGGGTTTAATCGTATATCTTCACTAACAGTTTACCTAGTCAATAAATGGATTTAAACGATACTGAATCTTTATTCTAAAAAAGTATAAAGTATCTCAAAATACTCACCAGCTATTTTTTAGTTGATGAAAAAGACTCCCAATCTAATTAAGGTCTGCTGGGGTCGTAAAAATATATCACATGCCGCTTGTTGATTGGACCAAAAGTCACGTTACTTTTGCTGCTATTTTTGATGCTGAATTTTCCGAGATACCTTCAATGGGAAAGCTTCGACTGGGAAAAATAGGATACAAAAAGGATAAAGGATATAAATAAAGAGGCTCTATAAGAATAAATCTGATCGCCCTCCAGATGTCATAATCATCACTCAACTAGTAGTGGAATCGCTAGCTTTCGCCTGCCAGTAGTGAAGTTCTTCTAACAGCGCTGCATTCTGCTTTGTGAGAACATTAACCTGCTCTTCAAGAGTCAAATTAGCAGAATCAACTTTTGGTGTAAGAGGAGCAATGTACGGCAATTCCTCATGAGCATTATCGGCAGTCACTTCGTGGTCTATAACCTTTTATAGCTACTCTTTATTAAGCTTACTCAAATCTAGCGTGAGAATAGTCTTGAGATCCCCAATCTACTTTTTTAAAGCCTCAATCACGTCCTTATCTTTGGCACTCTCTACACGCAGCGTCACCATTTATGCTGCCAAGTCGCAGTGATCACGATTAAGATCGGCCAGCTAATTCTCACTTCTTTTCAAATCTGCAGTCAATCGCACCACCTGAGATTCAAGATTTCGCTCTAACAGATAGTCTGGATCTGTCTTCTTTACCTCTTCTTCATAATCTTTTTTCAACTGAATTAGTTTCTTCTTATTAAACACCTTTTGCGGACAGGCTAACATATCTTTGATGCAATCGTCCACAATGTTGCGATTCACAGCACTATATCGCGACATTGTGGGAGATTTAGCAGCAATTTCAGAATCTTGAAGGTGATCATTGTTGTCATTGCGAACATCATTAGACTTTGCTGACTATCCATTAGAAGACTTTGATTACTCTTTATAAATGTCAAACAGACCATACTTGAGGAATTCAAGAAGAGGTTCAAATTCCAAAGCCAAAATTGTATCTTCATTCTTTTTCATCAGAGAGTATGCAAACTTGAATATGACGATACTGATATCCAATCCAACTTCCTAGTGTTTCTAAATAGACGGTTATTGCCCGTGTAATTAACTAACAGAATCCATGAGATTATCCATTAATCCAACCTCCAAACCACCAACACCGGGTATATGGCCAACTGCAAATAAAATATCCAACAATCTAAACACAATGTCCAGAGGAAATCTATAAGCAAAAAGAGTGAGAAACCACTGTGATGCGTACATGGATGACTTGATACCCTCATGAGCTAGATGATTGAAAATTTTGGGACATAATTCTTCCAGTATTCTATCAAATTGGAACAATTTAAGCTGGAGCAACTCCATCCTAGGAGTGAACAAACCACGCAACTAATACGTATGCAATAGATGCACCAGACACGAGAATGCCTATTCATCTGGCATATGCAAGAGAAACGCACCAGCAATGAAACTCAATCCCTGACAATATCCAACTTCAGCATCATATAACGAATACGCTTTCATTACATTGAACAGACTGTCTTAACCTGTTCCACCAACATTTCTAAAGTGTTCATGCTTTGGGAATGTCCGTGCCAAATCACGAGATATCATCTTTTCATACGTTGAGGGAATCTTGATAAGCTCTAAATACACCTGCTCCAGTGACATATTAGCAAAAGCAGAGGGCGGGCTAAATGTATCCCTCACGGGCGACTATGTTCCTTTAGATGCGCGCGCTCGCTCAGCCTCAGCCTCTAAGAGCGGCATCACTTTCAGAAAGGACTATGGATGACCGTCACATAGATGAAACCACACTGTACCTCTGACACCTTTTGGTAGACCAGATTAGAATTTCTTTACCAAGCTACGAGGATTCTTCTTTAACATTGCCTCTATATCATTAAGAAATTTACCCCAAAACTCCCAGTCATCAGGATCTTCAGCAGTGATATCTGGGTCCTCTTTGGTGGGACTGGGAGGATTTGATGATGATGGAGTCTTGTTAAAGATTGAACCGCTAATCAATGATCTAAAATAACCAAGATCTTGCCTCTATTACTACTATTGTTCCTACTATTAATCAGCTTTAGAACTCTGCAAAAGCTTACTGTTAGTCTATTCCATCTTGAGCAGGACTTCTAAATCTTCCACAGATAGATTTTCATCAACCTGTGAGAGAGAACCAACATGAACATACTAACTGTCCCGAGCATCAAGAGAGACAGAACTACCATCCTGGGATTATCCTGATACGTTCTTACTATTTGAGCTCTTGGATAGTTGACGCTCATCATGGCTACTACTCAACTTTATTTTCTTTTCAGATTTCTTAGTGGAACTCTTTTAAATACCATCATTTTACAGATTGACATCTTAAAATTCAACTTTACTCTTGGTGGTTGTTGACTGCCTATCCAAGTCACCATCTTGAGCATACTCAGACACTGAATACTTGGATTCTGCTGATTTAGCAGATGCTATGCTTTACTAGTCGTCAATATCAGACACACTGTCCATCAATGGTTTGTTAGTGCCAGCAGAGATGTTTGATTGCTACCTTGAATAATTCTAACTATTTTTCTATTGTTACTACTAACTACTAGTGTTCTAAGTAGGCGATTTAATTTAATAAGCTTCAGTAATACTTTCATACGATGGAGAAGTGACCATATGGCTAGTTTTACCTTGCGTAGTATCAATGCTAGTGCTCAGATTGTTTGAAGCCATTTTTAATAGATCGCCGTTTCCAATCGGGGAAAGAAACGGAGGGAGAAGAGAGCCGGAATTCTAGTCTCCTTGTTGGTATGTTAACTTAATGGGAAATATGTTTTATCAGTCTTTAAAATTTTATTGAACACAAATCTATTTACGGCTGTAATGTAATTGTTGGTTTCAATGCTTGTTCATATTAAACGCGGAGATAATGCTTAACTATTGATCGTTTCAGTAATTCTAGTGCGCACTAATACGTCCAGCGAACAGAACTTCGGTGAACTTGTCAACGTGTTCTGAGTTTAGCGCGTCTTCCCCTTCAGGAACTTCAGTATTCTCCGTCTCGCGCCATTCATCATTTGGACATCTTTACCAAACGTAAATTCACACGCAAAGCTAAAAATTTAAACTTTCGATGGAGCAAATTTAATACTACATTGACGAATTAGACAAGGGTAATGTCATCATAAATTATTTCACAATGTTTTTTTTATTATGACCACCTAAACACAAAGTTAAGTGTAGAGTTGGAGAAAGTCCCGTATATCAACAAACTTGATGCCTTGTTGGTGGTTCCGAAGGGAAAAGCTTATGTTGCAATTGCGGCTGGATTCATTTACGTTCTGCTGTTGGTGTTCAACGTTGCCGGTTCTCTGCTGACCAATTTGCTGGGATTTCTATATCCTGCATACAAGTCATTCAAGGCTATCGAGAGTCACGCTACAGATGACGATACGCAATGGCTCACCTACTGGACGGTGTATGGCTTCTTCACGGTGATTGAGTTTTTCACAGACATTCTGCTACACTGGCTGCCATTCTACTACATCATCAAGGCTGCCATTCTGACTTACCTGCTTCTACCTCAGTTCAGGGGCGCTGTCGTTGTGTATAAGCACGTTATTCGTCCCTTCTTACTGAGTCACTAGCTGATCATTGACAGCGAGTTGAATCGCGTAAAGCAAAGTGTACAGGGAGCCTTTAAGAAGGATTGAATTAATGGAGTATTTTTGTAATGTTTATCCTGTTTGATGTTTTATCTTTTCCTTTTATGACTTACATTAGTGAACTATTTAATCGTGGTTATTCGTAAAGCAGAAATGATGCTCAGTCTTGAGGGACTTGACGCCTACAGCGAGCACCACTTGTAACTACAACCTGATTGATCAAAAAAGTCTGAAACAAAGAGTTGAGACGTCCGCTTACAGTATATGATCTAGGCGAAAATAAGTGACTGGTATTATAATGGCCAGGAGATCATTGCAGATAATGAAACTTTAAGATCATACATCGATATCAAAATCAATTTCTATCTGGTTGGAAATTAGAATCTAAACTCTGAGTGAGAGAAGGCGTAATAGAAATTACCCCTCACTGGAGAGATTGGACGCGATCGAACAACTTATCTACTCTTTTTATTATCGTCTCCATTCAAATTGTTGGACAATTAGTATTCTCCGTATTTCAATAAATGATTGCAATTATTCAAACGATTACTATTGCTATTATGCTCTTCCAAGTACTCGCTATACCGGGAATTAGGTGGAGTCGGCCTGAGCGATCTACCCAGCCAATCGCCGCTACTTACCCGGAATACATGACAACGATGGAACGTATTAAATAGCTTGGAATGTGCACATTTTGTAAAGATCGAGTTCCTACTACTACCACTACTGATGATGACGATGATGATTAATTTGACACTTACTTTGATGCTATAGAAAATTTTGATGTTGAAGATTATGAAATGGGAAGAGTTAAAGATCTCACCTTGGACACTACTGAATAATCGGACCAATATGAACATGAAGCGCAATAACTTGTGGAACCTTATTAAGATGAGCCGACGCGCTAGTTGGGCCAAGAATATACCCGCGATGGTATAAAGTCATCTCTCAAATCCACTCCAAGTCTAAAAGAATGGCTTCGAATGGCTCAACCTGATTTGGATGAGAAACTTAGACTATCGCAGGCATCCAGACTTAGAAATTGAAATCTATAACTAATACTTTATGTTGAACGGCAACAAGCCACTGTGCCATGATAATAAAATCCTTCTGATTTACTTGCATTTATGAGTTCTTTACTTTCTATGGCGTGTTTTACAGTAAATTTCACGTTGATCGATCAAGTCACACACTTTCCGCAGAACTGTCTGTATATTTTAGGACACCGACGCGTCTATGTGTTATGCTTTTGATTTTATACTATTACTACAAGGACGGATTTTACTTGTCACGGAAAGTTTAAGATTATTATTAAGACTATGACGCAGCTTAAACCAATAATAGGTAAACTTTGCAAATAACATGAGTGATACCATTTTTGGCACGTAGTTACTATTTCGGAATCCAGCCTTCCACACAAAAAGGTAACCGACTTTTATACTCTTTTTATTCCTTAAAGAAGTGGGTAAATCTACTATATCAATTATATATCTAAATAAAAGAAAGAAACAAAATGCAGTACAACAATATCAAGCAGCAGGTGAACAAATGCGCCGATGACAATGCCGTGTTGAATAGAATGGAGAAGCGCAACGGTCGCCTGATCCACAAGCCTTCAAACAGCGTCTCTGAAACAACAGTGATTGATCTCGCGTCTCTGAAGCTCAGTCAGCCTGCAGTGCCTGGTCAAGCTTCTTCTACCACTACCACTACTGCCACTGTGGATGCTCATTACCGCGATTTGATCAAGGAGAATCTGAAATTGAAGAGTGATATTGCCACTCTGCAGAAACAGCTGGTGAAAGTGAGTGCTGAACAGACGCATTCAAATCATCTGCGCGCCACCATCCAGGCTCTTTAGTGTCAGATCAAGTTTCTGGTAGAAGAGCTGCATCGCGCATGGAATGGACAGAGACGCTTGGCATCATTTGAGACTCCGAATCATCAAGGTGACGTGACCAACAAAATTCAGTCCTTCACCAATGACTTTATGAATCGTCTTTAGATGATCCTGTAGAATGCATTCTAGTCCGTAAGTGCAGTGTAAAAGCAGTAGCCTGTTGAGTTGAAACATATGGAAGCTCCGATCCGCCAAGTCAAGAGTCAAGTTTAGAAGTCCGTGCAGCATATCCCAAAGCGTATTGCCAACCGACCACACCGCATTAGAATTCCTCGCGTCATTGTGCACAATTCAAGACTTCAGGAGATTGAGCTTATGGTTGACTGTAGTCCAATGGCCCGCTCTAGCTTGAGACAAGGTGGAATCTAAAGATGATTATGATGATCACCTGTTCGAGTGAAATGTGATTTAGAATCAATCTTTGGCAAAGTCATGATGTGATCACAAATATACCAGAATTGCATAATAATTGTTAAGTTTTTCCATTGCTTTTTCTTAACATAGTAATTGACGCCACATCTAATCAACAGCGGTTAAGACTGAAGGGGCTGGGAAGGCGCAGCAAGATTAATCAATAATCAGCCAATTACAGTACTTGACTCCTTACTTTATCAACAAATTCGCGCGTACGCTACACGATATTACATCGAAGTCTAACATGTTTGGACGCTTCTTAGAAAATTATGACTAGCTTTATAACGCTTATACTGTCAGCTTGATTGGGTATGCACTATTGATATTTGCACCCCGTTGGAAGTATACTAAACTCATAGTGCCTGTCATTGCACTGGTGCCAGCGTTGATATACGCGGCCGAATTTGCTTTGCTTATCATTAATGGCAATCCTGATAAAATCGAAGTGGATCTTGGTACTTTGGACGGCTTCGTAAAGGCTCATCAACACAAGGTGATTGCCCTGATGGCGTGGATACATTTTCATTGTACTGACTTGTTGAGCGCGTACGCTGTTGTCATGCTGAATGAGAGTTTCTTTGATATCTCAACCTTGGTAATGGGCATATTGGTAGCGTTGTGGTGGGCTTTTGCTCCAATTGCTTATTTAGCACTGGCATTGATAGTTCTTTTCAAGTAGATTAATCCGCATTAATAATCTTCCGTAAAATTGCTATTATGATTATTGGAAATGCTTACTATAACGAGGTGTTTGCTTACCTTTTATGATTTGATCAAAATAATATTATTACTGTATCCATAATAATTTTTAATCCTTTTATATTATCACATTTCATATCTTTAACCAAGTATTCAATCACAATTTAATATCATCTTCCACATACTCACTACTGAACCATATTCTTATCCAAAGCCATCAGAGCACCGACAAAAGTAAGTATCATCTTTGGCTTCACCTCCATCAGATCTTCAGGCAGAACAAAGATGGTGGCACCCAACTTTCTGGCAATGGAGATGGCATATTTCGCGTTCAACTTTGCATCATCATCGTTATCGCCTGCAGTGACGAGATTGTAGTCAACAATGCCCTTCTTGATACCGGCCAGGACATCCAAAAAGAAGAGAGAAGTCTTCAAAGAGGAATCCTTGAATCCACTCATCGATGACTTCTTACCGACGCGGCCAGGAACACTATTGGCCCAGTTGACCATATCCTGCTCCGTAACTTCCTTACCATCCTTGGCCACACTCTTCAAAATCTAGATAACATTGTCTCTCATCAGCTACCACACGATGGCCAGAGTCAACTTCTTGTTACCATCAAAGATATCAGCACCCTGAATACCAACTAGAGAGTACTTGAAATGCTTACCCAACTCAACAACATAATTCGTATTCTCCACAGCCTTAAACTTGCTCAAACCTTTTCCCTTGTTGACGCGCTTCCATTCAACACAGCCAGGATGCACCTTGTCGAAGGCCTGCAGCAAAATGATACCATCTCTCAAATCTTCATACAGATTGTTCACAAATGGATCAACGTTCAAACTGTTGAGCCATAGAGCAAAAGCACGAGCTTCACGGTCACCTTAAGAATTAAAGAGCCAGTCATCCAGAGCTGCCTTCTCAGTCTCAGTCAGAGGCTCCAGGCCAGGATAATTGTTGAACAGATTGGCAACAAACGCCAAGTTCAGCTTCTGATTACCCTCCACAATGGCCTTTGGAGTCACGTACTTTCTACATTCCAGTTTGTCCGCATTGACCAGCATCTACTCTGCTCTCTGCTTCAAATCCTTCTCATTCAGTGCCGCACGAGAGCACTGAGAAGGCTCCAGCTGATTCAACAAGACGATGTAATTTTCAGAATCCTTGATATCACTGGTAAAATTGGTCACCTTTCTATTCCAACCAGCCTTCTTCAAGTGATAATTGAACCAACGCAGCAGAATCTAATCGACTGGCAACTTAAACAGATCATCCAAAGTCTCTCCCTGCTCCAACAGTCTGAACAATTCAGGATGAAATTTGAGATCAACCTTGGCGAATAGACCAATTTTAATAATCTACCACACCAGTCCCAAGATCAAAATTTCACGCCCCTCAATCAGATCTTGAGCTCCAATGTTGACGACTGAGCAACCAATAGCCTTGGCAGAATTCACCACCACGTTGTTGTTCTCAGTCTTCTGGAAAGTGTTCAGCTTGTTACCTTTATTCAGCACTCTCTCATCAATCGTGTCAGGCACAGAGTCATTGATCAACTTACACAGCACCAGACCATCTTTACATTTTTCATAAAGATCACCAAATTCAACGGGATTGATAGGAAGCTTATTCTACACATCCGCATCGTTCTTAAGGGCAGCATTGATGTGCAGCACAAACTGCTCATGTTCATCCTCATTGATGGAGTGAGCACTGGCCTCAGTTGCACCACCCATCTTGACCAGACGCGCCTACTTCTGGTACAGTGCACCAAATCCCTTGTCTGAACCAACACGTCTCTCACGAATCTTGGCAATCACCTGCAGGAATTCATCAAACTCCACCGTATTGTTGTTGTTCTGGTCAACCTCAGCAATCTTCTTGGACAAGTCCTCAGTACTGATAGCCTCACCCAACTCTTGGCAGACTTTATGCAGCTCACTCTTGTCAATGTGCCCATTACCATCCTTGTCAAATGACTGGAACTGCTTGATGAATAGGTCAATCTCAGAGTCTTTGAACTGGGTAAACTTGCGACCAACTTCCAAATACTTGGAATCAGCCTTTCTCAGCTAATTCATAGACGGTTAAGACTTGTTTAGATTGTACTGAGACATAATAACGATTGGTCAACGTGTAATAATAACGACGATTAATTAGTTAATTACCTGACTGTGCGTGTTTGAGGAATAAACAGAAAAAGAGAGACGACGCGACAAGAGAGACGGAAGAAGGAGAGCGCGTTTGATGAAGGGCATAAGCATAAAGGGGCGCTCTTGTTTGAAGAATGGGCGTCACAGGGCACGCTTTTCCCTGCAGATTGTGGCTTGTTGATTCTGCGCCGCTTTTCTTTCTTGGAGATGTGCGCGCAGGTAATTGTTTCAACTTGATTGTTTCACAGATTAGCACCACCTAGAGCAAGAATTAAGCGTGTTGATCAAGATTACTGAATGATTGATATAGTGCGAGAATTTTTATCGTAAAATAGAGCCTACGATCTCATTAGGATGAAAGTTATGGAGCAATTTAAAGCAATCAAGAAATTATATTGTACATTATGAATTAAGAGTCTGAATGATTTCATTCAAACCGATTTAGATGGAGGACTTAATAGATGATCTGGGTAGCCACCTTGAGGCGGAGCCAATGGAGGACGAGGTGGCGGTGGAGGAGGAGTTGGGAAGTTGCGACATGCGTATGGTGGAGGTACTGGTCCGGTTCCTCTGGTTGCGGCATCACATTAAGGGGCGAGATGATCACATTCTGGTACGGAGCCCGACGCAAAAGGGCCAACCAAGCAGTTTCGACAAGCCTAGTACGAGTTCTTTAGGCACGCTACATAAAATTTGCGACTCTCAGATCTGCCTTCATCAAAATCTCTCACTGGGCTAGGAGGTGGGTTAGGTGGGCGTGGGCTCTTCTCCACCGGCCAAGGACATACATACGGCGGTGGCACTGGTTACAGCTTGGCTGAAGCCCTGGAACATTATTCTCTTAGTGGAGCGCATTCAGGATTAATCACGTCAAATATTCCAGAGCTACACTAATTACAAGCCTCATACACTTCATACTCACAATCAGCAAATATTTTGGGATCATAATTATTGCTTTAAGGTGATTGAGGAGACGAAGACGGCGGGCCTGGTGTAGGAAAAGTACCATTATTAAGAGGTCTTGGTGGACGTGTAGTATCATTCAAAGGCACAGGCATTGGAACAAACGATGGATCAGGTCTACTACCAGGCCTTGGAATAGTCGGAGATGGATTAGACGGAGGTTTATCACAACGATAAGCCGGTGGGCGAGATTTGAGGCCATTCGAGTAATCTTCGCAATCTTGCTATAATGGCTCACATTCTGGAGGAATGAACTCGAGAAGCCCAGCGCGACAGTCAATACATGCTTAATAACTTGTTGCAAGGCAATTACTTAAAGAGCTTGTTGCCCCGACCTGATTGCCAGTACGCTCCGCAGTTGAGTTTCTCTCAGAGCGCCCAGCGCGCTGACCATAGATATAAGCGCAACTCAGCAATAGTAAGACAACAACTCTACCTACTTAAGTCATTATTTGATTTTTACAATTTAATTTTTTGAATAAAGAAGAGCCATGAATTTTGTGCCTTTAGAGTGATAAGTGCGCGTAATTTAATTGGTGCATTATGGTCACTGTGACCTTTGAATCTATCACAAGCACAATGCAGAGCGCGGACCAAGTCACGCATCAGGCGCCAAGCTATACACAATTATGATCATGCGTTTAATCTTGATTGCTCCGAATTATGCTATTAGTGATAGAAGGAAAAAAATTTTGAGGATTAGCAGAGCTCAGATTTCGATCTCAAGCACTTTATTGACCATGGTCAATTAGTATTACATATTTGCATCTCGCGTCAAGTCTTCGTTCATTATTCAAGCAGAAGAGGTTTCTCAGCAGCGATTTCTATAACGGCCCACACAAACAGCACTCCTGCTTCTTGATGCACCTCTATTGGAAGGAGTGGGACTATTTCGGTGGACCTAAGGTGCTACACTCTTCAAGCTTTGACTAAGGTGCAGCTTGTTCGCGGCGGTTTATCTTCAGGTGGTACAAGAGCGTTTCATTGTTGTTTCAACTAATTTTGATTACCTGATTAGCACTTTAGAATACACTATCGAGGTTACTTTCGCTGAATATGAAAAAGTACCACTCTCGCTGAAATATGAACTCCTAGTGAATTGCAGGTAAACTTTAAACAATCAAGAAATTATATTGTACAATATGAATTAAGAGTCTGAATGGATTCAAAACGTAAAAGATGGAGGAGGAACTAGATGATCTGGGTAGCCACCTTGAGGCGGAGCCAATGGAGGACGAGGTGGCGGCGGAGGAGGAGTTGGGAAGTTGCGACATGCGTATGGTGGAGGTACTGGTCCGGTTCCTCTGGTTGCGGCATCACATTAAGTGGCGAGCGCACTACATTCAGGCACGGTTTCGATTGATAATGGCCCAGCCAAACAATTTTAACAAGCCTAGTACGAGTTTTGCAGGCACGCGATGTAAAACTTACGACTCTCTGATCTGCCAGCTTCGGTGTCTGGCGATGGAGCAGGTGGATAAGGTGGTCGTGGACTCCTCTCCACTGGACGAGGACAAACAAATGGAGGTGGGACGGGTTACAGATAAGCTGAAGCCCTGGAGCATTACTCTCTACGAGGAGCGCACTCAGCTTAAACTGTATAATAATTTCCACTATGACACTCCATGCAAGCTTGATACACTTCATATTCACAATCAGCGAATAATTTGGCATCAAAATTATTGCTTTAAGGTGATTGAGGAGACGAAGACGGCGGGCCTGGTGTAGGAAAAGTACCATTATTAAAAGGTAGTGGCGTAGGCACAGGAGAAGGACGTGGATCTCTGCGTCCCCATTAACGGGGTCTTGGTGGACTTGTAGTATCATTCACAGGTACAGGCATTGGAACAAACGATGGATCAGGTCTACTACCAGGCCTTGGAATAGTCGGAGATGGATCAGAGCGCTGTGTATCACAACGATAAGCCGGTGGGCGAGATTTGAGGCCTTTCGAGTAATCTTCGCAATCTTGCTATAATGGCTCACATTCTGGAGGAATGAAATTGAGAGGCCCAGCGCGACATTTAATACATGCTTAATAACTTGTTGCAAGGCAATCACTTAGAGATCTTGTTGCGCCGACCTGATCGTCAGGACGCTCAGTTATTGGGCGAGATGGTGGTGTCTCGGTCGGATTGGCAGACCTACTTACAGGCGTAGGATTTGGAGCAGGCGGAGACGGATTAGAAGGAGGTTTACTACAACGATAAGCAGGCGGAATAGATCCAGAGCCTTGCGAGTATCTTTCACACTGCCTTCTTATTTCGTCACATTCAGGAGGAATAACAGCAGCACAAGTAGCCCCAGGAGGACATGCCAGACACTTGCGACATTCGTTATATTTAGCTGTTGCCATACAATCGTCCAGAGATCTGGTAGACTAGGCCTGGTTGCCAGAGCCCACTGGGGGAGAAGTAGATGCTGATGAATGGGCCGGCTTGCCAGTGCTTTCGGACGATGAGCGAAGTGTTGGTGATTCAACTGGATTGGCAGCACGTTCAGCAATTGGGCTAGGTGGCGATTGTAAGGTTTGATTATTAGTCCCGCCTGGAGTTGAGTTTTCGTCAGAGCGCCTAAAGCGTTGACCATCAATTACAGTGCAGATCAGCGATAATAAAATAACAATATTAGCTAGTGATTTCATAATCAGATTTGGAATTAAAAATCTTAAATGGAATAGAAAAGAGCCATTGATATTGTGTATCTAAAAGAGTGATTTATGCACGAATCGCTATTGGTGCACTATGGTCACTGTGATCCTCTGTGATCGACACGGGCCCATCGCAGAGCGCCGACCAAGTCACTGATCAAGCGCCAAGATTACACAATAATGATCACGCTTTTAATCTTGATTGTAGCCTTGATGTAACACATCATGTGAGGCTTAAAGAAATATATGTACCGTAAGTTAGGGAGCAGGGCCGCATAAAGGAAGGTAGTCAAAAGGGGCACACTTTGTCGTTATCCAAACTGAAGCCGTGATTGTTTCAACTTGATTGATTAGCGGATCAGGTAGGATTACTCTCTAATCATAATTCGTAAAACGAGCATTTATATACTAGTACAGGGCTTTGGCTCATCTTAAGAGGAATCTTTTTTTTATAAGTTTTACGTTTGATAGGCTTACTCTTAAATAACACAAAATATATATCAACAACACAGTCTTTCATTTATACATGACGATAAGTTACACACGCCATCAACGAGTGGTGGGTGGAGGAGGTGATAGAAAATCTGGTTCGCCGGGAGATGGTGGAGTTAATGGAGGACGAGGCGGCGGCGGAGGTGGAGGCGGGAAGTTGGGACACGCGTATGGTGGAGGAACTGGCTCAAGTCCTCTCGTCGCAGCTTCACACTAGGGAGCGAATATATGACACTCTGGCAGCGCGCTCATAGATAGTGGGCCAGCAAGACAGTTCTGACAAGCATTGACCGTGTTCTTCAGACACGCCACATAGAATCTGCGGCTTTTGGATCTTCCAGCTTCAGAATCTGGTAATGGAGCAGGTGGATACGAAGGCCGTGGACTCCTCTCCACCGGACGAGGACATACAAACGGCGGCGGCACGGGTTACAGATAAGCTGATGCCCTGGAGCATTACTCTCTAAGCGGACCGCATTCAGCTTAAACCATCGCGACGTTTCCGGTATGGCACTCCATGCAGGCTTGATACACTTCATACTCACAATCAGCGAATAATTTAACATCATAATTATTGCTTTGAGGTGGCTGAGGAGATGATGATGGCGACTCTGAACTTGGCCCATTGACCGGAGTCGGCGACGGAGTGGGTTTGAGACGAGATGGATTCAATGGCTTTGTTCCATTGACAGGCATAGGCATTCCTGTAGACGGAGATGGTCTTGGCCTATTCACAGGCAAAGGCCTCGGCGTATTTAGCTATGAATTGGGCTTTAAACACTGGTAAGCAGGAGGACGAGATCTGAGGCTTTTTGAGTAATCCTCACACTGCTTCTTCAATGGAGCACATTCTTTAGGAAAATATTTGCGAGGTCCAGCGATGCAACTGACGCATGCCCAATAATTTGATTTGTTGCAATCATCCAGAGAAATTGTTGACTCTGCTTGATTGCCTGTAAGATCAGTCGTGTTTCCCTAAGGTCCATCTACGCGCTGGCAATTGATTACAACACAAATCAGCAACAGCTAAATAACAATGCTACCCAATGATTTCATTACCAGATTTGATTTTAATTTTTGAATTTTTGTCTAAAGCAATCAAAGAGATTCATCACATTTCTAGATTTAATACTGTAGAGTGATTTATACACGTACTCCGATTGGTGCATTATGGACACATTGATCACACAATTCGACAAAGACTAGCACAAATCAGGCTCTAAGCTAAACACAAGCGCAATCCTAATTGATTTATCGGTACACGCTACAAGACCAGAGAGAGAGCGATTCAATAATAAGACGTTGAGTACATGGTGCTCCATGAATCGTGAGAAACGATTAATTATGCTGTCGCTCGTAATCCAACAATCGGCATTCACTAGGTAGCGAAAGGTGCAAGCCTAAAGTTTTTACTTAACAATTTTTATTTCACCTCAATTCATCGTTCATTATTCACCACCAGTACAACCACAACAACCATTACCATCTTAGATAAGCTTCTCAGAAGCACTTTCTGTGCACAATGGATGGTCCAGACTCATCGTACTCCTGCTTGCTGATCCACATCTGTTGGAAGGTGGACAAGCTAGCCAGGATGGAGCCACCGATCCAGACAGAGTACTTACGCTCTGGAGGAGCAACAACCTTGATCTTCATGCTGCTAGGAGCCAGAGCAGTGATTTCCTTCTGCACTCTGTCAGCAATACCAGGGTACATGGTAGTACCACCAGACAAGACAATGTTAGCATACAGATCCTTACGAATATCAACATCACACTTCATAATGGAGTTGTAAGTAGTCTCGTGGACACCAGCAGCTTCCATACCCAAGAATGAAGGCTGGAACAGAGCTTCTGGGCAACGGAAACGCTCATTACCAATGGTGATGACTTGACCGTCAGGCAGCTCGTAACTCTTCTCCAGAGCAGAGGAGGTGGAAGCAGTCTGCATCTCCTACTCAAAGTCCAGAGCAACATAACACAGCTTCTCCTTGATGTCACGAACAATTTCACGCTCAGCAGTGGTGGTGAAAGAGTAACCACGCTCAGTCAGAATCTTCATCAGGTAGTCAGTCAAGTCACGGCCAGCCAGGTCCAGACGCAGGATAGCGTGAGGCAGAGCATAACCTTCATAGATAGGCACAGTGTGGGAGACACCATCACCAGAGTCCAAGACAATACCAGTGGTACGACCGGAAGCATACAGAGATAGAACAGCCTAGATAGCAACGTAGAAGGCAGGCACATTGAAGGTCTCGAACATGATCTGAGTCATCTTCTCACGGTTAGCCTTTGGGTTCAGAGGAGCCTCAGTACACAAGACTGGGTGCTCTTCTGGAGCAACACGCAGCTCATTGTAGAAGGTGTGATGCCAGATCTTCTCCATGTCGTCCCAGTTGGTCACAATACCGTGCTCAATAGGATACTTCAGGGTGAGAATACCACGCTTGGACTGAGCCTCATCACCAACATAGGAGTCCTTCTGGCCCATACCAACCATGACACCTTGATGACGAGGACGACCAACAATGGATGGGAAGACAGCTCTTGGAGCATCATCACCAGCAAAGCCAGCCTTGCACATACCTGAACCGTTGTCAATAACCAATGCAGCAACTTCGTCTTCCATATTGCAGAGTAGTTTATTAAGTAAGTCTTTGTTAAGAGTTGTTAACAGAGAGAGTTAGTTAAGTGAGTGAGAGAGTGTTTGTTTCTCGTCGTTTGTGTGTGAATGAAGAAGAAGAAAGAGAAAGAGAGGCGGCGAGTCGACAATCGCTTAAAAGCCGTGCGCCACCTCTTTCTTAATTCGGGCAAATCATGAAACACGGCAATTAGCGCCGCTAATGATTGGGCCAATAGTTGCCCGAGTTACGCAATTACGGCAATTTATCTACTTCACAATAATAATTAAGGCATATGATCGAGTGTTTCTACGCCGCCACATTATTAAGTATGTTCACTGTCGTCTCTATGGATATTATTATCGTAATCATTGTCACTATGAACGAAGGATGATAACCTATCACATAAGTCTTCGGATTCACTCTAGAGTATCGCTGAAACGAAATCCATCTCGTTTCTAAACACTTTCCCTTTTATATGCTGTTGATGATAGTCTTGACTTTAGGAGTCTTCCATGTTGTCACTTGAGCGTGGTATATTATTACCTTCGCAGATCTATTAGAGAGCACAATATGATATCGTTTATAAGCAGTCGACCTTAGCATCTTCAATTCTTCTAATCTACTCTTACATAGCGGTCGAATATTCCTCACAGTGTCCATCATTATTTAATTCTGTCAGGCTTATAGAAGACAAATCTACACTAATAGTTTAGAATAGTCTTTCCTAATATATAAGAGAGAGACAGCTGTGTGAAGAGTGTTTAATAGCTAAATCTATCAACTCTTGAGTGATCGATGCACCATGGCTTAAGCTCAGTTTCAACATATCGACGTTGTCATATATACACGCGCGTCTAGTCATAAAGTTGTTCATGAAGCCAATATCTGCGCCCATCTCCAAGACTAACTTTAAATAATCCATATCAGATGGTTTCATAGCATATTTACCTTCTCCTTCTTGACGTGTAGCTGCTTATTTGTTACAAAGATTTCGGTATACAGCATACTTTCGCACCTAACTTTCCGTCATACATACCAATCGGACCATGATGTCATTTAAAATTTTAACTTGCTGTGCATTACATTATAAATTTTTAGATAATAAAATGCGCAAACATTCAATGGGCCATTTGCGACGTGCAATAAATATAACATGATCTGATAAAGATGTCAATGGCAAAGACTTAAAACACATTACGCGCAAGTAATGATTCTTAATAGTCATTTGCACCTTTGAGTTAACAAGCTCCAGATTTAAAAGTTGCTCTCTCCGACGCGCGCTTGTTTCATGTGATTGTACCACACTAATGATTATGCGATGTATCAACTCTACAGGTAATTGCATTAATCTCATTCTTCCTTCTTGCCATGCAAATTATATCGAAAATAGCTGCGTACATAGGTGAACAAATAATATCAAAAAAGCAGTTTATTGCATGAGATCAAAATGGTCCATTAATGGAACGTGTATCGGGGTCGGCCACACTCAGATCGCCTCTTCACGTTTTCTTCTTCTCTTTAACACAGCTCTCTGTTCAATTAAACAATATATCACGCTTTTACAATATTAAATTGTTGTATTTGATTAGAGTATGATGAGCCAATTCTTTGCTCCACACAAAAGTAAGTCACTGATAGTACTGTTGTGGTTAATATCTTTCTATTCCATCCCGTGTAGGCAATAAGAAGTAACACAATCACCATCAGCATCATCATGGCTCCAATCACGGTCGAAGACATCGAAAAGGAGGAGGATATCAAGTGCCCATTAATTAGTAAGATATTTTTCACTATTATCCTGTAAACTGATGTATGTGTTTTACAAATTAAATGTAGAAATTTCGTGGTTAAGCGACAAGGATATGCCAATAACGATCATTATGTGAGTGAGGAAGAGGAAGATGCTGCAGATTACAAGCATGGCGGATATCACCCAGTGTAGTTGGGCGATCAATACAGCAATGGTTAGTACGCGGTGTTGCGTAAACTTGGATGGGGACATTTTAGTACTGTCTGGCTCTGTAAAGATTAGAAAAATGTCCGTTACGTGGCTCTGAAGGTTGTGAAAAGCGCCTAGCATTACACGGATGCTGCAAGGGACGAAATCAAAATTCTGGATCGAATTAAAAATGCAGACGCCAAACATCCATACAGCAAGTACGTGATTAATCTGTTGGATTCTTTTAATATTAATGGCATGTTTGGATTGCACGTTGCGATGGTGTTTGAACCTTTGGGAGAGAATCTGCTCACATTGATTAGGCGATATGAACATAAGGGACTTCCCATTAAAGTTGTAAAACGATTGGCATTTCAGCTCCTTGCTGGCCTTGATTATCTACATTCCAAGAGTGGAATCATTCATACGGACTTGAAGCCTGAGAATATTCTGATCACACTGTCTGAGGGATAGTTATGCGCCAGATACGGTCTTGATTAACTGAATATCTCCTCCAGCCAAACAATGCCGTATCAGTCTTAAAATCATGATAATAACAATTAATAACAGTCTGGTAGCCGCGCATTGTCTTTAATTAGGTCATTATCTGGTATCTCTCTAGCTGTGGCTTAAGAAGATACGTCTCAACGAGTAGATGGTTCAAGTAGAAGCGTGCAATAGAATCTGAACAGAATCACTTGCAAGATTGCAGACTTGGGGAACGCGTGTTACATTAACCATCATTTCACATCTGATATCTAGACTAGACAATATCGAGCACCAGAAGTCATAATAGGTGCAGACTATAATGAGACATGTGATATATGGTCGTGTGCTTGCATAATATTCGAACTCTTGGTAGGTGATTATCTGTTTGATCCGGCAAAAGGTAACAATTATGGCAAAGATGATGATCATTTGGCACAAATGATGGAGCTTGTTGACGTGTTCCCGTACAACTTTGCAATGTCTGGCAAGTTTAGCAGAGAGTTCTTCAATCCGAAAGGAATTCTTAAGCGAATCACCAAGCTCAAGATTTGGCCTCTCAACGATGTGCTGATCGAGAAGTATTAATTCTCGGTGAATGAGGCCGATCAGATCGCCGCGTTTCTCCTCCCGATGCTTCAAGTTGTGCCGAAAGAACGCGCGTCGGCTCATCGAATGTTACTCAATCCGTGGCTACAGGATGTACGAGAAGATATGCAATTTGAATGATATTACCACGTCTATTACTACTACATTTGAATGATTCAATTCTATACATTTATATCGCCATCTGACTAGATATCTTCTGGTTTCTTTTAAATTGTGTTCTCATCGCGACAATTTATTTCCGCTGAGATCTTTACACTTTTCATCGCCAGGTTTACCAGCTTACTGATTGTTACTAATGGACATGCTTTCAAAGGCCAGTTAGAGATTGTCCTCCGTCTGGTCTTACTCTTTACCTCCTTCTTCTTAACTGAACGAATCAACTTTGACGTGCTACCAAAACTTTGTGATTTTATACAGAATAGCCATTTTCTTCAAACTTATTAGTATTAGATCTCCGTTTTATAACTGTCCATTCGTATGGCAAGGCTTAAAAGCAATCACATGTAACATTTTCAAATATTGTCCGCCATCACTTGAACCGCCTTTCTAGAATGGTAAGACGTAGAATTTAATAGACTAACTGCAATCAATAAACTTGTACTGACTGCTTATGTAAACTACTGCCCATATTTTCATTAGAATGTTGAATGACTTTTCAAAGTATCGAATTAATCTGCAAGAGATTGAGTTGTCTTGGTGAAATCTACACATACAGAGTCGCGTTCTTATGGGAGCATGATGCATAGAATCTTACTTGAATATGGAGTTTAGCCACCGCTGCAAATACACAGATTCTTTCAAAGCTAGATGAATATAAAACTTCTATGCACTATGAACAAGTAGATGAAGGATGAATAACGTTCTCTATAGCGCCTGACCGTGAAATTCTGTAGGTAAATCTGAGCGAAAGATGAAACGATCATTTGCATTTTCTGTTCTCTTAATGAGCAGCGCGCGTTAAAACGGCCTTCATTGATCATTACTGTATAAGAAGAGATGACTGTACTACCTTAGATTGAGGCTATCCTGAATTAGAGTCACAATAGTTTAAACAAGGAGAATATCAAGGAGACTATAGATGCATGTGATGCTCGAATAGAAAAACTTGCGCTGGACATTGACAAGAATTTTGAAGAGCTGTAAACGTTTTAAATGCCTGTAATGAAATAGTAGTATCAAATATCGTCTCATAAAGATCTGCCTTCATCTACTCTCATTACTCAGTTGAAATAGCTATTGGACTAGTAAGTAAAGCTATAGTTGGAAATTAAAAGAATTGAAAAGTTTCGAACTTTGCAAGATTTAGAGTCTAAACTGGATTCAATGCTAGCTGACAAGTCATAGTATAAAGCTGCTGCATCCCTCATCACAGAGTATGGTGGAATGAAAGATTTAAAGTAATAGCGTTCATAGCTAATATAACTGTTATCTGCATAACTGCAAAGTCAACTAAGTAATGGAGACGATCAGTTGAAGATGTAAAGTATAGTCGAGACGTACCAGTTACTTCATTGTCCAGGTGAATTTGTAATGTCTTATTCCTAATGGTTCATTGATCAATAGAAGAAATAGCCTTCAATCGGCGACTCTGCAGATCACTCTCATGTCACGCAGGAATTGTATATATCCCTTGTACATGAATGGAATCGTACTTATGGTCTCGACTATTCCACTCCTGACTAAGAATTTGATAGTGATTAATCGAACAATTTCTCTGCAGTCGTAGTGTTCCTGTCACTGGTGCAAAACACTTTGGTCGCTTATTTATCAAAGTAGTCATAATTGATGGATGTATAATTGTATGAGGAGGTGGTGTAACTACTGTTCCAAGTTGAAGAGCTTTGTGGGATCGAAGATCATGATGCGGTTATAACAACCTTTTAGATTGATGGATCAAAGTCCGCGTGGTCAGAACCGCTGGCTAATCGTCTTTTTTCCATTCACCTAGAATTTGCAGAGTATTGTCAGCGGGAGGTTGTGGCTATATTTAGAGATGCTCAATCGCGTTATAAAGCTGATGTGCTGCGACTTTCTGAGTCTGTCAGCAAGTCTTTTATAAAGTATTTGAACAATTTGCCCAGTGTACATGGTCGTCTTTTCTATTAGTATGGATAGAGTTATCTTGCCAATGCTTTGAACTCGTGCCTGGTAAAGTTTATTGATGAATTCAAAGACAGTGTCATATTGAATCTTATAGGAGGTGGCGGTTCCCGCAAGTCAGCCGATGATTTGTAAGTCACTTTGGGTAATACAGCAGATTATGGCTCTAGTTGGTAGAAATTATCAATGATTCTGTAAATTGAAAAGTATTTGTATACTGTGATTTCAGCATTTGATAAAGTATCACGCCTTAATGATGGTGCTGGTGGAGAGGATTAGAATCAACCTCCCGTTGCTTTGCAGTTATAGTTTGATAAGGTGTTTAACGAGTCTACCTCTTTATAAGATTTCCTGCGTCTAAAATATTCAAATTCATCTTAAACTGTCCAATCTGCTTTATAGATTATCACTGAATCTTTTGTCGATTCATTGAGTGAGTATTTGCTGAGTTAATCTCTGAGACGATATCATCAAATTGATTGGAATAGCGTCCATAACTAGTTTAGTGCAAATAAGACATAATTTAAAGACGTGTTAGAATTCAGTATTCCCGTATCCGAGTGTATGACTGTATTTGGAGAATCTATTTTGATGTTGCCAAGTATGTTGGATGAACTGAAAATGTCTGCAGGGTCAAGTGATTACTAGACGCTCTTTGTCGTCGAAGATATTTTGAAAGCTGTCATTTAGAAGAGATTTTAAAAAGATGCCGCTGTAGGTGGAGAAGATGTAACATTTTAGAGTGATATTGCTTCATTGTCCTCTCGATTTAGTCCACTGAATATGGAAAAGTGTATTGAATGGTTGGTGAATGCAATGTGTCTGCTGTCTATTGAAGAGTTGCTCAGTAGCCTGTAATCGGTGTAGAAAGGTACTCTTACCTCCTATTGCTGTAAATAAGTACTCGCTGATATCGCGTACTTTGAAAATACTATTGGAGTTTTGGGCATTCATACTGATGATTTGAGTTCTAACAATGGCAGCTTTCTCTTTTAGTTATATCAACTGCTATTCCAAAAACTGAAGATTGTCAAACACATCTTCACTATTGTCGCCATGAATCATCAAGACTAAGCTCTAGCTTCTAGTAGAATAAAGCTAATTTGGTAATATTCTGCATCGGGTCAGGATGTGTCATAGTCTTCGCTGGTGGATGATGATATTAGTGTCGTCGCAATGATCAGGGGAGACGATAGAATCAAGAAATGCTTTGTAACAACGGTTGGACTCTTGAAGATTATAAAATCTACATCCACTAGCAAGGCATAACAGTAATAACAAGAAGGATAACAGCGACCGTAATAAGCATCATGAATACTTTCCGTTAAAACACACACAGATTTAATTGAATAACAAGATTGAAGAAATCTATTAAAATAGAATGCTAATGTGTTTGAGCGTTAAGTAGATACTATATTCACAATTGATTTCTATTAAGTTCTTGTTCAATATCGTTAAGACTTAAAGTCAGGGATTTCAAGTCTTCAAACTTTCTATCTTTAGTAGCCTGATCAATCATTTTCAAGAGCTGAGCCTTCTACTCAAGCAATACGCCCCGCATTTATTACTGCCTCTAAATCTCATCTTGATCCTACTAACTATTACCACTGATGCCTGGTAGAGATTTATCATCCCACCGACCTTTGCCACTTTATTATGAATTCTTTGAAGTTGGCCGAAAGTCGCTCAGTTCAGGTAGCAACTTTAAGGTGAACATGTTATTCTGCAAAAATAAGAGTGACCTCTGATTAACATTGGACAGCAGTTTATTTACTTGCTGCGTATGTGTACTTTAATGTTACGGCTTCATATCACCACTTCCAGAATTACTATAACTAATACGCAATTTAGCTATATCTCTAACAAAACCTTCATACTAACCAAATTTATGCAACAATTAAGTCCTAATCTCTTTTGCCCGGATATACACCTGATAGAGTCGCTTCTCCTTCTTTATAGTCTCTGTATCCATATGCTATAACTTGCCCAGATACTCATTAAAAACTTGCAAGTCTTTAAAAATATTCTACTCCAGTGATTAAATCTGAGTGTACAATCCTTCCAACTCGCTCTAAATCTATAGTCCATGAAGGTGATTCTACCTAATGAATACAAGGCTATTACACTCTTTGCACACTCTTATTGAGCCAACTTCCTTATCTGTATACACTGACAATGACCGGATCTAAGAACAAGCTGCTCTACCGCATACAACTCTGCCACACAATCTACAATGGTGTCTAAATGTATCGCCACTACTCGCAGAGCCAGATTATTAATCATTACCGGTAGTAGAAGAGTCTATAAGCAGATCGCTGAATGACTGAGCAAATCTATTCAAGTATCCAACCATGACATTTGATGGCAACTTGTTCATGCAAAATATACAATGCTAAATAGGTGTATCCTGTTCCCACACAACAATCTCTTATTCCAACTACTTCAAAGACTTTTTGGTGAGTTGATCATTATCTATTTAAAGGTCAGATAGGAGAGATTAACTTCGCTATGTTCTTGTAAAAGTACCACCAACACCACCACTAGCTGCGGTCGATCTTGAAGTAACTCCCCTACTCGAACCAATCGATATTTGAGAACTAGACTTATGAAGCGACTTGTCTCTCTATGTGATAAGATTAGAGGCCATATTTTAGTCTTATGTGCGGCGATCAGAAGAACTCTGTCGTAATTAGTAATAGTTTTCATGTAACAGCACCACCTTCTCCACCCTCTTTTCCAACTTGGCAATCTCCAGCTAATTCTTCTCCACCACCGCTCTGCGCCTCTCCGCATACGCCCCCATCCAGTCCCTGCTTGCCATCTATTTAAAATAATCACTTGTGCCTTTAACAGTAGATGAAGAGGAAGACGATTCTTTAATCTCGCCAACTTCTTATTGTGGAACAAAGAAAGGAGCTTAAAGCCAAGAAGATTCTCTCAAAACTGAATGAAACAACAATGTGTGGCCGGGAGAGATGCTCTGAGACCAAACATCCACTCTTTCGCCATAGCTCTATCATTAGTAGGCTTTCTCATTTTTAATCTTCGAATCTAATTATTTGGACAAGAATGCTATGTTAAATCATCAATTGTCACAAGTTGAGAATAATTCATCAGAGCGAGAGAACTTCCCCATATAATCTTTTTCCATTTCTCAACATTCGAAATATCATGTTGCGACAAGCCTTGACGCGTTAAATTCGATGCATGCCATTGATTAGTATTAGATAAGGTCCACGTTATTATAGCAGCTAGCAGAAGAAAGATAATGACGCGATAATGAAGCAGTTTTTTGAAATGCTTGAAAAGTCAAATGTTAATACGGCAGAAGACTAAAATGCTGCTAGTAATCAGTAGCCGTAGCCACAACGAGAAGAGAAGTAAAAGTCGTTGATTGATGAAATTTTAAATGTACAATTAGACCATCAGGATGATAGCACTCAGTCGCGTAAATCCTCTCGTGGCCCCTCTGTAGTCAATAAAAAGTATTAACTCATTGATCAGATATAACGCTGTACGGATGCCACGGCTCTCCATTAGTTATTTGAATCTGGCGGTAATAATCTGGGTGGGCGCGATTAAAATGGTGGCGATCATAACAACAAGAGTATGATACTCAGTAATCCTCAGATCGCTTGGCTTTATGCGAGATAGTGTAGATTGTGTAAAGCGCCGTCTCTAGCTTACAGCTTCATGACTCAACTGGATCCAGTCAATTTGACCACCAGTATAGTGCATGAGTTGCTTATAATGGAAATGTAAAAGGCGATTCAACACGCCAAAACCCGCAGAAGCGACGATGAACCACTGAATCCTCTTCGGAGTTCGCTGCTGAATGAACAAGTGCGTCGCACCAGCCTTTGGATAAATAGAATGGCAATGTATGGATTGAAGCCTTCTAGGAGTATGTACATTGACATGAAATCTTTCATGTAGACTGTGGTATCTCTGGCTGATGAGCGATCAAGATTGGCGTGGTCCTCTGCTGTCACTGAGCTATAATACGTCGATTCTGCTGCCTCCTAGCTATCTCTTGAGCCTGTCAAGCGTGCAAACTCCCAGTGATACAGTATTGATCTATTACTAATCTTTTAGTTAACCGATGACAAAATACTAAAGTTCATATATCTTTCAGAATTAATGTAGTGTATTCATCATCATGATCTGCTTGTGTTAAATAGATTTTTCAATGGAGATTCTGGCCTTGATGCGGAGGTGGAGGTTGAGGTTGATGATGCAGCCTTCATCTCGGTGATGAGACTTTCTATAGTCTTGTTATTCTCCTTTATCTGTGTCTTTATATTACTCTTGCCCACTTCAAGATACCTTAACACGGTACTCGAGTCACCTAAGTACTGCAGCAATTCATCCCTGAGATTGACAAGTTAATCATCCTCCATAGTGTCTAATATATTCTCGTTCAGCATGGACAAGTACGTCAATCTCACCTAATCAATAATGGGCAAATCTACATCACCGAATGCCTCATCGCTATTCTTGACCTTCATTTTGAACGTGTCTTCAGCCAGTTGACTGTCTCCATACAAAAGGTCTGAGTCCTGTAATACAAGAGCGATATTCTATAAAGACTTGGATGATCCTCTGCGCAAATGTTATTACTAATACTGTTGTTGTTGGTAATAATCTATGGAGAGCTACTAAGACAGCATTGTGGCATTGGGAGACGTATTCTGAGACACTGATCTCCTCCGTAAAGCTTATAATCGCTAGACAATCTCGGCTTCTTCTTCAATTTCTATGAGAGTTATCTACATACAGCATCAATGAATACTTGGTATCATATTAGTCTACTTTACAGTGAAAGAGAAGAGCACGCTGCACAATGATAGTACTGAAGATGAAACACAAAGCATTAGATATAATAACTTCATTTACATCATACACTTTGTTAACAGCGTGCACTTCCCTTATCACAGATCAATAAATCTTACCTCGTCATCGATATTAGTTGGAATATTAAGTGAGGCAAATGCCAACTTTCTAATTGCAGAATCTTTCCATTTAAACGGAGATATCAACGGTTTGCCAGACTTAGAATTTGTATTATACTCTAAATGTTATAATTACTACCGGACATTCTATAAATCGATATTATGACTCTAAGCAATCTTTGACAAGTATTCACCAATGGATTATGGTTCCTATTGTTAAGTCTATTCCACCATCTTAACATCATTAATGTCACTATGTACAGTTATATCTTTCTACTACTCAATCGTCTATTCATTATCCACAACTCCAGAAGGAGCCTCAAATGCTCTTTAATCAAATTAGTCAAAGCCATCACTCGCATCTGATTACTAAACAGATTATGCCAATTTACTTGGAGGTTCAATCTTGAAAGAATCAAATTATTACTATTAATCAGAATTCAAATCCTCAGACTAAACATTGAGGCCAGCGTTACCAAACTAATTTGCATATCTTTGATCATCATCGTCATCACCTTAAGTTGACCATGGGGAATCTAGAGTTGGTAAAGTTGCAGGAGGCATAGCAAAAGCTTAGCTGGTAGCAGCAGGAGGAGCAAAAGAGAAGGAGAACGTGCCTAAATCATCACCCACAGTCTACTCTTAAGACTGAACCATTACAGCACTGAATCTCGGAGGCGTTGCTGGTCTGCTTTAGTTATCCGATCCTGTATCAGAATTTTGTTAGATTTATTTATCATCCTCATTATTGTCTTCAAATTCTTGATCATCACCATGCTATTCCTCCTCTTGATGCAACTAAAGCTCCACGGACCTCGACTATTCAATCTGTTCATCAGTATCACCTTTCATTTCCTGCGGTGACTCTTAACTATCAGAAGGCAGACTAAAGAAATCTTCATTCTCAGACATTTTAATAATTATAAACAAAGTTATCCCGACACCTTAAGACTAAACTCAATACAAATAAGGAATAGATGGAATTTCAATGGTTAATGATCGTCTTTCTCAGTTACAAAAGGGTCAAAGAGAAAATGAGGAATGGGAAATTGTTTTACGCTTCAAACGCGAACTCTACTGCATTGTACCATATGTAGGGTCAATAATAGATAGATTACTCAACATAGACTATTATTGCTATCAAGACTTTATTTATTAAATTCATATCAATATAAATTCAGAAGTTTCCTAACATGAACTTTTTAAAGATCAATCATGCATTCAATCGCTTCTTTAGTTCAAGACTTTCACTGCAATAACGATAACGAAAAATGGCTCAAAGTACTGATAGTATTGAGGATGAGTATGTGCTGAATGTCTATGAATAAATAGCTCCACACTTTAGCAATACGCGATATAAAATGTGGCCCATTGTAAAATAGTATTTAGATTAGCTAGCTGCTGGTGTTGTGCCTTTTACAGGTGAATCTGAAGACGTATCAGCGTATTAATAATTAACCACCTAGCAGGAAAAAGGTGTTATAGTTGGAGATTTTGGATGCGGTAATGGAAAGAACATGCTGGGTGGATACAAGAATATTCAATTTATAGGAACTGATAATTCGCTGGAGCTGCTTAGTCTTGTTCTTAAATCATAGAGAGTTGATAGTGTCAGGTCATCAGTGATGGATGGCGCGTTCCGGCCCAATGTTTTATCGCACGCCATCAGTATCGCCGTGCTTCACCATTTGACGAGTGTGGAGAGACGCGTTGACGCGATCGTGGAAATGATCAGAGCCGTGTAGAGTGGCGGCACCATTCTGATATTCGTGTGGGCACAGGAGCAGAGTGAAACTAGCAAGATCAAGCACTTGCGGCCTGATGCGAATGGTGATGTCTTTGTTCCATGGCGTATACCATCAAAAGAAGATCCTACAGTTACGGTTACTTATTAGCGATACTATCACTTGTTCACAAAGGGTGAGATTGATGAAATGGTGAAACGCGCTTGTACGCAGTTTGGTTGTAAGTAGCACATACTTCGTTCCGGATATGATAGAGATAATTGGTATTTTTGCTTTCAAGTGATCAAAGACTAGTGAACATTGCTTATATATACAAAGATTTTGTACAACATATTTCAAGTTTTGCGATATCCGCTGACAGGTTGTCTTTCTCTTAATAACTCCCCTTTCCCTGAAATCGATCATGGTTTTGACTTGATTAAGCATCTTAATTAAAATATGTGTTGAATTTTGTTAGCTTAATCTACACTTTCAAACTACCCGAGCTCTTGTAAAAGTGATATTAAACAGACTAATATGATTGTCAAACCAACAGTGTTTATAAAGTGTGGCTGACTGTTTGGTATACATTCTGCGATACGCTGACGTGTCATTGAAGCTTCTGAGCCGATGATCCTGCTTTTAGAGCAACATGTCTCTTTCCCCCAAAAAAACTTTTGGCCTTGAACTTTACCGCTGGCTTTGGTTGATATATCTGAGTGATTAATTGAGTGAGTGACTGTCAGATTAAATGCAAGAGAAGATTATCAAGAGTTTTGATCAAGGGTCAGACGCGACTGTTTCAGGTGACGCCACAGGGCCTTTGTCTTGTCCCAGAACTGCTTAAAGTCTCGCTGTTGGACAGTTGTAAGTGCCTGAAGTGCATCGCTCTGACTAGCAGCATGAAGCTAATTAGAAATGGCGCCCACGACTGTCAATTTAGATACCATAATAGCGCGTCGGCTCGTTTTAGCAACTGCAAAGATAGTAGTATTCTTCTGCTTAGCAATGGTAGTCACTAGCTGGTGATGCAATGGTTGAGCGACAGGATCTAGTTACTGGAACGTAATTGCTGTCGATAAATCCTGCCAGCTAAATTGGCCAAGGCTAGTAATAGGAGCCATAAGCGTCCAAGTATCAAGCGTTGAAACCTTTGCATGGGGTTTGGGGTAGCAAATAGTTGGCGCAATCACCAATCGCTAGAAACAGCGGCGAGTCTCTGAACGCGTAGTCAGGACATTATATCATGGTGAAGACTCGCCATCAAATGAGTGTGATTGAAAAGATACTGTCTGATAGTGGTTATAACGCGGTGGTGAAGACTACGATTGGCAATAGTTAATCTGCTCAACGTTCATATCAATCAGACGCCTCTAATAGCTCCTTTATTTTTGGCTTTTTTGATTGCAGATAATCAGCGAAAGCCCGCTTTGCTCTTCAAAGTAAGAATATTGCATGTGAGTACATCAGACCTGCAGTCTATGGACTGAATGATGCGCTGTGCTCGAGAATGGTTTTGAGTAAGTTTGTGTGTAGAATGGAGGAGTCGACGTTGCAGCAGAATCTGTGTGGCTTTGGAGAAATTTAGTCCATTGAGCGATTGAATCAGGAGCAGACAGCATTTCTTGTTCAGTACTTTGATAGTAGAGATTGCGCGTTTGCCATCTAGACTCTCAATGGCAAAGTATTTTATTAGTCAGAGATTGTAGCTTAGTTGTGGAAGGATGGTCAAGATTTGGCCTCTGTGTTGTTTCATGCTCCTCAATAGTAAAAGTCTGACTTTTCTCAAGCGATTAAATCTGGCTCATCTGTGATTCAGCGCTAGGATACTCTGCCTCTTGAGCTGAGTACGCCTCTGAATGTCGTAAATTCCCAGTACGTTGAAGATCGCGGACATTTGCCAAAGATTACTGTTCCTTAGTAGCCCATACGTCAAGAATAGTAGTAGCAGTAGTAGTTGTTGTAATAGAGCAGATTGAGCAGTAGGCAACACTCTGGCATATAGTCTAGAGCTTCATCTGCTCTATCTGATGTCAGCGATAGTAATCAAATTAATCTGGTGAAAATTCTGAATGGTGAAGATTCACGCACCACATTCATGATCAAGAATATTCCTAACAAGTACACTTAAAGTATGCTGATTGACTTTTTGAATGAGAGTTTGCGTGGAAAGTTTGACTTTTTGTATCTCAGAATGGATTTCAAGAATCAATGCAATGTGGGCTACTGCTTTATCAACTTTATCGATGCCAGAGATGTAGTCCAATTGGCTCTGCGTATCTGTGGTAAGAAGTGGCCGTGTTTTAACTCTGATAAAGTTGCCACTTTGACTTATGCGAATATTTAAGGTTTGGACGCGTTAATCTAAAAGTTTCGCAATAGTGCAGTGATGAATGAAAAGGAGAGTTTCCGTCCAAAGCTCTTCAGGAACGGCCAGGAGATTGACTTTCCACCTCCCAATGGTATGTCTTAGAGAAGTAGATAAAGTAGTAGTGAGTCTTTTAAAAGTTTAAACAGTGAATGAGAATTGAGTTTGTTGGTTGTTTATGGTCTGTAAAGGAAGGTACAGTAGTATTTAATGTTAATTGCAGTTGCTTGAATGAAGTATAATACAATAAATTTGCATGTTATTCTATATCCTACTTTCTAGTCTACTCTACTTCCCTTTGCTCCTCTTTCAAGGTTCAGTTATGTCAGTAGAGTATCTTGCGAAATGTAATGTTGAGACGCGGGCCAACCAACTTAGCAGTTTTGGGAATAGAATGCTACCAGTGGTCCTAACACTAGCCTTCCATCACCAATAAGTCACCATTCCCGAGAACGTATTCGTATTTATAATCAGAAGGTACGTGAGATTTTGACTTAGGTTTGAGCAGAAATCTACGCGCATCTCCAAACGATAAACTGGCAATGGTTGGACTTGGACCGTGTCGCTTCTCATCGTCTGCATGCCAGCCTATTGAGTCTTTACCATCACGATATAAATTACATAGAGCCACATTGAAATATCCAGCTGGTAGTTTGATATCGCGTTCAATTTAACGAGCAATCTCTTCCACCGTGGGATACGCACTCCAAGATACAAATGGAAGAGATGAGTAATAGTCGCGTCCATTGCCACTTTTCGGCCAATTAGACACTTGATCCGATGTTAATAGGCATATCAATCTTGGTTACTAATACGTTTTACCGAATAGTGTAATATCTTGGGTGGTCCACGGCAAATCCTACTGAAACTTCTCATACAATTATTTCGCTTTCTATTTGCTAAAGTAGTTCTCTTTGTACCGGAGATATCCAGTGTCTTTAGGTAAGTTCACCACAGCGAATTAAACTTATTATTCGACTTATTTATCCATATAGGTGGCTAAATAATCACGAAGATGTTTTTCACATTGCGGCTTTGTGCGGAAAGGACAATGACGTTAGAAAAAGCGCGACGACGAGATCTTGAAACAGTGCCGGTACGCATCTACTGTATCTAAAGTCTGAACGCGACTAAATATACTGTACTTATGATTACTATTTAGTTACTTTATTAATTTGTTGGTGGGAGAGACGTCTAAACTGTGTGAGGTGGCATTGTAACAGTGCTAAGTTTAATTAGTCGTTAGATTCGCGAATTCAATGGCTAAAGATTACAAGTTCAAGAGTCGACAGTGGTTTAAGAACACCAAAATGTAAAGTAGTATAAATCTAAAAACTATAATTAAATCAGTATTCTTCATCAGCGCCATACCCGCTGCTTCCATACTCAGAATCCATGTCTCCGGCTCCAGTCTAACCAAACTCCGGCTCATCATAGAATCCAGCTCCCATATCCTCCTCATCAGCTCCGTACTCCTACGCATATTCTTCTTCGCCGCCATACTCCTCAGCATCCACGTAATCTCCTTCGCCATCAGCACCGAATAAGCTTCTTCCTTTGGCCTCATCACCGTACTCATTGCTCATATCAGCGCCAATTTCATCAAAATCATCATCACCTTAATCCTGAACTTCATCCTCCTCGACAGCAGTATCCATGCCATATTTATCAGCATCATCAAACTCTGGCATAGAAGATTGCATACCATATTGAGAGTCGTCACCATACTCGGACATCATACCAGATTGAGATTCACCACCGAAACCACGACGTTAAGGCATAGCATTGACTGAAACAGCCAGGACGGACAACAGGGCAGCAATATATAGAGAAGTCTTCATTTTATAGATATTGATTTCTAATTTCTAATTTATAAGCTTTATGAAATTACTGTTTAAACTTGATGGATAAAGAAGATGAACGCCCATCATAGATCCTAATCAGGCAGACAGCACCTCATGGCCATCGCCGTGGCAGATGATGATTGGATGGGACGCGTTGCATGAGGTAGGAAATCACGTTGTGAAAGTTGACTGTTACATTAGCACCCATTTCTCACATTTTGAAGCGTTCTAAATACCTGCCAAATTAAGCTTTACTCAGATTAGCTCTTTCTTCACTTGCAGTACAGTATCAACAGTTCTCTACCTTCAAAGCATTATTTCACGACCCGCCTTTATCCCAATCTCTTATTTCATGCATCATCAGACAGTCCTCGCTTTTAGATAATAAAATTCAAGATTCGCAAATTAGTTATGGAAGATTCACTTGAAATCAATGAATAAAATGCTCCTTTTATGCAAAATAAAAAGACAAAGTATTTTATAGGATTGATCTTGTTACTAGCTGTCGTTGCACTATGGACTGGTGCCAACTATACAATGAAATTTGTGTTTGCTGATTCTGAATTCATGAAGCCTTTCATGCTCACCTATATAAACACGTCTTCTTTTACGCTGTATCTTCTTATCCGAGTTATCGGGTAATTAATTTAGAAGGTGCATAGACTGCTATATGATGATCATGGTGCCAGGTATCAGTAGATGATGGAATCGCCTGATTAATTTGGCTCTGGGGATAATCTTTAGGTGACCCTTGGTGTTCGTGACACAATGAAACTATCGCTGCAGTTCTGCATACTCTGGTTCTTGGCCAACTTTTGCAGTAATGCCGCTCTAATCTACACCAATGTCGCCAGCTCCACTATCATATCTTCCACCTCTTCCGTATGGACACTCATCATAGGAAGTTTAGGAAGAACAGAAAAATTCACGTATGTCAACTTGTTGGGTGTATTAATTTGCTTTGCTGGTGTGTTATGCGTGTCACTGAGCGATGCATCTGCACCTTCCTCCGGTCACAATGATGGCGGCGATCATATACCTGATGCTGCTGCTGCTGTTGATGGTGGACCCGTGTAAACAAACGATTGGCGCGGGAACATATTGGCTTTGCTCGGTGCCATGTTTTATGGCTTATACATTACGTTGCTGAGGTTAAAGATTAAAGATGACGTTAAGGTTGAGATGACTTTATTTTTTGGACTAGTCGGCTTGTTCAATATCATTTGCTTATGGCCTCTGTTTATTGTATTCCATTACTCTGGATTTGAATAGTTTTAGCTGCCTCCAACTTCAACCATATGGCTTGCTCTCTGTCTAAACGCGTTACTTGGCACTTGTCTGTCCGAACTGCTCTGGCTCAAATCCATGCTCTACACTTCTCCTCTCGTATCTACGCTTGGCTTATCATTGACCATTCCTGTTGCGCTTCTGATTGACACCTTCCTCAAAGATATCTCATTATCTGCATTGTACTTGGTCGGAGGCCTTATGGTTGTCGGAGGCTTTGTTTTGGTAAACATTTTCAAGTTCAAGCCGTCATTTGGTAGCTAAATTATATAATTCTTGAGAGATTTGTATTTGCGAGCAACCAAGTCTTTGATGTCTGGTAGAATAAGAAATGACACCAGCTCTAACAGTCTAGATGATGATCTGCATTAGTTGTCTCCTTAATCATCTCAATAAAAGATTCTCAAAGTTAAATACTGATCTTTGTCATATACACCCAACTATATTATATCCCATATCTATTCACATTTCTGAATGACGCGAGTTTAAAATGTATCAACATAAGACGCCTTTCAGCAAAAGATGCTAGTAGTCATGATCAATTAGCCTCGGCACTTTTCGCTTTTAAATAACGTCTATCCACTTGATGAATGAAATATTCCCCAGAGTTACCGGTCCAACTAACAGAATTAGGACCATAATCCATCTTTTTGACTTTGAAAATACTAGCCATATCATTGATGTTATGGTCCGCAATAACATGGTCCAATGATCTAAACGGCCTAAATGAAACCACAAACGCACCCTCTTTCAGATGTAAGAATAGCTGCATCAACTTCAAATTAGTCTCCTGGTCAAAGGCATAATTATTGACAAATACAACATCGGCACATTCAATAACTTTCAACACTTTCTAATCTCCCAGAAAATCTCCCTTTCTCAAATAAACATGAAAGTCATCGCGACCATACATCTTCATTCTCTCCTTGAACACATGCAACTACATCTTTCCATAAAGAGCGGGCTATTCCATCAACTCCACACCATAACACTTGGCCTTAGTCTGAGCAGTGACTTGGAGCGCAACATTTCCAATGCCGCTGCCAAGATCAATAAAAATATTATCCTTCTTAATAGGCAAAGTCTCAATTAATGTATTTACAATGTTATTTCCAGTTTCACCATAAACTTCTTTGCTGAATCCTTTATAACTTCTCAAGGCGTCAGGATTATCAACAGCGCGTGCATAAATCTAATCCAAAAATATCTTGGTCTAATTGTAACTCAGAGGCTTATCATTAAAAGCTTCAAACTTATCATGCGACCTCATATCAGTTATTATCTCATTATACTCCGAAATTAGTTACTTGAGTAGAGTAAAATCCCTTTTCTTTACCGCACGCTCAATCCGCCGATAAATCTTGTCTGAAAATGCATCTGCAGGATCTCCCAAGTCTTCAATGAAATCATAAGCAAGCAGCTCAATAGTTTTCACCAAATCAACCAAAGGAGAATAACCATCTTTCAATGGACTTATAAGGGGGAATGTCTCAAATGTTCCTGAAGGATACAACAACTCAACCTTTTCGACAGCATCGAGCACTTTAATGTCAGAACCTTTAGGGAAGAATTCATCCAGATGTTTGGCGACATAATTAATGGATGATACAATTTGCACAGAAGAAGCACCAGCATCCTCAGCTTATCCTTTTGGCTAAATGGACGATGAGTGATCTCTTCGCCGTTTCGATTTATCAGTCTTGCCGTCATCGACAGAATCGGATGACCTTTTACTGCCAGACACCGCAGCAGCCGCCTTTTTCACTACATCCTTAGTTTACAATTTCTTCTCCTGTCCATTTTTCTTCATAACTTCCACTTGATTCTCCTACTACTACAAATACTACTACTAAGTATTCTACTGTGCAGAGCCAATTACACCCACACCAGTATTATCTTCAGAACTGCGTCGAAATGAAACCAAAACAGCGGAAAACTTGCCGAGCTCTCCGTCGGCATCAACGCCATTCAAATTGTCAAACAACTACAACGCGATTGCTCTGCCGTCAAACGCCAAACTTTTTGTCGCACTCAGAGTACTACTGGTAAACGCTCTCGCCGGACTTTCTGTGCTTTGAACGCTGCAGTCAGAATCAAGTCTTTGGCGTGGAATTTGCGTCTCATCACCAGTCTCTTCATCCTTTGCCACTTCACGGTATCGTTGCAAGTACTTATCAGCATTCTTCACATGAGCTCTAATTGCATCACCACTCACACCAATTTTGTGAGCCACTTGCATAATGTTAAGTCTTCCCAGCCTCAAATCCACCAGACCAGCAACTTTGAGATCCAGTGGCACTCTGCGTTAAATTCTCTCATGAACATTGTCCGATCGCGGTTAAGGCTAGGTGTCCACTAAAGTCAAATGCTCCAAGCCATCAATATTGTAAGTCTTTTTTAATGAAGAAGGCATTGCTCAGTATCTTGTAATAGTTTAGCACTGATGTGTAAGTTAATGATAAATTTGTAATAAGAAAGTCTTCAAAACAATCAAGATAGAAAAGATGGAGAAAACACGCAAGAAGCAAGCTTTTCCCTCAATAGCTCCCAGTCCGCTTTCTCTATATCAGTCGCGTTTTAGACAAGCCAAACGCAATTCTTCTTGGCCAAAGTCTTGTACTCGTCGCCGTCCTTAATGCCTCAATTTCTTGTTCAACGGCTTTAAGCTTGCTATCGTAATCCATTTTGAGTGATGTGATTTTAGTTGTCAATGAAAATCAAAAGAAAGCATAAAACAACACGCATCATACCTGTATTTTTATCGATCAAGTAACATTTATAACTTTATCACTATCATCATCATCAAAAACGCATTGCACTCAATTGCTATTTTTCTCTTGAGTCTACTCAGAACTTTTCAAGTCTGGAGATGAGGACAATTTCTGAGTATGCAGCGGCAGATTGGGAGCGGATTCGCGCAAAGGAGACTACAATGGCTGACCAGGCATGAAATTGACAAATCCTATCTAGTTAGATGGACTAACAGGCAACTGTGCGGCAGTCATGCCAATGGGCTTCAGCTAATTATTACTCATAGTAGGACGCAAGTTCCATTCCTAGGAGATTGCTGGAGATCTTGGAGGTGGTGTTCTCGATGTTTTCAGAGGGGTCATTGGGTAACCGTGTCTCATCTAGTTCTCCAGAGCTTTTCTCATCTTGATTTCAGCAATCGCAGACTTGATCTTCTTGCGCGGTCCAAGTGGAATTCCCAGCTCCTTCAGATCATCTTCAGTCAACTGCAAAAACATATCAAAGTCGACCTCATTCTCAGACATGACTTGCTTGTACTTGGATAGCTCCAACTGATCTAGCAAGACGCTAAGCTTGTTTTCGCGGTGGTTGACAGACAATATGGATTTCACGACAGACTGCAAAAGCTGATTGTTCTCATAAGGATCGTCATGTAGAGGAGCACTGTATGGCCCAGCCGCGAAAGTGCTCGTCTCAATCTTCAGACCAGGTGGAATCTTCTTATTAAAGCTATCTCCAACAGGAGATCTTGCCGTGAAAGAGGACATTTGGTAGTCGCGATTGATGGTACCAGTGGATATGGATAATTGATGCAGCTTTGGGCTTTGTGGACTTTGGCTGTACTATGATAGCGCATATTGTGACTGCGAAAATCCAGAGGAATCTGGACTGAATGGCGCAGCTGACACTGATCTAGCCAACAAAGAATTTCCAATTGCAGACTTTAGCAAATGTCTATTTCCAGATTCGGGACGCGCCCTTGTCGGAGTCGTCAGACTACTAGAAGTCTGAATGGACGCAGAGTTTGACTTTCTTAACTTCTTCACCTTCTGACTTAGACGAGAATTAGGTGCAGATGAGTTCAACCGTCCATCCTGACCTACCATCAAGGCTGCAAGGTTGAAACTCTTGTTAAACAGAACATCGACAGATCTTCTGGACCCACTAGACTTACGCGCCTGTTTACTATCACCATTAGAAGAGTCACTCTCCTAAAACGACAGTGGATACTGCACAACATTTTGAGAGGCAAGACGACTGTGCAGTGACGACAGCGATTTCACCAAATCAGCTTCTTCAGCAACTTTGGTCGAAACTTAAATCACAGGCGCGCCATCAAGACTAGACGACTTCCATGTAAATTTCTGGAAACACTCATTCGCCATCTTATCAACATCTGGAGTCAAATCTGATTTCAGACGATAGGCATACTACACTGGTATATGCTATGAGAAATACTAGACAGCTAGATCGACTTTGCTTTTTAAACCGACTGCTACGATGGTAGGTGAACATGTATTTACAGAAGGCAACTGGATTTAGACTTCAAATTACTTCTGTGCAGACAGAGCCAAATCTTTCCCAAATCTGTTAAAGAGATACTGATAGCGCAGAGGGACATTAAACTTCTACTTCACAAAGTTTTGGTAGTTCTCATCAGCAATCGAAAGCACCGTCGTTTTCAGTTGGTTCAGATTAGACGCATTTTTGGCAGGAGTACGAGCCATTACGTTTAAATCACCATCCTAAAATCCACCAATACCATCAAAGTCGGACAAGTTCTTAAACTTGATATACACGCCATACTGCTTCATCACCACCTAGATATTCTTACCGCCAATGCCAATGATTCTCTTGTGATGCTATAGAGGTACATAGAACTGAATCTCAGCGGGCAGCTCATCAATCAGTTAATCAACTCCGTTGCAAAAGTTGTTCATCAAATTCGACTGTAAACGCAGGGTCAACACATCAGGATTAATTTCGTCAAACGATAAAACCACGTTGGTATTCTTCTCAATCTTGATCAACTTACCATTCTTCTTGCCGGTAATGAAATCCATATACTCTGGTGCCATATCGCATACGAACACGCTCTGACTTATGAACCTGTGTAGGTTGTCGATTACTTGAATCTGATTCAAAGCTTTCATAAACTAGTTGGCCTCGCAGTACATTTGAATAGAGGAGCCATCGTTGTATAAAGTAGCGGGAACTTCTTGTGCAATTCTTATAAATGCCTATGTCTTGGCATGCTTTAATTCAGCGCGGACATCCGACTTCAACCCAAAGGATCCCAGGACAGAATTCTACAACAGATTGGCCACATCTTTACAAGCCTCACCAAGTGTCGCGTAAACCAACGATTGCACCTCACAATAGTCCTTAAAGATAGTAATTGAGCAGCTCCAACGGGTAGCAATTGCCAGGATTTCCTTTTCAAACATGGTGTCTAACATCAACAGCTTGTCTGGATTAGCGCGCACAAATTTTTAGAGTGGCTTTTGAGAGCCAGATATACGCAATGCTGAAAAAAGCTCTTAAGCTTCTTACAGCTGAGCATCACTATCAGATGAAATGAACAACTCAACCTCCTCGTTGCCATTGTTAATCATGCAAGGCAAGAAGAAGACAGATTAAGTTTTGTCTTGAATAGCGCGGATGTTACTCAGATATCTTCCACACATTAGAGATAAATGCTACGCAGTTACTTTCATGGAAGTCATCTTGCGCCCAGCCAATACCTCAAAAAAGATTTGCAGCATCATACGCGCATTATGGACATCAGTGAACGCACCAATGATCTCAATCTCAACCTCACCAACACCATCAATGCGGTAGAAAGCAGGGCAATTATATCCAACCTGTGACAACTTTACATTCACCTGCACCTCATAGTCTTGCATCACTTGAGTAAACTTGTCTTCAACATTCTTCTTAAGGTTCAAGTCCTGGTCAAACACGTAGTACATGCCAGCATTGATTAAAGCGGTGTGTTGTTGAGGATGAGCGCGCAAAATAGCTTCTTTGGCTTCACTTAAACCACTATCATCGCCGGTCATGGCGACAACAATATACGCGGCATCGGCATTCTTGCAGTCGTATAGCTCGCCAGTCACTTCAAAATTTACACTCACTTGCTTTAAAGTCTGCTCAACTTGATCACGCAGATTTTTAAGATCAATCTGATTGATCTTCGCAGCGGTGGCGCGTGTTTCAACCTGATCGTCACCATCTAACACGCGCAATTTACCAGAAACAGGGAAAATGGAGATATTTTGCTAGGCCATAGTAGATGCACTTTCAATTATGGTTCAGTTGCAACTGATTGTAATATACAGAGTTATTGTCTTTTGAAGTATGAAAATAGATCCCACTTTCATGTAGGACGAATTTAGGTTGATAACATTGTGGCCATTTAATCAGCGAATCAGGCGTTTACATCCTTAATTGCTTTAATTACCTCAAGTAATGCAATGAGCAACTAAGAAGTTATAAAGCTGTTAATAAAGATGGCATATATATATATCAGAAATGGTAATATAAATACAATAGATCTATTCGTTCTAATCAGTAAAAATGCCCCTCAGTTTATAACATTTCTGTTAAGTACATTAAGATCTAGGTGTTACCATTGATTTCTGTAGTCATCAAAGATCAAATCAACCAACATTAAGGCCGCCTTTTGCTTACTTTCATATTTCCAAACTATCATAATCAGCTTAGATCAAGCATGTGGTCAAGTGCAACTTGAATACGCCATTTAGAGTCCATTATCGAAACGACTCATAATCAGGGGTCCTTCAGTTTGTAACAGGAGGCCGTTGAGATTGCGCCATCTTACAGTACTAGCCATTTTCATGACAATCACACGTATGCAGTTGATAAAATATGCCTTTAAGTAATGATAAAATACGCCTGATTCCGGGAGTAAAGTGTACTTTTACTTCCAGTACAGAGATTTAAGCATATTAGTAGCAAAGTGTTGTAACGTATGATTTAGCTGTCCCCCCTGAAGCTCCATACGCGACCAGATATCACTTCAGAGGTATTATCGTGATTGTGGACGCAGCTACTTACCAATTTGAGTTATCAAGCAATGGCTTTAGTAAACTGTAATTATCTACAGGAGGAATGCCAATATTCACGTTACAAAATTCCGGATTTCATCTAAAATCTAGCTCTGGTAATGTGACTCTGTATCAATAAATGTATGAAGTCGAACTGGAGTACAGAGTAACGACTGATCAAGGATAGCCAGCGGTATTTGTGAACTGCTTCAAAAATGAATTATGGGATTTTCTTGGTGTATCGCGCACCAGGGTTGATTTGTCAAAGTAGCTAGTCCATACAGGTGATAGCAAACGCGATAGTATGATTGAATCTTTGACTAATCGCACTTAAAGAGACGATTCTGCTGTCTGTTTGTAGTCTGATATAGAAAGCATAGATTAAGATTCTGATGTCGATGATGATGATAGTCATCTTTTAACAGGAAATGATAAGCCTTCCAATACAGAAGTGGGCATTGATAACGAAAATCAAGTTTCAGCGATGAGATCTGTAATTGACGATTATGAAGAAGCTTTAGAAGTGATGGATTTAAGGTATCAAGTAGAGATAGAAAAGCTATAGCGCGCACTCGAGTACGAGAAACTGAGAAACGACAGTCTGTTGAAACTGATATCACAATCAACTACACTTGGTCGGTAGAAGGGAAGTCGAACTCAAAGTTGGAATGATCATGCGTAGTCTACGTCTGCGGCGCAGTCTCGCTATAGACAATCATTCATAGAATCCCCTTACAATCAATCTAATATCTCGTCATGTCAAGTGACATATTCTGATGGTCACTCATCTGCTCCAATGTTATCCTTCTCTGATAAGGAAATAGTCGGTAAGCACATGGCTGATATTGATCATCTCAAACTATTGTACTTTTAATCTACTGCACTGGCGATTAAACTGCACATGTCAACTAATGCGTAGGTTAAGGTACAGCAATGTAAAAGTGTAAAGAATCGCCTCAGTCAGCTATTTTGTACTCGGCGCAAGACGCGTTCTGCTGATCTTGATCTCATGGACCTGTATGAGAAACTTCGATCTCGCCACACTCCAGTTAATTAATGGTCGCTCTGCATATCTGATTTTTTACACGAGTAGCTCAACTATTCCCAATGATAGTGGTATAATCTTTTTCTTGTTAGTGTAGTGAACATTGATTCTGTAATGTTTTTACTCAAGAGAACTCAGAAGTAATTATTGTTGAAGCGATACTAATATCTCTGCTATTTGAGGTATACTTAACTTGTAGAGAATAAGCTTTATGTACTGTGCTTAATAATGCTTATACTTTTTAGGTTTAATTTTAAGTTGACACCCATTGCTGTTGTTTCAGGAATAGAGCCAGCGGATCAAATCAGCTTGGCAACCGGTCAATGAGAGAAACAATTGAGCGGCCTTGTTTAGTTCAAAGCAAGACTGACGCTCTCTATATTTAACATTACTCAGACTTGGACTATAGGCAGCCATTTGCTCTGTCTAATTTATTTTCATAGATTAGTTTGCAGATAATAATAATAATTTGGAGAGTGATTTTTTGTATTTATTTAATTTGGAGATAGACATTACAAAGTCATGTAACAATAGACTGAGGAGGATCCTATTTGTAAGGCTTGCAACAAGGCTATTATGGAGGGAAATGTAGTGGCATTCGGCGAGTCTGTGTGGCATGTGGAGTGTTTTCGGTGTGCAAAGTGTGCGAAATCTCTTGATGCTGAAGATTCAATGACCAGCAACATCCTGCTGCTCACAGATGGTAATCCAGTGTGTGAGACCTGTTGCTACCTGTGTGCTGCATGTGGTAAAAACATTTCGGATGAAGCCATTATGACTGGTGATGAGTCTTATCATGAAGAGTGTTTCCAATGCTCTGTCTGTAGTAACCCCATCTCAGATCTGGTGTTTGCCAAGAGTCCTAATGACAATCGATTGTTGATCTGTATGAATTGTCATAAACAGCAATTACAATCTCCTATATCCCCTGGCAGTGCTTAGAGCGGAATTGGAATTCATAGCAATGAATCTTTGAATTAGAACAATGCTGTCAATGAACAGCTCAGGAAGGATCTTGCAATGACCAGAAGCAAGTTGGAAGATACGGAGCGGTTGCTTTAGAAATTGAAGGATGTCTCTCGCAATGCGCTGGATGAATTCGCCAAGACCAAGGACAGTCTTTTGCGTGAGAAAGAGTTTAGAACTAAAGCAGAGAAGGCTATTAGTCTTATGAAGGCTGAGTTGGACCGGCTGCGTCTGAATGACAAGACTTTGACTTTGGAGGTGTAGAGATTGAAGAATTTGGATGATTTTAACCAACGTCGTGCATCAATGGCCTAGTAGTAGAGTATTTAGCAGGCTAATAGTCGCTAGAATGATGAGCTCTTGTAGAAGAAGGTGCAGTTGTAGAGCGAAATTGAGCAGTTGGAAAGATCCAAGTTTGTACTTGAGTAAGATGTATAGAATCTATAGTAGTCCAAGAGTAAGATGATCTCTGACATTAAAACTATGGCTGACAGTATAGGCGATGATTCCGCCATTGGAATTGATTCTGATGCTTAGGTGCTTATCAAAGTGTATCAAAAGTTTTTGGAGATCAGCAATGATAAAGTGGAATCAATTTAGAGTGAATACAGGACTGTAAAAGAAGATGTGGCATCTTTGAACACATAGAAGGCTGAGCTTATTGAAGAAGTTGCAGATTTGTTAAAGTAGCGAGAATCCGCTGCTGCTTAAAAGCCAGCCGCCGCAATGACAAGTAAGTCACACAAGAACCTGCCTCTACCAAAGATTCCTAGTAAGAGTAAGCTGGTTGTAAAGTCTTAGGATAGCATCACTTCTTCACCTGTGGCGGCAACTTCTCACCCGGCAGATTAGATGTCTAGCGTTGGCTCAGTATCAAGCATTGGCGACAATCCAATATCACCGACGCTGTAGGCTGGTATCGACTCCGCTAATGCTTTAAAAGCTCAACTGACGGAGGTGGATGGTGGTGTTTAATAGACTGCCGTGAAGCAATAGCATTCACAAACTATTGGAAGAACGGCCACCAAGTTCAAGATCATGAAGAAGGAGAAGAAGATTGTGACTTTGAAGCGTCCTCATAATTTCTAAGCTGTACCATTCCTAGTGCCTGCAAAGTGTATGGTTTGCAATGATAAAGTTTGGCAGATGAAGGCAAAAGACTTTCTGTGTAAAGATTGTGGCCTGGCATGTCACGCCAAGTGCATGTCATCAACGTCTGCGGATTGTGGTGGGCCTAATGGAAAGAATGCGAACACTTAGATTCCGGTGTTTGGAACAGATATAGATACGCTCACATCCATTGAAGGTAGAATGGTACCGCATGTGATTGAGAAATGTGTAGTCACAATTGAGAAGAGAGGTCTCGACTCGGAGGGAATTTATAGAAAGAGTGGACTGCAGTCTCAAGTCAAAACGCTGATCGAAATGTGGAATACCTCAAAGGTCAACGGAGACGATATTGATCTGATGGATGCTGATACCTGGCCTGATATTAATGTGGTGTCTGCCACGCTGAAGCAGTATTTCCGTATGCTCCCTAGTCCTCTGTTTACTTTTGATCTCTATGGAAACTTAATCGCTGCCCTGATGGAGGAGGATCAAGTTAATAGAATTTCTGCGCTTGCACAAGCCGTGTCTCGTATGCCAGATCCCAACTTTGAGACACTTAAGTACTTGATCAGTCATTTGATCAAGGTGGCAGAGATGTCCAATGTCAATTTGATGGGTGCCAAGAATCTGGCTACTGTATTTGGTCCTAATATGCTCAAGTCGCCTGCAGAGAAAGCTGCCAGTGAGAATGGCGAGGTTAATGCTGTGGCTGAGCTAGGCGATATGGGCTACAAGAATGCAGTGATTGAGAATATGATTCTATTCGGTAAGAAGATATTTGCCGCTGCGGATGCATTACGATTAGATCCTAGTGCTGATATTGCGTAGTACGTTAATGATGAGTAGGAGCCTCAAGTTTTACCGCAATAATCGCCGGAGCAGGATCCTAAATCCCCAATTTCAAACTCATCGTCATCATCACCTGGTAGTAATAGAGCAGGCGGTGCTGGCAAGTTGAGTACATACTCTGCCGCGAATCGCAAAGAGTCATCGATGGCAGCCACGGTAGCTCTTGCTCATATGATGAAACACAGCAACAGTACAGACACGACTCATGTGCCCAACTATGAAGCTAATAGTTATGCTCTAGTATCTCAAGAAGAGGAAGTGCCTTCAGTGGAGAGTTCATTCAATCCTGCTGCAAGAAATCCGCTGGAAGAAGCAGCCAGGCGACCACAAAGTAAGTATGACGAGTTTGCTGCCAGCTTTATCAAGCAGGTGAATAGAACATCGAAGCTGAGTAGTGTCACCTATCCTGAAGATGTGAACATGCCGACTACTCCGATCAGCAATAATGCGTCTCCTTTCAGCTAGTACGGATCGTAATAATAATAATAACAACAACAATCGTCGTAGTAGTAGTAGTAACAGCATCCGACGGGCGATCACATACACTACTCGTGATTGATGCCGCACTGAATGACGCGTTGAGATGAATAGATTAAGTAAATGTTTAAATACCCTCGATTAATTGTATGAATAAATACATACCTTGATCAAGACGCTAAACGATTTGAATGACGCCACATCTATAAAAAGCGACTCCTTTCTCAATCAATCCGATCAGTGTTACTGTGTGTCTCTCTGTGTGTGCGTGCGTGCGTGCGAGTGAGTGAGTGAGTGAGTGAGTGTGGCGAGTGATGGAAATTCAAATCGCCTCCTGATTTTTCCTGCGAATCAAATTGCTGCGTCACATTGCGATCAGAAACTGCTGCAGAGGAACACACGCGCCATCACTGCTCTTTCTGTCCACCTTTATACGTTGTGCTTTCGAATATAATAATAATAATTCAATTGTGTCTTATTATTATTATTATTATTAAATTCCTGGAATTCACAACTATTTGGGATATTATAATCGTCATCTATACCGAGAGTATATTTAGAGAAATTTCATTTACATCCAACTGTAGTGAGTAGCGTTGATTTGGCATTTTACAATTGGATATACAGTATATATATTGATAAATTATCTACTGTCTATATCGAGGAATGAGCAATAACAGTAATAATTCGGATAATCCATTTGTGAAGAATCTCCCGTAGTAGCAGTCATAGTCCCAATCTAAAGGTCCTACTGCGTGCTTTGTGTGTCGAGCTGCTCACGTTGGATGTGACAAGAAGCGTCCATGTGGTAGATGTACTCGACTGGGCAAGGATTGTATTGAGGTGGATGACAGCAATCGCCACATATTGAGCACCAGTGCCGCCGTTAGAAATAAAGACGTGAATCTTCCGTCTAAAGATAGTTTGCCGCTCGCATTCGCTGGCAATGGTCTGATGAGGATGAGCTATGGCGGCGTGTCATCGGCTGCATTGTAGACCATGGCTGGTGTTGTTGGTGCTGCTGCTGCTCAGAGTGCTGGTGGTAGATCGTCTTCTGCTAGAGCATCTACTGGCTCTGCGGCATTGATGAATAACGGTGGTGGATACCCAGTGGTGCCGATGAATGCCAAGTTGCCTACTGCTCTGTTCCCCCCTATGAGCTTTAATGGTGGCGTAGTTGGTAGTAGCAATCTTGCAGTTGGTATGCAATAGAGTGGCGATGCTAATTTTAATGCCAAGTCTACCGCTCCTGGTGTCGTGAGTGGTGTCTCTGGTGGTATTAATCCTGCCTAGATATCGACACCTGGCATGATCAGTACTCCACTGAGTTACTCTGAACTGGAGTCCAAGACGCCTGGTAGCGTTATTCCTATTGGTAGTCAGGGCATAGTCGGTTGTCTTAACTGTAGAACATCCCATGTGAGCTGCGATAAGGGTAGACCATGTTCGCGCTGTGTCCGTCTTGGTACCACCGCCCATTGTATTGATCCTCCTAGTGCGCGTAAACTTGCATCTTCTGGTTCTGGTAGAAATGATAGCATCGCGTCTGGTATTGGTTTATCTGGATCTAACAGTCAGTCTTTGGTATCGTCCACTTTATCTCTGCCAGACTCTGTGGTGGGTGGTGATGTTATGGATGTCCGCCAGTTGAACTAGTAGAATCAGGCTGCATTCTTTAATGAGATTTTTATGGCTCAGCAGCAGTAGTAGTAGTAATAGCAACAGGTATAACAACTGTAGCAGTATATCTCTGAGCATGAAAATGATCTGTACCGCTCCATGGACGAGCCTCCATTTGCCTTCTGTCTAACTAAGGATGAGCTGCTGGCTGAGGCACGGGCGCTGGGATTGAAGGTGGAAACTAATACGTATCTGGTCACTAGGGATGGAAAGAGAAGAAACTCAGACTCTGATGCGTCGTCGTCGTAAACATCATCGTCATCATCATCATCTGCTGGCGCGTCCAAGCATAACCACAATCTGGATGATAAGAAGAAAAAGGCCAAGCTTTGTGGTGGCGGTCTGATAGATCTGAATGTATACCCAACTCCTGCTGGTACACCTCCACCTGCGTTTAACAACCTCATTGGAGATGATCGTAGTGATGATACGAGTTGTGCGGACGGTATCACCGTGAAAGATGATATTCGCCTGGCCAAGAACACCGTTCAAGATAACGGAGCGTAGACTGACTTTGACTTTCTGCTTGAAGATTCCCTGCTGTCCAACTGCTCATACCTGCCGCCATCATTGCAATAGAACTGAGTGATTATTCTAGTTACTTGGTTACTTTAATTCTTGGGTGTGTATGTGTACGATTTGGAATATCTAATGTAGCCTGCCAGTTTGCAAATGACATGCATTGAACACAAGCACATACGTATTTAGTTAATGAACACTCATCAAGAAACTCATATTTGTAAAAACTACCAATATTTCTATTATATCTACTTTACAACTGTCTTTCATTCATGAAGATCATCATCATCATTAATCTTGCATCAACTGTATCATATGTACAAATTGATTAAATGTCAAATCAATATCAACAACATTTTTTAAAGCATCATCATTCTTGTCTTGTTCATCCATAGATTATAGTGATAAAGAATCAACAACTTTTAGTCCATTCAGAATATCAGCGAGATCCATACCAGAGGCTATCTGACCAAATATGTCTTCATACTATCGAATGAAATCCTCCACCTTCATGGCGAATAATACGCGCTCATTCAAAGGTATAGAATGATCAAACTTTAGCAATTAAGATATTCGTTTTATGCGCTCCATTGAAGCCAGGTCTTATTGGTCATAACATATACCGCCAGAAGACGCGTCAACATCATCAACTGCCATCTATTATCGAATCAGTTCGGCAATATCAACTTTATTCTACAACTGATCGCTCCTAGACTGAGGCTATTTCTCATTACTATCTGCATGAAAATTAACAGATATTGACTAGCCATTAATCACTTCACAGATTCGGATTAGAAATGATTAAGCATCTTCTTGACTTGCAGAATATCGCGTGATCACATGTAAATTCTGCGTATTATCACCCTTCGCAGCATAGACTCGTATTATTTGCACCAATTCATTCTTATTAGTATCATCGCTGTTAGATGTTGTAGCCTATTAGCGTAAGATATTAATCTACTTCATGGCCTCCTGGTTGATATGACGCATTTTATCACAATGACCAAATCTATCAGGATGAATTTTGCTAATCATTGCATTAACCTCTGGCTTGATCTGATCCAATACTGATCGCTGCTGTTTAGTTTTACAATAATACAGTCTTTTATTCAATATACAGTATTTTTAAATTCTAGGTATTGATCTTGATATCCTGGCTATCATTACTACTGTCTCTGGGCGTATCAAATTTAAGCTAACTTGCACTTCTCGCAGTTATAGAGCAGAGACTTTTGCCTTCGAAAGTTCCCTTTTTGCCGAGCGCGGAGATCATCTCTTTTTCGTTAAAGCGATTTACGGTAGATTCTTCTGAAAGACGTTCAACATCATCATAATTCAAATAAAAAGCATCATCATTAATAGTGTGTGAAATAATGTTGGCAGAAATAACCAAGTGGGCCAAGGCTTTAAGGGAGAATAGATCGCTGACAAAGACGTTGAAGAACTGGTTCGAGATTAACGATATAAAGGCGGGTAGATTCGTCGGTCAAGACGCACTGGGCAACAAGTACTATGAGAACCGGGATGAGGTTGTGTATTAGAGGGACCGCTGGGTGCAGTATAATCAGTAAAACTTTCCCCGTGAACCGTCTCAGATTCCGCCAGAGTGGCATGCCTGGATGCACCGTATGACTGATGTCCCGCCAAGTTCTGAGCAGGCTATTGAAAAGTTCTACGTTGATAAGGCTCATTTCGCTCTCAGCGATCATCAAGGCAATCGCACTGGAGGTGATAGTGGATTTAGAACATACAGTACCACTTATCCTCGGTACCAGGCATGGGTGCCTCAATCTAAATAAAGATGAAATTAAATAGTAGTTACAGAATTTCATTATAATAACTCACTAGATTCTGATCACTGTCACTGCTTTGTTATTTAGAACATTCAGTTATTCATCATGGTCATAGACTGCTTCTTTGCTTTTAATCGTCAGCTTTTAGTAATGGAACGATAACTTTACCGCAGCTCTTACCGCTGTGCAAGTGATCAACCGCACGAGTAATGTCTTTCAATCCTGTGAAATCCTGCATATCACAATAGGCTTCAATTTCATTGGATGCGATACTCTTGATCAACTTCGGCAGAACCTGAGGAATCTCCTTGTAATAGTTATTCAAAAAGAAGCCGTGGATTGACAGTGACTTGGATAGCAGTATTGCAGTGCTAATCTAATCTTACCAAATATCTTGGAAACTCTTACCGCCCTCCTCTTTATAACTGACAATAGAACCAATTACTAGGATGCGGCCGCGTGGAGCCAAGCTATTCAGACAAGTTTTGAACAACTGTCCACCCACAGATTCAAACACGCAATCGATACCCTTGGGAAACTTGGTCTTCAACACATCGCCGACGTTCTCAGTCTTGTAGTTGATCACCAAGTCACATCCCCAATGCTTCAGCTTCTCCGCCTTCTCCGCAGTTGAGCACGTTCCAATAACGGTCTTGGCCTTCAGCACCTTCTTGGCGTACTGTACAGCAAAGTGACCGAGACCGCCAGCAGACGCTGTGATCAGCACCGTTTCGCCCTGTTTCAGCTGAGCCTTCTCAGTCAGAGCCAGCGCGGCAGTCAAACCACTCACTGCAGCCACGAGAAACTTTGCACTCGCCTCCGGAATGGGAACGGCCGCGCTCTGATTCAGCAGAATGTACTCTGCGAAAGAGCCCGCTTGCATGAAAAGCACTGGCTGGCCAGTTTTCAAGTGCTGCACATCATCGCCAACCTTGTCGATCACTCCAACGCCTTCAAATCCAGAATCGAATGGAGGTTTAACACTGGGATCATAGCGACCGGAAGTAAAGTTGATATCTGACGCGTTGATACCCACATAGTGAACCTTGACCAGAACCTGATCTCTGCCAGGCTACAGTTGATCCAAGTCGCAAGTCACAACTTCTGTTGCTTCGCTAAAATTTGTAGTCAACTTTTGCACCACCAACTTCTGATATGTATTTCCACCTTGAACCATATTTATCTTAAACTATTTAAATGCTATATTGTAATTAAATTTACAATTATGAGACATTAAAAGATGAAAGGGATACTGATGATGAGCGATCAAAACGGAGAATGGTGATTCAAATAACGTAAGCTCATCAAAAAACTTCACGTAAGCAAATGACATCATTATTGCATGACAACTTTCTGAATTTCACTTTTCTGTAATGCTCTATTGAGAATATGCTCTTCCACAGTGCCACGAGTAATGAGACGATACACAGTCACTTGGCGAGTCTGTCCAAGGCGATGCGAGCGATCCATGGCCTGTTGATCGTTTGTGGGATTCCAGTCGTGCTCAAAGAATATGATTGTATCTGCAGCAGTCAAATTAATTCCAAGACCGCCAGCTCTAGTGGATAGGATGAATATAAAGATTTCCGGATCTTGCTAGAATTGAGACACCATATCACGTCTATCTGAAATCTTTGTTGAACCGTCCAACCTCAAATATCGGTATTTCGTCTGTGCCAAATACTCTTCAAACAGATCCATCATTCGCGTCATTTAAAAGTAAATCAAGACTTTATGACCACCATTCTTCAACTCTTTAAGGAGACCATGAATAGCTTAAATCTTGCCAGAGTCAAAGAGAATCTTTTTAAAATCAGGAATATCAATTTAAGAGAAGCCATTAAGTGTGAGAGGTGGACTAAAGCAATCAGCGCCATAAAATTTTTAGTACAAATATGATTAAGACTTCCTTTCAAATACTTATTTGATTAGATTCGGTTGTATACACAGATTTTATTAGTGGATAGCCAGTCTAGAAGAGGAAGCATGAAGGAGCGGTGCTTTAGTTGTAACCTTGTCAATTACATGAGCATTAAAATGTCTAAATTCATCCACAAATAACCTCTGTCTGACATTGAGAAGCTCTTCCAAGGGGCTGAGCTCTTATGCAATGTAAGGATTATGGAGTGAAGATTCGAATCGCAGCGATAGATCAACTTTACTCCTCTAAAGTTTGAGAGATTTCAACTTGGCGACATTTTACATATACAAGTCAAGATCCTCTAAATCTTGGCCATCTAATAAATTAAGCCCAAAAAACTTATTGAATAGTTTAAGACACTCTGCTCTAGGCTCAGTGTAATTGCTACCTCTATATTCAATCTAATCTTCCAAAATCAGTTTAGGCAGTCGATACTCAATGGGATTAGAGTGATCAGCATCAGACAAATACTCTGACATATCATTGCCGCTACTAGTCAGAGATGATGAGAATGCAATTGAGCTCTTCACAGATGCAATATCGAATAACTAGACGTGATTAACAACTTTACGCAGCTATACAAAAGCATTCATCAACTTATCGCTCTACTCCTAATCGTCGTCATTCTTCAACTGCAACTTTTGTAGAAGATTATCCATCTCTACATCTTCGGACAGATAACTGTACATCTTCTTCTGCTTAAAAGTCATATCACAATAGACAGTCTTCTCAATTTTATCACCAAGCTCAGACTCCACTTCCTTCTTGGTACGGCGAAGCATAAATGGCTTCAAGATCATATGAAGACGATCAACCTACACTTGATCCAGCTTGGACGATCCTTTGCTCACAGCATGAGATTCTATATCTTTACTGAACCACGATGCAAACTCTTCGTGAGAATCAAACAGAGTCGGCATGATGAAGTGTAATAAGGCCCAGAGCTCTTGCATATTGTTCTGAATGGGAGTTCCAGTGAGAAGTAGACGGTTGCGACAATTCAACTTCAACAAAGTCTTCCATCGAGTAGTGCCGGAACTCTTGATAGCATGCGCTTCATCCAAGATCAAATACTTCCATTTCTAACGCTGAAAATACGGCTGATCTTGCACCACAATCTGATAACTAGTGATCAATACATGATACTCACTGTCTCGATTGAATTAAAACTTTTTCGTAGTCCAAAACTTTCGCAGAATCTGTCGATCTTTAGATGAGCCCCAATAAGGAAGCAGTTTAAGAGCAGGTGCAAACTTATTAAATTCCTAATACCAGTTATGCAAAGTACTGGCCGGGACAACTACTAGAAAAGGACCCCAGATGTTCTTGACCTCAGCCAGCCAAGAGACGAGAGCAATAGTCTACGCAGTTTTACCAAGACCCATATCATCAGCGAGAATTCCGTTAATTCCCTATTCATATAGAGAGCACAGCCATTACAATCCCTTCAGCTAATACGGCTTCAACTTCATCTAAAATAACTCGGGCTATTTAATATCCAGCTTCAACTATTGATTCGCACCACCTTTTTAAGAATCTCTTCTCTTAGAGCCACCTTAAGAAGAGTCATTATCATCATCATCATCATCAAATTAAGATACTTTGGCCAATTGCTTATTCACAGCGCTTTAAGCTTGCTGAGATGCAAGTTGGTACAAGTCCTACTCAGTCATCTAATCAAAAGATCCACCAGCGGCTTAAATATTACGCTATGGCTGCGATTGACTAGGAGACTGCACCTCATTCTGACCTTTATTCTTCACAAAATGACTATACAACTCTGTCTAATTAATAAGAAATTGCAACTTCTTAGCCTACCGCTTCTTCTCCATCTCCTCCTCTTCCACTTTCAGACGCTCCAATTTCTCCTTCTCTGCCCTCTTCAGACGCTCCTTTTCGATCTTCTCATTCTACTTCCAATATTATGCTACATCTTTGCTGACCTTCTTCACTTTAGCAGCACGCTCCTTTTGCTCTTTAGATGAGATCTACGTCTTCTACTTGGTGCCAATAGCAAGAGTGTTATTGTAGATTGTGAGAGCATTCTACGCCAGAATTTATGAGCACTTGACTCTACCAACACGGGACGCCAGTCTAATAGAACTCGCCTGTGGTACCTACTTACAAATATCAGACCAGCAGCGCTTCACTTCCTGCTCAATATCCACGTCCGGCAGAGAGGATTTCTAAAGTTCAAGCATCAGGCTATGCAGGGTCTTTTACTTTTTCAGCTCCGTCTCTTGTTCATGCTCCTCCAAGACACGCTTCTTCCTCTCCTCAAACGCCGCCTTGTACTAAGCCAGACGTTACTCCCTCTCTGCAGATGTAAGAGCTATCTGAGGTGTTAAATTAAGCTGAGGTGGTGGCAGGAGAGAGTTATAATAACCATTGTGTCCACCATATCCAGTCGACATGAAAGACGATGGAGCCATACCATTACCCAAAGACTACTAATGCTACTACTAATCTTGAAGCTACTTGTGCAGTATGTACTACTATAGTTGATGATTGAAATCCATAATTGGGTACTACTAGAGCAATGAATGTTCAGATATATATTATATACGTATGCCTAATCACCGCCAATCTGTAGTGATGAATGATGATGATAAGAATAACAAAGTGGAAAGAGAAGCCGATCCTTGTTTGACTCTGTGAGCTCTTTGGCCAGCTGACCAACTAATTGAATTGTTTCTTTTTCCGTCGCTATCACCAACTCATTATTTTAATCTTCTTCCTGATCGCTCTCTTATTCGTCGTCGTCGTCTTCGTCTCTCTCTTGTTATCTCTCGTCTCTGTGAGTGGATTGATTTGGATGGACCGAAAGAAAGTCTCTCTCTCTCTCTCTTCTGGAAAAAACGGGCATGGCAGACTGAAACGGAACGTTTTCGCGCGACGTTCATTCTTCCGTCGCTCTGTGTCTCTCTCCCGTTTCTCCGTTTCAAAATGGCCCCGTAGGCTCTTTGTTTTGGCTCGTTTTGGCCCGCTCGCTCTCTTTTTACGCGTTACTATCATTTTGTATTGATTACAAAGTTATTAAGGTGGCGGTGCGACATTTATAAAAAGTTGTCTTATAAGCTTGTAGTATACGTACTTAGTATATATAAATGTTATATAAAAAAATAATAATAATAACCCCAGTCTTACTCCACCGTTGTCATGTGAGCCTTTAAAGTCGTCCGTGCCTGATTATCATCATCTTAATCGACGCCGTAAAGGGACTCCATGTGGTGTGTGATCAGCGAATCAGCGCTCATTTCCCCTTTGATTTAAAATTGATTTTCATTTATTCGATCAGCTTAATCACCCTCTACATCAAATTTAGTTCAAGTATACTCATTTAGTTCATTTGCTTTAATTCATAATAAATTTAGTGTAATTGCAAGAAGTAGTGAGTGATAATGAATTTAAACTAGCCACCAAGTAATCTGAAGCCTGGAAATAGCAGTGAGAGAAATTCACCGAGAAGACGTACAACCATGGGATTGCCTTACAACAGGTCTGCTAGCAACAGTAGATATGATGATCATGATGATAGCTCTAGCTCGTCAGATAATGAAGTTGATAATATTAACATCAATTACAACGAAAGTGGTGACTAGGTATTTGATCGTAATAATCTAGACAGAATGTCCTCCCCTGCAATAATTAGTGAGGATATGTGTCTACGAGAGAGGTAGAATGCTATTAATTAAACGCATCCATTCGGTATAAGATTATGGAAGCCGGCTCTGTATAAAAAGACGCGTACTATTGAGCAAGTGTCGTATGATGATGTGCACAGGAGCCCATCGTTTACCGCTAGAATCATCAATCCTGGCAATGTTGTGTGGTCTTTACTATTTGGCTGGTGGATTGCACTGGTGTATTTTGTTGCTGGTGTGCTTATGTTCCTCCTCTCAGGGCTGTGGAGTGAGCAGGGCAAAGTTTATACCAGACTCTTGTTCAGTCTATCATCGTACATGCTCTATCCCTTTGGTAGATTCGTTGAACGCGTCTGGGATTTGAATGACTGGGAAGAGTCTGGTCCTCTGCTGGCATCACCGTCCTCTGCTGATCAGTCGCCATCCCGCTCTACACCATCGCCTAAGACTTTGAATGCAGTCAATAAAGATGCTGATAATGATATTGGCGGCTTCATAACTTCCTTTAAAGATAATGGTATCGCTATGGGCGATGAATCTTTGCCTTCCTCACCCGTGACCAGAGTTTAGTCCATGTTGACTCTTGCTCAGTAATGGCTGTCCTGTCGTTGGAGAAATGTGAAGAGAATGAGTTATAACGATATGGTATTCTATTGCCTCCAAGTCATCATTGTGTAGCCTGTGTAGTTATTCGCAGGTGCTCTGTGCTGGCTGTTGGTCTTTTCTATTCCAATGGCTAAGCTATCGTGTACACTGTCTGAGAAGATGTGGACCATTCCGAAGCAGTTGCGCGTTAGTCCGCTGTTGACTCCATTCTCTTTGCCCACTGGAGAGATACTGATTTGTACTTATAATGGCTTCGGGTCCAGGTATTACAAGTATACTGTGGATGGTGTCAATATCATATTCATTAATTTGATTGCCGTTGTTCTCTTTGCGCTTGTGGATGGTTATTGGCTGGCCCCGCTGCTGAATCATTCGGGAATTGCTAATCCAGGTGTGATTTTCATGTTATGTGTTGTATCCGTTCTTCCTTTAGCGTATTTTATTGGTATGGCGGTGGCGTCAATATCGTCGCAGTCCTCATTTGGATTTGGCGCTGTGATTAACGCTACTTTTAGTTCTATTGTGGAGATTATACTCTACTGGATGGCGATCAGGTAGAATAAGGGATTGTTGGTGGAAGGTGCGATTATTGGTTCCTTTATAGCTACCCTTCTCCTACTGCCAGGTCTCTCCATGATCAGTGGCGGTGTTGGTAAGTGGAAAGAGTAAAAGTTTAATGTGAAGAGTGCATCAGTCAGTATGGTGTTATTGTACATGGCTCTGATTGGAGCATTCACACCAACTCTGTTTTATTCAGTCTATGGAAAGTATGAATTCAAATGTGACTCGTGTCATTCTAGTGCGGCTGTCTCTGAGTCTTCGAGTGTTGTCAATCCATTTGATATGATGGCCAAGTGTTCTGGATGCACCTATGAACTTCCACATAATCCCAATTAAGACCCTCTTTACGTAAATAAAGTCAAGCCGTTGATGTATTTCTGTGCTGCTGCTCTGCCATCTGCGTATCTGGTAGGACTTTTATTTACTTTGAGAACTCACGTAAAGTAAATTTATCACGCGGACACTCTAAACCATGGTGGAAATCGTAAACACGACTCGCAGCTGTGGAGTTATATCAGTACAGATTCACGTAGGAAGTCTGATGCTGTTTAACAGTAGTAGTTGTAGCAATAGCAGTAGTTGAATAACATGACTGACTCTACCGTTATGGCCAGTTCTCCTAATCACACACAAGAATTCAATATGGGAGCTAGTGCTGGCAACAGTCAAATGCAATAGTCGCAAGCTAATAATAATAATAATCATACTTCTCATGGCAATTCTGGTGGTGGACATGAAGCGCCTGAATGGAGCAAGACTAAATCTGCAATCATCCTTCTGGTGTCCACCGTGTTATTTGCNCTGCTCGCAGAGAAGTTGGTGGACACTGTCGACTCTGTTATTGAAGGTGGTGGTGTATCTGAGAAATTTCTTGGTCTAACTCTGTTTGCCATTGTCCCATCGTTTACCGAATTTCTTAATGCTATTGCATTCGCCATGTATGGAAATGTCTCCCTCTCTCTAGAGATTGGATGTGCGTATGTGGTACAAATCGCCCTTATTTAAATCCCAATTCTAGTCGGATTGTCTGCATTCTGGAACGCTTTCAATAACATCCCAGATACGATTGAGCGCTCATTCACTTTGATATTTCCGCGATGGGATCTATATACAGTCTTCTTTGCTGTGTTCCTGCTCAGCTACACTTACATTGAGGGAAAGTCGAATTATTTTAAGGGAAGCATCCTAACATTGTCCTATCTGGTCTTGATCATAAGCTTTTATTACGCCGAGTGATGATAATGGCCTGATAACATAAAAAGCACAACATATGAATTGTTTGGTACAAGTAAAGTATAATATTTTTTAATAACAAGTAATTACACTGCTTTATTTAAATTTAAGAATTCAAATCTCAACAACTGGATATTGAATGGATTTCAAGGCTGAATAATGATAGTCTACCAACCATACAAGATCGAGCAATACACTTTACTGATACTCTGTGCGGCCAGCGTAAATCTTGCTGAGAAAATCAATCACTGCACCGGATACAATGACACCAGTCAATACATTCTACTATTAAAAGAAGATTCTATCAATCGCGAATGGATTACCATCATCAGTCTGAATATTGAGAGCTCTGTGCGCCATCAGCAAAACTTCAGACAAAATTTCCCACAGCTTAACTTCACTTTCCATCCACTTTTGTATGGAGGAGAGCTTGACGGGAGCATCAGCCTCTGCCGTACCATTATTCATCATCTCCGGGATCACCTTGGCCAGTTTGGAGTGATTTGATCTCAGCCATACGTATGGTCTCTTGTAACGGGCGTATCCGGCAATAAGGAAGGCGGTTTTAGTCTGATCTTTTTCAATTTCCCGATCACTTGGACTGGCCGGCTGCACCTGACTTCCCTACTCTAAAAGCATTCTGAAACTTTTGCTTCTCATAAATGGCTTCAAACTACATTAGATAGAGATTATATAATTTATTTTAGTTTATGCACAACGATAAATTACGAGTTAGAGTGAGCAGCAGCATTAATAGGAACTGGTTTCTACTTTGATGACGCGGAATCGTTATACACTCGACATAACAACTTCCTGTCTAGCGAATTCAATTATTATCACACGTTACTTGAGACAATAAATATAATTGAAATGCAGCCATATCAAGGAAGACAAATGGTATACGGCAGCCAGTAGTAGCTTTACTAGTCTGGCACAATGACTCCATAGTTTCTTCAGTAGTAAAAGGTATAGTATCTCATTTAACTTGAATTGGAATAAAGTTTGAACTGTATGATATAATGTAGAAAGCTGAGCCTAACAAGTTGTCCACCTTCTTGCAAGAGTGTTTACTAGCTGGCTGTTTAAAGGTATTCTATACATTCTATCATGATGATCATATATATCCATTATTTGAGTGATTGTTTGAAGGGATTCAAGCACTTTGAATTGTATCTGAGAGGAAAAGAGGACACAAAATATCGCATAGAAAAAAGGGCCGATCTCTAGTTCGTGCACTTCAAAGTTTTTTTGAAAATTTTCTTCAGTAGATCACTTGATGATGGTTTGCTTGTTTCACAAGTATTTTGATATGATTTGTAGCGTTTTAGTATATATATGGTTCCCATTGAAACTGGTCTTAAATCGAGATATTCTCTCTGAACCCGTGTCTTTCCTTTAACAAATAACTCACCTTGTTTGATTATTACTCTGCTAAATATGAAGGTTAAAGTCTCATTGATTGATGACTTGTCGCGTCACTTTAATGTCACTGGTATTATTCTGATTCTACATCTGTAGCACTATTTGTCTTATTATGTATCCAAGTCAAAAAACGTGCGCTATCCATACCTGCAAAGTCAAGATTCTAGACTAGAGCGTTTCATGATGACATTTGCGATTGCAGTCCGTGTGTGCCGAGTTAATCAGAAACTCGGATATCAATGACGCATCATGACGTGGTCTGATACGATGGTGTTAGTGATTGAATCAGTCCTGTTAAAATGATGCAAGTTGACGCCTTACTTCTCTTCTTGATAAGAAATTGCAGAAATTGTGATATTTTTGAATAATAGAAAGTTGCATCCACTGTCCGATTTGGGTTCGCCTCTAATGAAACTGTTGCAGTCTTGGCGCTGGTCATTCATATATTGTCACTCTAATGGAGCTTGCATTGTTCATGAAGTTGTTTTAAAGAAGAAGCTTTTGGTTGCGGTTGACTTGGCGGAGTAGATTATTTGTTTGCAATGTGTGATGTCTGGGTGCATATCTTGCTGAAATACTATCGCGCTATAATTAAATGTTTAGTCTCTATATC